>OY856414.1:122993700-123593700 GCA_963693085.1 Alisma plantago-aquatica | reverse complement strand
CATATGATAAGAGATACATGATGTTCTATGTTTGGTAAGAGCCAGCATGCATGGCCTCTTATGTGTAGTACAACATATAGTATACTTCAGGATGACAATTAAAGTCCCAAGTTGAAAGGTACTACCAGACCGGTACATGTGGCACAACAATTCCTATGTTGAACCAAGGTGACACATGCAAGAGTTGAGGGAGAAGAATATGTCTTAAATGAGAATGATGTGACATCACCATGAATAAAGTAACCATGTGGAAGATTGAGATTTTTGTTCATGATAAGTATCCATCTTTGATTACCTAGGATTTGTGGGGTGAAATCCCTATTAGGGGTTTATGATTGTGAGACCCTAACCTTGCTTAAATGGTTGAACATGTTTAATTACCATAATTGAGTGCTAAAACCTTAATCTAACCTTGTGTTATGTTTTTTAATCATGTGGCAAGCGTAAGTTTCAAATTTGGTCCAGCTTGGACATAGTTTGAGCAAGTTATGTAATTTTATGTATATTTTGGATTATTATACAATTTACCCAATTGAGGGGTTTTCTTTGCAATTTGTCACATGTATTATGTTCCTTAGATGTTTTCTCATCATTCCTAAGCTTTTTGAGACATGAGGTTCTCAATTGTACCTTGGTTGGACGGTGATTCCCTTCAATGGTGAATTAGGGTTTACCCCCCCCCAATGGATGAGCCACCTTCAAGGCTAACATCCGATGTTAACATTGGTTTAGGTAGAAAACAATGGCCATCAACTTTAGGGACCACTAGGGAACACCTTCAAGTCATCCTAAAGGTTCTAGGTTGATGGTTCATGCTGGTTTGGTTCACTTGAACAGATGGTTCACTTATAAACATGATCAACTAATGGTTCAAACCAATGTTTTCATAACCGGACCAGTGGTCGAAGCGGTGTTGACTCAAATCGAATTGATCTGAGTTCAACTGGAGTGGTCGAACCAGTTGGATCGGAAATGACGTCAGCATGACATCAGTAGAACTCTGGACCGAGAAAAACCGAACCAGTCACCTTTGTATAAGGCAAATAACAGTCGGACACGTTGAACTGAATATATATATAGAGAGAGAGAGAGAGAGTCAGGCTAGAAAACACTCGAGTGTACATATCACACAAATACACTCAAGTGTGTTTGCATATCAAGACTATTTTTTGCAAAATGTAAACCGTTGATCTTCACCATCATACTATAACTAGGCTACATACAAATTTTGAGCCCATTCGGATGAGTGTAAGTCACTCATCCAAGGGAAACAAAATCGACGCGTGAAACTAATTTGAAATGCATAATTTTTGCGGTCTTTATAACATGACTTATAAACGTCCAAATGTGCTCAAAATTTACGTATGAGCTATTCACAAGATGTTTAATAAGATCAACAGATTAGATTTTTAAAAATTTTATTGCATCATGAAAAACCACTTGAGTGTATTCTGCTCTGAATACATTCGAGTGTATTCTATCTTCTCTCTCTCTATCTATCTCTCTCTCTCTCTCTCTCTCTCTATATATATATATATATATATATATATATATATATATATATATATATATATATATATATATATGAGTCAGGCTAGTGTACACTTGAGTGTACTAGAGGCACCGTACACCTCAGTCATTTTTGAAGATGCAATAAATTTTTGAAAAATATAAACCGTTGATCTTCTTAATTATCATAAGAACATACTATATAATAAATTTTAGCTCATTTGGACACTTATAGGTCACGCATCTAAAGGAGGCAAAAATCATGTATTTCAAATTAGTTTTGTGCGTCGATTTTGTTGTCCTTGGATGAGTGACTTACACTCATCCAAATGAGTTCAAATTTTGTATGTGACCTATTATTATTGTAACCATGAAGATCAATGGATTAGATTTTGGAAAAACATGGTCTAGATAGGCAAACACCATTGGGGTGTACGGCGTGATCTATACACTCGAGTGTATTCTAACCTGACTCTCTTTCTCTCTCTCTCTCTCTCTCTCTCTCTCTATATATATATATATATATATATATATATATATATATAACTTGGCTAGATAAAATTACTTTAAATTCATCTTATATAACTTGCCTATATAACGTTGCTCATAATAATCTCTAACATGCTTACAATGAATTAAATAGACTTTTTGACAGTTAGATACAGGACTACATACTTAGAAGCAAGATAACAACCAAGTAACTAGCATGATCTATTTATAAAAGAAGGAATTTTGTAACATCTTATTAAGAATATTAGATGATGAGATGTATGATGGTTGTCCTAAAATATACATTGTATGAATAATTTAATTGCATGTCACAAACGGAGATATTCAATGTTGTTAACTAATTGTTTGACATTTTTTTTGGTCCCGACTGTTTGACATTTTTGTTAAATAAAATTGTTTATTGGTGTCGTTCATTTTGACAATGGAAATTTCAAGATGATCATGATTTCTATTCCATATTTGCGGCTTGAGTGCGAAAGGAAAAGAAACTATTTTTTTACATCAATGAACATAGGCATTGATCCTACTCTCACTGTCACCTACTTCCCATGCCTTTGAATAAACCATAATAATGACGACGGCCAGTAATATTATTGGATATAATACTTACTTAATATGCCTCCAAGAATAGGGATCCAAGACAATTCAGCAAAGATGAAGAGTATCGGCCTGATGCAATTTCAAACTTCGACAGAAATAGTAATATAATGCGCCGGAATCGACGAAGAAGACCAGAACCACATCCATGAGCAAGGTAGAACGTCAGTCATAGAAGGAGAACACCAGATTAGAAAGGGCGTCCGGTACTCTAGCAAATTAGGAATGTTGCAGCTACATTGTCGTCGCAAAGGCCAGACTTATAGGGTTTGGTAACTCTCATTTATTGCTGCCGGAGTAAATGAGTAATAATTTTCGGCCAAATTTTAGCATGCAGCGATAACTGATATTTTCTTTTCTAGGGTTGATGAGACCACTGGTCAGACCCGGTTTGGTCTGATCTACCGGTTCAACCGGTATTTTAACCGGTTCACTTAATAAATGAATCACACCCAGTTTTCTAAGGTTTCAGACCGGTTAGCCACCGATTTACTGGTCCGACCGATCCGAGCGGCCGGTCCGGTCCGGTTTTAAAAATATCGATTCAAACATCTATTGACCTAAACCATGAACAAACAATGGTACCTTCACCCAACAACTAATGGCTGGACTGGGAGACCAACAGCCAAAGGACCTTCTACTTGCTTGTCCATGGAAGCTTTAAGCCATTAACACATGGAGAAATGCTTGTAAACCTCATGCTTCTTCTCTTCCTTATTTGTGGGTTATATCTATTTATTCCTTGACCAAGTTTGAAACCTTTGCTCACTTTCTCTTTCTGCCAACCTGGATCACCAACTCTACTCTATTTTTCTATGGAACCAGGTGGTCTAAGGTAGAATACAACCTCTTTTGGAGAAGAAGGTCTCCTGGAGCTCCATCTAGCCCTACTTAGGGTTTCCAAGGTCACCTCCTAGGGTTTTTGACCAAGACAAGTTGTTTTCTTACTTCTCTATTTTCCTTGTTCTTCTTCTTCCTCCTACCTTTGTCCAGGTCAGAATTCTGTTATTTCATGGTAAAAGTTGCTTAAAAGATTAAAAGACCTACCTTTCTTGCTCCTCCTATCTAGGGTTTACTTCTCGTGTGGAGAAAGGTGCTAGATGGCTGAGTTCAGAGGTTGTGCTAGAGTTTTCTACGTTCTTGCTCGAGCTTTCTTTCTGTTCAAAGTCTATTTTTCTCTGTAGAGGCCAGTTTTATAACCCTCTTCACTTTTATTTCTTACGACAAGTTTACTTGCTCATTTACTTTCTCTAAAGTGAAGATCTAAGCACCTAGAAGCTATGCTTGCTTAGGGTTTCAAATTTTTATGGTGTTCCCTGTTCTGTTCTAGTTCTGGATGAATCTGAAAATAGGTGTACATCCTTCCTAATGTAGAAGATGATCTAGGATAGGTTGGTAACACAACCGATGGTGCTAAGCACCTAACAATCGATGGTCTAAATTAGGGTTTTCAAGCTATTTCCTTCACTATGACATGACCAAATGGGATGCCATGCAACAACTGGTGGTGTTGCTATATTGACAACTGATGGTGGTAACCAAGGGTGTCAACTAATGGTGACAACCGATGGTCACCCCTTAGGTCAGGTTTTGCTCAATTAGAAGCTTAGTGATCAACCAGTAAGTATCCTAATGATGCTATCAATCAATGATGACATTAGCTTAACATCTGATGGTGTTAAATGAATATAGTGTTGATCTAACAACTGATGGTGACTTAATGATCACAACCAATGGTGGACCAGGTCATCACCACAGTTGGTAAGTTAAGGATGTAATTTTAGCATCAATTAAACCCTAAACTGATGGTTTCTTGGTTTGATTGATCTAGTGGTTAGACCTATACTCCAATTAATGGTTTTGAAATGTGAACCCGATCCAATGGTTAGGATCTAACACTTATTCATATAATAGTTTCAAATAATGGACTTGATCAAATGGTTGAGATTGGATTCTTCAATATACAATGGTTTGGATTGAAACCTATACTATTACATGTGAGTTCTAACAATCTGAATTTGATGGTTTCCCTCATGTGATGAATTTAAGGAGCTTGTTGGTTGATATGATGGCTTACTTAAAATTTAGAACCAATGATGGATTTTAACCCCACAACCTATGGTTCCCCTTTATGTTGTTAAATAAGGGATGTTTAGGGTTTAATGGTGACACTTACTAGGTCACAAATTGATGGCTTTACATATGGTTGTTTAAGGTGTTTACTTGTGTAAATAACCAATGGTCTTACCTTTTCAACATCCAGTGGTTTTGGGTGATGTTGGGGTATGGTGATATGGGTTGAATGATGATGAACCAATGGAGGTTTGGAATTAATAAGGTAGTATTACCTTTTCCCTCATATGAACACAATGGATAATAACCATATTGTGTCGATATGTAACCCTAATTTGATATAGCTTGTTACACTTATTCCTAATGAACTCGGGTGACTATATTTAACTACGATCAACCTTCCTTAGTGGAATAATAGAATAATAGAGTACTCTCTTATTGTTATGGAACACTAGTATACTATAATCTAAGGGTAACATCCTGAGTTATGCATGGATCCATACTTGAGAATGGTATGGAATGTGATGATGATGTTGATTCTTATGCATCCAAGAATATGTGAGGATGCTATGGGTTAAGGTTTGAGAATGAATGTTGAACTATAACTTTAATGTAACCTACCTTGCTAAACCTAACCATAATTCAAGTAGAGAATGATGGTTAATAATGTCATCCTTCTTAAATGATCAATATAATGATAGAATATCCTTCCTAATGATTGATTGAAATTTTAATGTGTTAACTGGTGGTTATCATAGCTTCATGATCTATGATTTCTTATGCTAAACTTGTATACTATAAGTATAATTATGGTCAATCATATAGCTTTCTTATATGTTATATAATAAGGGAATGCTCTTAAATGCTACGATAACCCTAAAATTTTATCATGTGAACATATGTTAGTTCTTTAATGCAATATCATGATAAGTCTGTGTATCACATGAATGGTGATGTATGTTGAGCCCTGCAATAAGGCATGGAAAGATAATGATGATCTTATAGGGTGATATGATGGTCTTAATGACCTTTGGGCATGGTTGAGCCCTGAATGAGGTGTAATCCTCTAATGTTGACAAGGATTGATACCATGTGATATTGTGATAAGCATTTATATCATGTGATAGTATGATGATAGTGTAGTGGCATGAATGTCGATGAATAGTACCATGTGATGATGAGATGAGGAATAATAAGCTCCATACATTGTATATCTTATAAAGTTGTTATATGTTAATGCCAACTAGAGATGAATTACAGTTTGTATGTCCACTTGTTTTATGTAGCCTAATTCACCCAATTAGCAATAACTAATCAAGTGAAACTCTAATCATGTAGTGCCAAGTGCCATCGATCCATCTGAGTGTCAGAACTTGCTAGATGGTGAAACTAGTATTTGGTGTGTTTCCCACCAAGGCCACACACTAGCCAACTAAAAGTGGCTAGATGAAACCCTAAGGGAGGACACACATGCGTATCTTTCGAAATTTATATTAACCCTAACCAGGTCAATCGCAGTACCAAATAGGTCACCCGCAAGCACACAGGGTACTATCGTAGCATAGGTGAAGGGCAAGTATAGGGGTCGATCCTCAGGGACAGAGGGGGCACTAGAGCTATGTTAGTGTTGGCTACGTTCCTAATGCGGAGTCTAGGGTTGAAGGGTTTAAAATGGGTTTTTTTTTTATTAATCTAAGCGAACAAGCAAGAAAGGCAGAATTGAACCTAAGTTATCTTAAACAAGCAAGTTTAACAATCTAGGTTAACCAACTAACTAAGCAAGAGAAAAAGTAAGCTACACTACACTAGAGGAGCAAGAATCAATTTAGAAACTAAGTTAACCACTAAAGCAAGAAAAGATCTAAATCAACCCTAACTATCAAAACTGAATAATTGACTAGGTTAAGCAAGAACAACTAGACTATACTAGCATAAGTAAGCAAACATAGCAAGTTGAGTTTTAAACAAGATGATTAAGGTAGGTGGGCCGTTTGGGGATGTGACTTTAATATTAGTTGGGGAGGTTATTGGACAAGCATGGTTCTCATCTTTCATCTAGATTACCAAACCAAACAATAAGGCAAATGCTATTAGAAAGTATCCTATACTACTAGTGGAAGACTAGGGTTAGGTGTAATTGTAATAGGATTAGCCAAATCTAGGTTTCTAGGATAAGTGGTATTGAGAAATTAAGGGCCAAGGGTAGATATGGGAGTAGAGATGAGGGAATTTGACCTCATGCCACTAGCCATTCTAGCCTTTAGAAAACCCTAGGCAATCACATCAATCCCACTTATACTAGTAACATAGGTCTCATACCAAGTAGTGGGAGAGGGGTAGGCATGTAGGAACAAAGGGGACTAGCTAGGGATCCCCTATTGGGACATAGGAGTCATACCTAAGATTGCCACATGCATCCCAATTCTCCTAGAAAAATGGTATCATCAAGCACTATCAAATAAGTAAGTCATAGCAAAAAGCATAAATCACAAGCATGGCAATGGGATAGGAGACAAAAGCATGGAGCAATCATCATAGATAAAAATAAGTTCATCACAAGCCAAAAGTCCCCCAAGAGGGTATCAAAGTCACATTTTACCCCCAAACAGCCCACCAAGAGGGGCTTAGCTACACATAATCAATGAAATGGCAAAAGAATGGGGAAGAAGGGGAAGAAACTCCATGGAGCTTGTGGAAGAAGCCTCCTTCTTCACCTCCTAGCTGCTTGGGGACGTCCTCTCTCCTCCAAAGGTGCAGATGGGCATGAAGATATGGGGGATTATGGAGGAAAACCTAGAAAACTAGGTTTCTAAGGTGAAATGGAGATGGAAATGGTGGGTGGAGAGCATAAATTCAAGGGGGTGCACTAAATTATCAAGGAGTGGGTGGAGAGGAGTAATGGTGGCTAGGAGGAGCTAACCTAGTGTTGTGGCTGCCACCCATGTATATATAGGTGGTGGTGGAAGTACTAGGGTAAGTAGGGGTGTTGTGGGAAAATCAGTGCAGAAAGTGGTAGGTTTTGGGTGGCAGAACGGTCATGGTGGGTGGAGGTGAGAACGGTCGTGGTAGAGAGGAATGGTCGTTCTGATGAAATGTAAAATCACAGGTTGGATGGGGTGAAGTGAAGGATGGTAGCATGGTCGTGCTGGGCAGCACGGCTATGGTGGGGGTTAGGTAGAAAAGTCATGTTGGGTAGTAGGACCGTGGTGGTGGAGTTTGAGAGGAGGTCATTCCCAAGAGCATGCTCGTTCCATTCTTCAGCTAGCATGGTCGTGCTGGGTAGAACGGCCGTATTAGGGACTTCATAGAACGGTTGTGCTGGGTAGCACGATCGTGGTGGTTGAGTTGTTGTAGCTTGTGAATTTTTGAAGTTCTCTCTGTAACTTTTGCATCAACCAGTATGGCTGTTTCGTGGCACCACGGCCGTTTTGGGGTCTTCAAAGGCAATTTGAGCTTGAATCGCCATCATCCATGGATTTCTTTGCTTGATGTCGATCCTTGGCCATTAGGGGTAGGTTGAGGGAGTTTTGGGGCCTTCTTTGGGCCCCTCCATGGGTGGAGGAACCCTAGAATTCCTTTGTTCTCTCTCATCCATCCAAGGCATGGTCCAAGTACCTAAAAATAATGCAAAGAATGTCCATAAGTGTATTTGACAGTAGAACACATATTGAGGGAATTAACTAGCAATCTAACTTGTGTAGATGTGATTAAAGTATAAGATGGCACAATATGGAGCCCTAAAATAGGGCTACATCACCACCCCAAACTTAAAACATACTTGTCCTCAAGTATACTCCAACTCAATCTCTCTTTTCAGTTTTCCTTCAACAAACAAGAATGACAAATGCATAGCAACAGAAAGTTATTGACTACATGGTATTAGAAGTGGCTAAGTGCATGTGATTCACCTCTCTTCTCTCCTATTTCACAAACCAATCATGAAATGAGCACTGAGCATACAAATTTCAAATATAAAGCATAGAATACACAAGTTGTCTATATGTCCCTCATATCATTCTGGGTAAACCGTTTCATGTTGGCATTAATCAAAGATGACTAGCAATATTGTTTCGCTTTCATGCATTCAATCTTATGCCTCGAACCACACTAAATGACCCACGTGGTTGTGGAAAAGGGTAAAGTGAGCTAGATTTGATGTTTTCTAGCTCAATGGGTATGAAAGTAGAAGAAAGGGTTGCGGAAAGGTTTTTGGAGTGCTATTACATAGAGCACTCATCTTTTCTTTATTTGAATGCTCTTAAGTATGATCATCCTTTTATTTTCTTTTTATTTTATTTTTCTTTTCTTTTCATCTCTTCTCCCTTGGTGTAGATAGGGCATATGGTGGATAGAGTGAAGCGAGGAGATAAAGATATGGCCACCCCAAACTTTTGGAGGTGGACAAGGCTGATTATGTGCACTAGGGCATCTTTTCATGTGGCAGAGAGGTATGAAGATGGTGGAAGAATAGTCAGATCAAAGATGGGTCATTAGTGTAGTTTTCCACATAAGATTTCCTACATGTAAGCTAATTCAACACTTCATCTTATGATATCACACAACATGATAGAACAACATGACATTCATATTTATATCAAGTGATTACATATGCTCTATGCGTTTGTATCTTTATCACTTCATGATTCAACCAAAATATTCACAAACTTAAGAGAGGTGGTGCACATGTAAAAAGTCAACAATCAAGACCATATAGCAATAAAATCTAAGAGAATGGCATGTATTTGTCAAAGGATTAAAAACTTCATTTCAAACAGCGAAGATTAAGTCAAAACATGCTTTTTGGGAAAAAACATTCAAGTTTGGGCAAAATTGGCCAAAATGGTGCCAATTTTCCTTCAATCACATCTAAACCTAACTTTTAGGGAATCTAAAGCATAAAATAGAAAATCCTAGTTAAAACACACAAAAATTACCAAAATCTACATGGAAATGCAATGCATGATATGGAAGAGAAAAAATAGCAAAATTTTTGAAAAGTTATGAAAAAATGCATAAAATTAAACTACATGTATGCATGAATGCAAGCAGGCACACAAGGTCTGGATAGACAAGTATAAAAGTTAGTCAAACTATTTGATCATATTGCAAAAATTTAGCACAAGGCACATAGAGAAAAATGCGGTGAAAGAAGGGCTTGCCGCCCTACCACCCCAAACATTTAAATCATGTTGTCCTCAGCATGAAATCAAAGTTTAGAATAGTAGGGTAAGGGGTATGGGGTTGTGGAAGACAACTGCCAAGGGTTGGAGTGGTTAATGTAATACTAGGTGAGAAGGATAGGACCACCACAATTGTGCTGAGAAACATAGCCGTTCTGGCTTGCCAGTCACACGGCTGTGCTGTGTGTCACGGTGGTTCTGGACTTCTTCCTGTAGCTCCTCTATTGATTTGCAATCTTCTCTTCCACTTTGACTCCTCCTTTTCTAAACCATTTAGCATCATCTTTTCTTCCTTGTTCCTGTGCTAACAATATTCACAAATAGAAAAACTATCAAGTATTGTGTGTGTGTGTGTTTCTTAAAAACCAAAAGAAAGTATGATAAAATAAGGTTCGAGAATCTCAAACCATGTGGGTTGCCTCCCACTAGCGCTAAATTTATAGCCTTCATCCAGGCTTGTTGCTCTCTTCACTAAGTGTTGACACCCACGGTGTCTTCCTTCTCTTCCACAGTGATCCTTTCTAGAGTTCTGAAGACATGGGCTTCATCCCAAGGAGTGTATATAGAGTGAAAGTATGGACTTGATTTCCACATCTCTAAGGGATCATAGTATCATAAACTATCATCAAAGTCTTCATTACCCAGTTTGTACTCTCCTCTTCAATGAATATAAAGAAATTGAGCTTTCTCCTTTTATAAGTGATCGTCAGAGTGCATGTACACACATTGATTTCCACACTCACGGTGGACAAGAAGGGTCTCCCCAATATGAGGTACTCTTTTCCATCAATAGGTCCAGAATCCATAATTAGAAAATTGGTCACATATGCAATGTCTATCCTTTGATCCATTTCTACTATTGTGTTTTGCAATATTCCCAAGGGCTTCCTCTTAGTTCCATCACCCAAGATAAGGACACAATCTACCAGTTCCATTTTATTGAGGCCAAGTTGTAGATACATGCTTCATGGCATGATACTTGTCCCTATAGTTAAATCAAGGAGAGTGTGCTCAATGGGTTGAGTATCAATGTAGCAGGTAATGAGAGGAACTCTCAGATCGTCCCTTTTGTCTAGAAAGCCAAAGTCGAAGATGAAATTCACTGATTTTGTGGCAACAATTTCTTTGACCGGTAGTAGCACCAATTTTATCTTCCCCATGCAAACATCTTTCACCAACAAAAAGAATGCTTTGATGCCAACTGTTCCTTTCTTTAAGGATCCCAGGAGATTCATGACATTGTTGCCCTTTTCTTGGAGAGATGGACCTTCTAACGTTTCATGGGATTCCTCCCTGATTGCATCAAACATTTCCATAGCACTCAGTGGGCCTTGAGGAGGGATGATGGTGATTCTCATCTCATGAGGAGGTTTTGGTTCCCAACATGGTATTGCCTTAAGTGTTGCTACGTCAATGGCATGTGGGGCAGTAAACATGACCTTGTCACCAACAGACGGAAGAGCCAAATCTCTTGCACTTTCATTGCTTCCAAGAGAGGGTGATATAGGTGAGGGAGCTTCTACATTCACGTCGGGAGCAGTAGAAACGTGGGTGCACTTGGCATTCTCTAGCAGTACTTGAGCAGCAAACCCTTTGGAGCTTTTGCGATCTTTGCTAGTCCCCTTTAGCATCAAGCCTTTGTCATCAATTTCAATCACTTTCTTTTCCCTTTTTTCAAGATTTTGAGCAGCTTCTATCCCCCATATTACAGACACCATATTCACTTGTTCATGGGAGCAAGGAGGGGCTTGTGAAGACGAAGGTGGTGGTGGTCTTTGATGATGCAGGTTAGGATTTTGGAGTATGCAAGTTGGTTGTTATGGAGGTTGTTGTGGAGGTGGGGGTTGATAGGTATGTGAAGGCGGTGGGGGATATTGATAGTTAAACGGGGGTTGATGAGGTGGTGGAGCATATGGATGTGGTGGTCCTTGGTATTGGAGGAGAGGGGGTGCTTGGCCTCGTTGTGGGATGTATGCACCTTGAGTAGCGTTCCCATAACTACCATCGTTGTTTGGATTTGCCATGGGTTGAGACGGGAGTCTTCCTTCTTCACGGGGAGCAAGTGAGATTGAGATTTGATCAAGCCTTTGTTCAAGGTAGCTAATATTTTTCCCTTGGGAGGACACTTCTCTCTTTACCTCATCCGAATTTCTCAACCTCCTGAGCACTTCATCTTCAAATTTGGAGTTATACCTTGGCCTTGGCTGCCCTTCTCCTTGCCTATCTTCATTTTGTTGCTTCCATGAGAAATTGGGATGGTTCCTCCACACTGGAGCATAAGTGTTGGACATGGGACTTTGATTATTTCAGCCGCCAAAAGAGTGCAAGGCATGCACTTCTTCATCAATAGAATCGACCGCCATGGTGTATTGGCTAGGAGAGCCACCAGCTTGGTTCTTCATCATCTTCACCATATCCGCCATCATCCTCATCATATCAGGATCAATAACATTGCGGGTTGGAGCTACAGAAAAAGGTGGAGGGATGTTGTTTCAGCCGCAATGCTCCCCTTTTGTAGAAACTCGATGGTAGGAGTTTTGAGCAAGATGCTCAAACAAAGGCCATGATTCCTTGGGTGGATTTTCCATGAAAGTGCCCCCGCATGATGAATCGGCGTTGTTTTGGCTCAAATCTTCAAGCCCAGAGTGGAAGGCTTGAACTAGTTGCCACAATGGCACTTCATGGTGGGGGCAGTCGAGGAGAAGTTTTTGGAACCTCTCACATGCCTCATGGAAGGGTTCATTCTCTTTCTGGGCAAAGGAAGTGATGCATCTTCTCCTATAGGTTAGCTTAGCAATCGGGAAGAACTTATTGAGGAATTCATTCTTGACTTCATTCTAGGTTACCAACTCTAGCTTCGAAACATACCACTCTTTAGCTTTTTCTTTTAGGGAGAACGGAAAGAGGGTTCTCCGGATGGAGTAGTCGGTAGCGATGGGGGTATGGAAAGTGGAGCATGTCTCAAGGAATGCACCGATGTGATGGTAGGGATTCTCATTCTCCATCCCATAGTAAGTGGGGAGGAGTCCAAGGAGTGCGGGTGGAATGGAGAATTGTTGACCCGGAATTTGGTCAACTAGGGTGGCAATGGGTGAATTGTAGTTCCTGGGGTGAAATACTCATGGATTGGGCAGTTGGGTTGTGGTGGAGGTGGTGATGCATTCGCATGAGGGTTGTTGTCTGCCATATCAACTTCTCGGTGTTGGTTGCAACAACTTTGGCATCTCCTTCTACCTATCTCAGGGACGTACAACACCAAGTCGGTATAAGTGGAATGTGTGTGGCGCATGCACAGCTGTCACCTATACAATACACAAACAAGCAACAAGAAACCAAGTTAGAATGGCAATATGCAAAAGTGAACAAAGAATAAAGAATAGCAATGATGAGGGCAAAAAGAAAGGCTAAGCTACACTAACTAGCCAGGTTGAGTGCCTCGATCCCCGACAACGGCGCCAAAAAGCTTGGCGTGTTTCCCACCAAGGCCACACACTAGCCAACTAGAGGTGGTTAGATGCAACCCTAAGGGAGGACACACATGCAGATCTTTCAAAATTTATATTAACCCTAACCAGGTCGATCATAGTACCAAATAGGTCACCCGCAAGCGCACATGGTACTATTGTAGCATAGGTGAAGGGCAAGTGTAGGGGTCGATCCTCAGGGACAGAGGGGGCACTAGAGCTATGTTAGTGTTGGCTACATTCCTAATGTGGAGTCTAGGGTTGAAGGGTTTAAAAGGGGTTTGTTTTGTGATTAATCTAAGCGAACGAGCAAGAAAGGAAGAATTGAACCTAAGTTATCTTAAACAAGCAAGTTTAACAATCTAGGTTAACCAAAGAACTAAGCAAGAGCAAAGGTAAGTTACACTACTGTAACATCCCAGGATTTGAGGCCTTGGATAGCATGATCTTAAAAGGAATGATTGGACTACCCATATCACCAAGGTGCACCTCCTTTTCTGGGAGCCCATCACTAAGAACTTCATAGTTAAGCGTGCTCAGCTTGGAGTAGTACTGAGATGGGTGACCTGTCGGGAAGTTGATCCTGGCATGCACGTGAGTGAGAACAAAGCGCGTAGTTAAGGCTAGTGGTGGTCTGTGGGGACATTCGTCATTCCTAAAACTCTACTAGAGCCTTGGGCAGTGGGCCTGGGCGTTACAAATGGTATCAGAGCAAATTCCCCTCCAGTAGGTGGGGCCCACATGGACATGGCATGCCAGTCTTGAGTCGTGTGGTCCAGGCATGTAGGAAAGGGTTGTTCATGGTTGACGTAGTCACCCTTGCACTGGTATTCTGTGATCGGGAGTTGGGTGTCCATGGGCCATTGTGGGTGTACACTGAAATGGGGAAGAGATTATGAGGCCTTATAGTTGAGCCTTAACGAGGACGTCAAGAGCCTAAGTGGGGGATATTGTAACATCTCAGGATTTGAGGCCTCGGATAACATGATCTTAAAAGGAATGATTGGACTACCCATATCACCAAGGTGCACCTCCTTTTCTGGGAGCCCATCACTAAGAACTCCATAGTTAAGTGTGCTCAGTTTGGAGTAGTACTGGGATGGGTGACCTGTCAGGAAGTTGATCCTAGCATGCGTGTGAGTGAGGACAAAGCGCGTAGTTAAGGCTAGTGGTGGTCTGTGGGGACAGTCATCATTCCTAAAACTCTACTAGAGCCTTGGGAAGTGGGCATGGGCATTACAACTACACTAGAGGAGCAAGAAGCAATTTAGAAACTAAGCTAACCACTAAAGCAAGAAAAGATCTAAATTAACCTTAACTATCAAAACTGAGCAATTGACTAGGTTAAGCAAGAACAACTAGACTATACTAGCATAAGCAAGCAAACATAGCAAGTTGAGTTTTAAACAAGATGATTAAGGAAGGTGGGCCGTTTGGGGATGTAACTTTAATATTAGTTGGGGGGGGGGGTTATTGGACAAGCATGTTTCTCATCTTTCATCTAGATTACCAAACCAAACAATAAGGCAAATTCTATTAGAATGTACCCTATACTACTAGTGGAAGACTAGGGTTAGGTGTAATTCTAATAGGATTAGCCAAATCTAGGTTTCTAGGATAAGTGGTATTGAGCAATTAAGGGCCAAGGGTAGAGATGGGAGTAGAGATGAGGGTATTTGACCTCATGCCACTAGCCATTCTAGCCTTTAGAAAACCCTAGGCAATCACATTAATCCCACTTATACTAGTAACTTAGGTCTCATACCAAGTAGTGGGAGAGGGGTAGGCATGTAGAAACAAAGGGGACTAGCTAGGGATCCCCTATTGGGACCTAGGAGTCATACCTAAGATTGCCACATGCATCCCAATTCTCCTAGAAACATGGTATCATCAAGCACTATCAAACAAGTACTTCATAGAAAAAATCATAAATCACAAGCATGGCAATCGGATAGGATACAAAATAATGGAGCAATCATCATAGATAAAAATAAGTTCATTAAAAGCCAAAATTCCCCCAACATGGTATCAAAGTCACATTTTACCTCCAAACAGCCCACCAAGAGTGGCTTAGCTACACATAATCAATGAAATGGCAAAAGAATGGGGAAGAAGGGGAAGAAACTCCATGGAGCTCGTGGAAGAAGCCTCCTTCTTCACCTCCTAACTTCTTGGGGACGTCCTCTCTCCTCCAAAGGTGCAAATGGGCATAAAGATATGGGGTATTATGGAGGAAAACCTAGAAAACTAGGTTTCTAAGGTGAAATGGAGATGGAAATGGTTGGTGGAGAGAATAAATTCAAGGGGGGTGCACTATATTCTCAAGGAGTGGGTGGAGAGGAGTAATAGTGTCTAAAAGGAGCTAACCCAGTGTTGTGGCTGCCACCCATGTATATATAGGTGGTGGTGGAAGCACTAGGGTAAATAGGGGTATTGTGGGAAAATTAGTGCAGAAAGTGGTAGGTTTTGGGTGGAAGCATGGTCGTGCTGGGCAGAATGGCCATGGTGGGTGGAGGAGAGAACGGGCGTGGTGGAGAGGAACGGCCGTTCTGATGAAGTGAAAAATCACAGGTTGGACCGGGTGAAGTGAAGGCTGGTAACACGGCCGTGCTGGACAGCACGGCCATGGTGGGGGTTAGGTAGAATGTTCGTGCTGGGTAGCATGGCCGTGGTGGTGGAGTTTGAGAGGAGGTCATTCCTAAGAGCACATCCGCTCCATTCTTCAGCTAGCACATTCATGTTGGGTAGCACGGCCGTATTGGGGACTTCATAGAACGACCATGTTGGGTAGCACGACCGTGGTGGCTGAGTTGTTGTAGCTTGTGAATTTTTGAAGTTCTCTCTGTAAATTTTGCATCAACCATCACGGCCGTTCCATGGCACCACGGTCATGCTAGGGTCTTCAAAGGCAATTTGATCTTGAATCACCATCATCCATGGATTTCTTTGCTTAATTTCGATCATTTTCCATTAGGGGTAGGTTCAGGGAGTTTTGGGGCCTTCTTTGGGCCCCTCCATGGGGGGAGGAACCCTAGAATTCCTTCCTTCTCTCTCATCCATCTAAGACATGGTCCAAGTACCTGAAAATAATGCAAAGAATGTCCATAAGTGTATTTGAAAGTAGAACACATATTGAGGGAATTAACTTGCAATCTAACTTGTGTAGATGTGATAAAAGTACAAAATGGCACAAGATGGAACCCTAAAATAGGGCTACATCAGTATTCCTATGGGAAATTTGGAGTGCATATTGTTAAGTGTATGAGGTGCTTGTCATCCTGAATCTAAGTGTTTAGGGGGGATGACTGCGGTCATACCTAGCCCTCAGTTTGAGAATGGTTATGGCCATGCCTTGGTGATTATATATGTGATGTGATTGAAGGACAACTATAGTTGTGCCTCAGATGGTATGGTATGCGTTCCCACCTCCTTTCACTAGTGATGTGACCTATACAAAGGAAGGACTAGGGTGTTAGCAGTTGCCCTTATGTGTCACTGTGGCAGACCCATACTAACCGGGGGTGGAGAAGATCTTAGGAGTTTGGCTCTTCCTAGATCTTATATGGCACTGATTTTGACTTAGCAGTGGTTAGTTGGATTTTGAATGGTATCCTCAAATTCCTCAGGGTGTAATAAAAGATGTAATACAACCGTGTAGCATATCTATTTAGGGTTATACACAACACTTCACATTGGATGATAACCCGTGTTTTCTTTCCTTACATAGAGATGATGTATAGTACAATAAGAGATGATATTTATGCTTATGTTGTAGTTATTATCATGTTGTAAGCATGCTTATGTTGTTAGATATACTGACACTGATAGTTAAGATGATGATGTACGCTATGTTTAGTATTGCTAGCCATGCCTTTGTAATTGGAAATGCTTAAACTACTAAACATGCTTATGCAGTTAGTTGTTCTTATGATGTTAGCTCCACTTATGATGTAGATTTGTTCACTTTATTAAACATGTCGACATTGATAGACATGTTATGATACTAGACATATTCATAATGTTAGAGATGACTATGCTATTAGTTTACTTGTGTTGTTAGCATGGCATATGATGATAGTCAGACTAATAATGACAATTATTATAGATGAAATCTTATTAAACCTGAGTAGATATCTTATAGAAAAAATGGATTTATCTATTACATGTATATACATTGATAATCATACTTATTTCTAAGATTAATTTATTAATCTTTTTAGCATGCTTAAACTATTCAATCTGCTCAATTGACTACTAAATACTTCAACTACTCACTTAATTAATATGGAATAATATGTTGTAATCAATATCTATTAAAGAGAGTTATATCTCTCGTTAGGATTGGGTCTCACCTCATGGGTCACCACATCTTTTTTGGTGATCGACAACAGCAGAAGAAGAACCGTAGTAGCAAAGAAAATCTGAGTTGATGAACCCTAGAGATGGTAGTTTAGTTGTCTAGTGTGTCCTAGAGTCATCCCTGTACTCTCAGGTCCGAATAGGAAATTTTGTAAACTGTGTTTAAATCGAATTAGAATTTTGGTAGCATGTTATATGCTTGTTCAAGTGATAAATATGGAAATCTTTCCTATGTAATATGTATATATGGTGGCTGAAGCCAAGATTTTGGCATTTTATGAAATAATGAAAGTTTTTGGGTTTTGTGTAAATGTTTTTGAGTAATTTGGAAATGTTAAAATCTATTTTAATTTACCTTATTTTTTGGATATGTGATTAATTAGTGATTGATTGAGTTTTGTGTTTTGAATAATCTCATTTAGTGTAACGGGTTGTCATAGTCATCATTCACTGATAAGGCACATTTGTGTTGTTTGTTGTGCCAAAAGCGAGACATGTTAATGTCATTGTGTCAGATGATTGTCTAGTTGGAAGTCTCTTTGCTGACAGGCTTGTTAGTGCAGTTGCAAGTGAATCCTATGTTGATACAATTTATTAGAGACGCGCAACAGAATGATATTGTAATACAACAAATCCAATCTGAGAATGGCATCGAAAAGCATGATGGTTTCTATGAGACAAGGGATGAAACAGTTTGCTTCCATAATAGGATAGTGGTGCCATATGTTGATAGTTTGAGAAAATTGGTTCTTGAAGAGGCTCACTCTTTGACCTATGCTATGCATCTAGGCAGTTCCAAGTTGTACCACAACTTGAAGGATCTATATTGGTGGCCTAGTTTGAAGATTGATGTGGAAGAGTTTGTGGCAAGATGTCTAGTGTGTCAGCAAGTTAAGGCTGAGCATAAACAACCTATGGGGACGTTGCAATCGTTGCTTATACCACAACGAAAATGAGATCATATCACTATGGACTTTATGGTTGGCCTTCCTAGGACAGACAAAGATCATGATTCCATTTGGGTGATAGTTGATAGGTTGACCAAGTCAGTACACTTCTTTCCAGTCAACATGATGTATACAGTAGAGAAGTTGGCACAGGTGTATGTGGATGATATGGAATATTTGCATTGTATCTAAGTTATGATGGTGGCTGACAGGGGTCTTCAATTTAATCATTTTTGGGAGCATCTGCATACAGCCATGGGGACACAGTTGAGGTTCAGTACAACATTTCATCCACATACAGATGGTTAGTCTGAGAGGACCATACATATGTTAGAAGATCTATTGGGAGCTTATGTCTTACAGTTTTTGGGCAGTTGGGATGTGCACCTCAATTTGATAGAGTTTTCCTACAATAACAATTGTTAGAGGAGTATCAACATGGCACCTTATGAGGCTTTGTATGGGAGGCATTTTCGGTCTCTGCTTTGCTGGTATGAGAGAGGTGAGTATCAACATTTGGGTCTTGATCTTGTACAATAGACTATAGAAAAGATTATAGTGATACAATAGCAGTTGAAGGTAGCCCAGGACTAATAGACATTTTATGATGATAATCATCATAGACCTTTGGAGTTCCAAGTGGGAGAGAAGGTTTATCTCAAGGTCTCTCTTTGGAAAAGTGTGCTGAGGTTTGGGAAGAAGGGTAAGTTGGCTCCCAGGTTCATGGGACCTTACCCTATGGTTGCATGTGTTGGGAAGGTGGCTTGCAGATTGGAGCTACCACCAGTGTTGCATGAGTTGCATGATGTGTTCTATGTTTCCATGTTGAGTAAGTGTCACCAAAATACAGAGTTGATGATGTGGCCTTTGGAGGTTGAGTTGGAGGAGGGTGTGTCGTATGTTGAGGGTCTTGTGTTGATCCTGGATAGAAGGGTGAAGAAGTTGAAGAAGAAGGATAACTTCCTTGTTAAGTTTTTGTGGCATCACCATGGGAGTTAGAGGATAGATGCATAGGAAGCACCCGTCTTTGTTCACGTAGGATTTTGGAATGAAATCTTCATTAGGGGATTATGATTGTAAGACCCTTGACCTTGATTTCTTGTTGATCTTGCTTGTTTAGCATAATTAGATGCTTAAAACCTTAGTCTAAACATGTGATGTGCCTAATTAACATGTGACATGATTGTGTTTTCAAGTTTGACCCAGTTTGGATGATGTTTGAGCTAGTTATGCTTATATGTGTTTATTTTGGACCTAATTGCAATTTACCCATATTTCGGGTTTATCTTGCAATTTGCCACATGCTTGTTGTGTCTCACATGTTTTGTCATCTTGTTGGAGAGAAAAGTGCCTTAGGATGCCTTGTTGTACCTTGGTTTGATGAGGAGAAATGTGTTGACATGACGTGTTGATATCTAGGGTTTGCTTGGATGCCCTAGTTTGGTGTTGAACTTGTGTGTTAACTGGTGGTTTCTCTAGGTTTTAAATGATCACCTTATTGTTCTTTCGACCGTGATCTTTTCGGTTGAAGAGATTTTGAGTGTGCTTTGTGTTCTCTGCTGCCAAAGAACCCCCGACCCCTCTCTTTGGTCGCTAAGAGATCTAGGGTTTTATCTTATGTGGTCGTTTGCTCTTTTGGTTCTATGAGACCATTTGCATCTTGTTCCCTTTGACCATTGGGATTTTATACCAAGTTTCCTTCGACCAATGAGCTATTCTATACCAAGTAGGTTGTTGATTTTCCTTGTTTTTCTCACCCTTGTTGCATGCATGATCTTAGTGCTTGCATGGACGAGTTGTGGTGGACAAGTGGAACATGTTTGCATGACACCTAACCCTCCTTACCTTTATCTACCCTTGCATATATATACCCCTCTCTTTGCATGAAAGTGATCCCCTTTTCACCCTCTTGTTTTCTCTCTTCCTCCTTGGAGCTCGTCCCTTGTTCTTGGTGGTGAAGGAAGGAGCTCATCCTTAGAGGAGGCAGTCGAACCCCTTGCATGTGAGCTAGGGCTTTGGAGCAACCCTTCTTTTGTGATATTTTGAGATCCTTGATCTTGTTAAGTGATCTACCCTTCTTGATCTTCATTTCCTTTTACCCTACCTTTCTTGCTTCTCTTGGTTGAATCCATGGTTCTCCATGGAGGTGCTTGAGTTGAGCTTGAGGAACTTCTTTCTTCTTGGTTGAATTCATGGTTCTCCATGATAATGCTTGAGTTGAGTTGAAGATCTCTTCTCTTTCTTATCTTTTCATCCTAGAGTTTTTTCTCTCCATCTTGTGCTCCTTTAACCTTTTAGTTTTTCCTCTCTCTTTGGGGTGATGCTAGCTTGGTCATGAGGTGGTGATCAAGCTAGGGTTTTCTCTCTTCTTGGAGAATCCTTGCTTTTGAAGTTGTTTCTTCACATCCAAGGTGAGTTAGATAACTTTCAACTTGATTATTTCTACACTTAACTTTGCATGCAGTTAATCTACCCTTAAAATGTGATTTCCATATAAAATGATGATGATATCTTGAACTAGGGTTTGTGCTATATGATAATCTTGATAGATAAACCCCCTTTGATGAAACCCTAATTTGGAGCTCATTTATTTTGTTGATGATCAGAGTGTTGATATTTGCATGATGGTTTCTCTCCTAACATGGTTTTGCTTTGAATTGATGGTGATTGAAATTAGGGGTTTGGTGTTGTTTCCCTTTCATATGGTCTTGATGGTTTGGTTTTTCCCTCATGTTGATGATCAGATTTAATTTTTGTGGTTGATTTCCTTCATGTGCCTTACTCCTTGTTGGTTTAGGTTTCATGGTGATGGTCAACTTGTTTGATCACGTGGTGGATGGTTTTCTCTCTCTTGAGGATCACCAAGTTCGATCACATGACTTGGTCAGATTTAAGTTTTGAGGTTTATTTCCTTCATGTGCCTTACGCCTTGTTGGTTTAGGTTTTATGGTGATGGTCAACTTGTTCGATCATGTGGTGGATGGTTTTCTCTCTTTTGATGATCACCAAGTTTGATCCCATGACTTGGTCGATGAGTTTTGGTCATGTTCTTTGGTCGCCAAGGTTTCTTTCTTACTTTTGGTTGATATTTAGATCTCTCTTTAGTTGATGAGATTCTTCCATGGTTAAGTGGTCAATGAACTTTGGATCAGAGTGGTTGCTGATGCATAGTTTCTGTTGTCAATGAAGTAGTGGGATTCTCTTCGATCACCAAGTTTTCCCTTTGACCTAGTTCTCTTCAGTCAAAGACATGGTCTTGCTTTTCCTTCAATCATTGAGGTGCTTGATCTATGTAGTCGATGAGAGTGAATCATATCTTTGAATGATGGAGATGATGTGGACTACTTCTTATCGGTCGATGAGAATTCTTGGACAAGTGATTCCTTATGTGGTTGACTTCATGCTTATAATAGTTGACCTTTGTGCTTCTAAAAATGTTGGAGTTGATAATAATTAGGGTTTACATCTATTTTTGCTTTGAAACCCTAGCTCAGTTAGCTATGTTGAAACTCTAACCCTAATTGCATGTAGATAATGTTGTTGCCTAGCTTGCTTGGCTATTTAGCATAATGATGAAGTACTTTCTCTCTCATAATGTTGTAACCCTAATTTGTTGTTGAATAAGCATCATAGTTATGATCAGTTGTGGTATCACTTATATGACGCATGTGTAATGATTATGAGCCTTGATGAGGCATGGAGAGATTATGATGTTCTTACAAGGAACTATGTGAATGGTGTGTGCCCTAAATTGAGGTGATATCCTCTGGTGATGTGATGAGGGATTGATATCCCATGGTGATGTGGTGATGGTGATGGCCTTGTGAATGGCAGTGGAATAGTAACATGTGGTGATGTGATAAGCTTTATGCTTTATACGTTTTACATCTTCTAAAGTTACAATCTACCCTTATCTTTGTAGAATCTTTTTAGGGTTTGCATGTAACTTGATTGATGCAATTAAAAGACACCCAAATGGCATTAATCTAATCAAGTGGAACCCTAATCATGTAGTTTCCGTGGCCATACATCCATTTCGTCAAGACTTGCTAGATGGTGAAATGAGTATTCCTAAGGGAAACTCAGAGCGCATATTGTTGAGTATGTGGGGTGCTTGGAGACTACATCCTTGTCATTCCAATCTTAGGAGTTTTGAGGATGACTACGGTCATTCCTCGGTGAGAGAATGACTACAGTCGTGTCTTGTAGATTTTTATATGTGATATGTTTGAGGACAATTGTTGTTGTACCTCAGTGGTAGGGTTTCATACCCTGGTGTCTAGCGTCGTGACCTGTACCAAGGTAGGCTAGGTGTTTTGAACTTGACTATATGTCATTGGTGGAAGTTGACTAATATGTATCTGCGGTGTTCACTCATACTGAATGAGTGGGGAGAAGATATGAGATTTCGACTCTTCCTAGATCTTATATGGCATAGATTTTGTCTTAGCAGTGGTCGGTTGGATTTGGGTGGTATGACTCGAATACTCACAGCATTAATAAAAGATGTAATACAATTGTGTAGTATAATTGTGTAGGGTTAAACATGCTTCACATTAGATGTTTACCCTTGCCTTGTTACTTATATAGTTCAGATGTAATATAATGTGGTAAGAGAAATCAACTGTTATATATGTTCTTCATATTCCTTCTTATCATGATACTATTCTTATTTATCCAATCTACTTAACATGTGTAATTAGTTTTAATTATTCATTCATTTGAATTTGCTAATCTCATTTAATAAGTGATATATCTTGTTGTAACAATAATAATTGGTTAAGAGTTATATCTCTCGTTGGGATGTTGGTTTCACCCCGTGGGTTTCCACTTCTTTACAGGAGGTAGATAAAAGATGTAATATAGTCATGTAGTATAATTGTGTAGGGTTAAACACATTTCACATTGGATGTTTACCCTTACCTTGTTTCTTATACTATTCAATTGTAATATAATGTGGTAAGAGAAATCAAATGTTATACACGTTCTTTACATTCCTTCTTATCATGATACTATGCTTATCTATTACAGTTGTCTAATATGCTTAACATGTGTAATCAGTTTTATTTATTCATTCAGCTGAATCTACTCATCTTGTTTAATAAGTGATTTATCCTACTGTAATAATAATCATTGGTTGAGGGTTATATCTCCCATTGGGACATTGGTCTCACCTTGTGGGTTTCCACATCTTTTTAGATAGTATATTAAATTATTCATTCAATTGTTTAATAAGTGATTTATTCTGATGTAATAATAATCATTGGTTGAGAGTTATATCTCTCGCTGGGACATTGATCTCACATCATGGGCCATCGACATGGTAAAGATCATGTTGTTTGAGGAAGAGAATCTTAGAGGTTAGTATCCATTGAAGGTTGGATGGCTCTATTCTTGTAGTAGATCCCTATCTATCATCCATGTACTCTCAGGTCTGGGAAGGGATGTGTTTTGTAGACGTTGAACCTTGATACGTAGTTTTTTGCAGTATGCAAATGCTTGTACAAATGTGGCATGTATATGTGAGTAGATCCTTTGTATACATGTTGTTGCAGTTGGCCACCATACATATGTGAATACCTGATATGGTATATGATGTGATACAAGTCTATGGACCTTGATGTAATATGTTTTTATATGTGATGATTATGAGATCAGTTTTGATTTACCTACTTTTATGGTATGTGGATGATTAGTTGTTAGTGACATGTTTTGTTTTTGAGTAATCTCGCTCATGTGGTGTTGGGATGTCACAAGTACCTAAAGAAAACAAGGCTCCATAAATACCTAAGCTTCATAGGATTTCCATAATTAAATTTAACAGAAAAAGGAGACAAAGTTGATGGATTAAAGTGAGGTTTAATAGAATACATTATCATGTTACAATGCATGGATCTACTAACAATATGTAGTCCATTTCTGATTAGACATTCCAACTTGTCTAGCTTCCCTTTACCAAGCTTCATGACACCCCTCTTATCTAGTACATTATCAAAGAATTTCCCAAAAGGTAACCAAGGGTCTCTCCGAATGAGAGTAGATTGATCAGCATCGACAAAAACTTGATTGAGTATTAAAGTGCTTATATAAAATTCTAAATTGATTGGTGCTCTAGATAATTAATGTAGTTATTATCTAGACTTTTCTTGAGTTTCAAGATTTAGATATCAATAGAGCTTAACATTATCCAAAACTTGTTCTAGTACAGAATAATGTTAATTAAAGCTAAATCCAATATTTGAAATAATTCCATGGATAAATTTGACCTAGGTGATTATATTAATGAAATACTTGAATGGCAAGATAATGACAATTTTCATTTGATTTTTGATCCCAAACTCTGTCTAATCAAAGATGATGCTAATAAGAAGCTATTCTCCAAATGTGAAGTTAATCGAATAATCCTACTGACCTATAGGATTTCTGGAAGGTTGGTTACATTTTACTAAAGTGAGGATAATGTCAATTAATATCATATTTATCTCATGTCACAAGGGGACTTTAGAAGATACCGCGTGATGTGACCCTTGACTGCAGTTGTTGGATGAACATCCAACATGCTCCGTGTTGTCTTCTACCTTACAACAAAAGAGCAATGTGGGTTGGGCATAGACCCTGATCCGATCTCTCCCTCTGTGTCTCTATCAACATTATTGGCCCCAAAATCTATCTCATTAGCTCTAGGAGGTTGAGACAGATTCAACCATTCCCAAAAACCACCTTATCTTGGCAGGTTTAGATAATGCCCCAAAACACAACCTCGATTGTAACTCAAAGACTCAGAGCCACGGTAGCTCCCGACTCCTTACTGTAAAAGGGAACTCAATTGTTCTATCTCACTCCCTACAAAATATTTAACTCTTCAGTTCCATCATAGAACACCCAGCCTCAGATGCCCCATCTCTGGCCTTCTACTCCTCTAATTACCTTCTCATCAACATATCTCTAGTCACCCTACACCATTGAAAAAAGGATGAAGAGGTCCAACATGCAGTGGTGAAGCTCCTTAACTCTTCAATTATGCTACCAGTAGCTTGTAACAAAAAGTCAACAATCAAGCTGACTGCAGCCATACGCTACAGAATTTGGATAGAATGAAGTGAATGAAGGGAATGAAGATTGAGAATTTATGAGATTGTCCTGGGGCTCGATGTTATCAAGTAAAGGATAAGACGGTCATTTGGTTTCTTGTTCTACGGCCTTAGTCACGTGGGAGTGGAGAGCTAGTATGGGAAGAGCCCATTGACCCAAGCTTGGTCCCATGTGTCTAACATAATAATACTTTAATCACAGACATGTCATGTTAGGATTGGTCCAATTATTGTAATCTTTTTTTAAGTCTAGTAACTAATTGGTAGGTCAAAACGTACCAAAATAATATATCAAATTGATCATAAAAATGAGTACAATATGCTGAACTTAGTGTAAGGACCCTGACCTGCGTTTAGGGTTTACCATATTTGTTTTGCTTAATCTTGGTGCTTTGATGCTTGCTAATCACCTTTAAGTGGTGATTAGGGTTTTGTTGTGCTTTGTTGAGAGTTCGAGGGGCTACTTGCAAATAACCCAAGTTTAGGGTTTTGTGTGCAAGTTGGTCATCTTGTGAGATGTTTTTCCCTCTTTGCTTCCTCTAGGGTTGAGAGGAAGGCTTGGGCTTGTTGTTTGAGTTCTTTGGGCCTGAGTTGAGCTTGTTTGGGCCTTGAGGTGCTTTCTTTGGGCTTGGTTGAGCCTTGTGTCGGCCAAATCTTGCCTTGTGTTGTCCAAGGTGAGTTTGTGTCGACCTAGGGTGAGTGTGTGTCGTCCAAGGAAGTCTTGTGTCGTCCAACACAAAGGTGTGTCGCCCAGTAGCTTAGTTGTGTCGCCCAGCAGGAGTTGATGCTTGTGTCTCCCATGTTGGTTGACCTTGGTTGGTGGACACTTGGTGCATATCTTGGACAAGTGTCCCATGCCTTGCTAGTGTGTTGGCTTGAACCCTAGGACAAGCGTCCCTTGGGTGGATGACACATTGCATGGTTGTACCTTGGTTTCTCCTCCCCTTCTTTCTATATAAGTAGCTCTTCTCCTTACCTTAGTCTCCTTTGATCTTTTGGTCTCTCCTTCACCTTGAGTGCACGATATCCCTCTCCATCTTGCTTGTGTTGGCCGATACACTCCCTTGGAGTTGAAGTGGTGGCCGATACACCTTCCTGGAGAAGCCTAGTGGACGATAGCTTTGGACCTTGGAGCTGGAGTGCTTCTTCTTCCTAGGAGCTTAAAGGCGGGTTGCATAATTTCTAACCCTAACTTCATTACCTTTTGTTCTTGTTCTTGTTCATAGTGTAGTAGCTTAGACTTGTACCTTGCTTGAGTTTCCTTTGGTGGCCGATATCCCTTTAGGGTTTAGGGTTTCTAGTGTACCTTGTGATCTAGGGTTTGGGTTCCCTTTAGTTGGAGGTTAATGGTGACCTAGGGTTGGGCGATATCCTTTCTTTGATGGTGTGTTGGACGATATCCTTTGAATTTGGACGATATGGTATCCCTTTGTTGGACGATATGTATACCTTGGTGGACGATATGATGTGTTCTTAGGGTTTGTCGATACCCTTCCAGTGTGTTGGGCAATAGGGTGAGCTAGAGTTATGTTGGCCGATATGGCTAGGTTGAACGTTATCCTTTTAATGGGCGATAAGCCTTAGCATCTTGTTAGTCCTTGTGGTGGACGACAGGGCCTAGTTGATGAGTTGGTTTGAGTTGCACGATATGCAAAGAAGGTGTGACGGCCGATAGTTGTGGGGGTGTATCGGGCGATACCCCTAGAATGTGACGGGCGTCCCGTCCCTAGTTTGGGTGTGTGTCGGCCGTTAGGCCAGTTGCACGTTATGAGGAGTGTTTCCTCTCTCCTTCTTTCTTTCCTTCTCTCTCTTGGCAGTTGTTGGTTGTTAGCTAGGTGATAGCCTAGGATATCGGGTGATAGAGTCGGCTGTGATGGGCGTCGCGACAGGGTGTTGCCCGATATGAGTGACGTGCAACACCCATGTCGCCCAGTACCCTTGTAACGCAGCGTTGCAGGCAGAGTGCTGGGTGCATCGCATCATTGCTGCCTTCCCATGCCCTAGCCGTGTAAGCTAGCTTTGGTTAGGGTTGAGAGTTGTAGTGAGGGTGGTGTGGACCTTTGGTGACGGTCACATGTGTGACGGATATGGGTGCTCATGCAAACATAACGACAGTGTTGCCTTGATTAGTAATAATAACTATGACAATGTCAATGACATGATAATCATGCTAATAGTGATAATGGTAATAGCAATGTAAAGGATAGCAATTATGTTTACCTTGCTAGTAGTGGAAGCAATAATAATGCTAATGTTGGTAATAATGATGCTAAGAGACAGTTACTTTAATAGTTGCTTAAATGACATAGCAATGAAGATAATAGTGGATGATGATGCTGATAATAGTTATGATGGTAACAAGAGTAGTAGTGACATGCATGATGGAAGTCTTATGCTCATTTGTTAATGGCAATGATAAATGGTAGTAGCATTAATGGTTTCTTAATGAAAAAGGTAGTGGTTGATGATAAAGGATGGTGACCATTCCAATAGTGGTAACGATAGTGTTCACTCTGTATACTTAACATGCTCTCTATATAAAGTGAATACCTTGGTTGTTTGTATAATCTTGAGATAAGGGTAAGCATGTATATGGTCTGATAATTATGTGCTTAATACACTTGAACAACAAATAGTGTAAGAATGATAAGTAGAGTATCTTGAATGGCATTTATGATGATAGCATATTCCTCATGTTGAATCTACGATTATTGTGTACTCTAACCATGTAGGTGATGATTAGCCATGAAAGGGCTATGAGACACATGTGATGAGTAACATCACTTGATAATTACTCTGATTAATGAGATGATATGCATAATGTGTTAAGTTCCATGATGATGATGTGAGCCTTGAGAGGCAGTGACAGTACATGATGATGGATTGAGATCCCATGGTATGTGATGATCCTTGATATGGATCTGGATGGTTGGAAAGAGGCCAAGTGGTAACATGTGATGTTGGATCCTTGTGATGGATCAGGTTGATGAGGTTTCAATAATAATATAATGTTCTTTACTTTCTGTTATATCTTGCATGTTATATAACTTGGTTGAATCCTGCAATCCATCTAAAAGACACTAATTAATTATAGTGAAATCTATCATGTAGTTTTCTCTGGCCATAGATCCATCATCGTCAGGACTTGGTGATGGTGAAACATGTTCTCCTACGGGTTAACCTGGAAGCGCATATTGTTGAATATGTGTAGGTTGCTCCTAGCCTGAAAATGAGGAGGTAAGAGTGTAAGTTCGATTACAGACTCAGATATGTATATAGAGCATGGCGAACAGGCCCATGGCTCAGGATATGTGATGTGAGAGCATGAATGCGTTCATGGCTCAGATCACGGTGAACAGGCCCGTGGCTCAGTTTTACTAGCGCCGAGACATGTACCAAGGCGGGCTAGAGTGAGGGTAGCCTATGGAGCTGACCCTGTGGCTTAGACCACTACAGCATGTGACTAAGGTCATGCTTGTGTTGTGATCATGTACTGACCACGAGGTGGGAGGTCGGGGAGTCCGGCTCTTCCATTGACCTTGTATGGCACCAGTCTTAGGCTTCGCAGCCAGAGGTTGGATTTAAATGGTACGATTCAAATCCTCGGGGCATAATAACACGTAATACAGCCGTTTAGTATTTACTGCTTAAGATAAACACGTAACATTGGTTGAGGCCTTGTTTTTGTAATATCTTTGTTATATCTTTGTTATATCTTGCAGGTTATGTGACTATATGTCTTATCTTGATAAGCAGGTTATGAGACATTATATCTCATTCTGATAATCATGTTACATAGGGATACATCTTATCTTGCTAATCATATTCCTTGAGATATATCTGGTTATATGCTTTTGTATAAACGGGTAAGCTTGTCGGTAAGAATAATCTGTTTTATATAGACTGCTCTTGTTATACTTGTTATCTGTTGTTATAGTATATCTTGTTGAGGTTTTGTAGTTGTGGTGGGGAGTTATGTTTCCCGCTGGGACAATTGTTCAATTGTCTCACTCCGTTGGTTTTCAGGTGGTCGAGGTAGACGTGGTCGTGGTCGTGGTGTTGCGGCCGAGCAGCCTGAGGAGCAGTAGAAGGCAAGCGATGGATACGCTGCTGTTTTGGATATTTTGTAGTAGAGTCTAGAGTCATCCCTGTACTCTCAGGTCCTTGGTAGTGTTTGACGATGTTTCACGATGAACGATCGATGATTTTTGTATATCCTGATGTTGGCCGGATGCGGGCCTTGATGTACATGAACATGTGATGAACCCATGTGATGGATGGACAGCTGTTTCAGTAAGCTGTGAACATGTATCCGATCTCGTGTATATATATATGACATGTTTCTGTGCAGGATGAGGACTGGAAAGTAATAGTTTTGCAGTTTATCAGTTTTCCGCAATCGGTTTTAATTAACCCGTATTTTCATAATCTGTGGTTATGGTGATTTCCGCACGTTTTCGCGTAACACCTCGTTATCCGTATGATAATGGGATGTGTTGCCACAAGTTTTGGTATCAGAGCTTTAGGTTCGCTAAGTCTACAGGGATTTAGGACTAGGTTGAGTTGTTCTTATGTGTGTCTAGGTTTTTTACAATATCTTCTGCCCTCAGTGGAAGAAAAGTCAAGATGTCTGGAAACCGTGAAGAACACTCTGCTGAGTACAGTGATGCTGCATCGGTTGATGGAGCAGATGGACAGGCATGTGAAGATCGGGTGCCTGATGTTCCCCAATTTAACCTAGCCATACTTGAACATCCTGCTTACTAGCAGCTTTTGGGGCATTTAATGGCTATGATGAATGTCATGGTTGAGCGATTACCACTGCCTCCTCCGCGAGCACAGGTTCCCCATGGAGAAGCATCGGGTATTAGGAAGACCTTCGAGCAGCTTCTCCGAGTTGGAGCTTCGGATTATCCTGGAACAGCTGATCCAGTGGATGCAGATCTGTGGCTGACAAGTCTTGAAAAGGCTTTCCGGATCCTTGACATCCCCGAAGCAGACAAGGTAAAGCATGCTGTCTACCTTTTGAAGGGTAGTGTTGGTCACTGGTGGACCATCGAGGAAGAGAAGCGGCCTGGCGAGGTGATCTGTTGGGAAGTGTTTAGACGTGATTTCGTCACCAGATACTTTTCCAAGACGTATATGGATGAGAAGGTTAGTTAGTTCGAGAACCTGAGACAAGGAATGATGAACATCACCGAGTATGAAGCCAAGTTTATGGATCTGTTGAGGTTCTGTCCTCACATGGCGGCAATAGACAAGGAATGGATCAGACGTTTCGAGAAGGGTTTGAGTGCTGAGTTGAAGACTCCGGTGTCTGCGTTGGAGAACTGAGAGCAGTTTGCTACGTTTGTGGAATCAGTTCGACGGATCGAGAGGACAGTAAGGGAGAAAAGAGAGTCTATATCTCTTAAAAGACCTGCTCAGTTTCAAGGACGAAGGTTTGGTGGCTTTAAGAAGCCTAGGTTTTCAGCACCGTCAGCAATGAGAAGTGCTGGTTTACCATCTCAGTGGTCTCTGAGTAAGGGACGAGGTTATGTTTCTTCGCCATCTAAGGCGCACAGTTCAACTTCAGTGGCAGTAACAGGGCCAGATAGGCCACGGTTTGAGGACAAGGCATGTCATCTTTGTGGTCAAGTCGGGCATTTCAGGCTTAATTGCCCGAATAGAGACGTTGAAGTGACGCAGCAGGCGAGACAGAGTTTTCAGAGGTCAGAGAGACCACAAGCCAGTGGTAGAAGAGGACGAGGACGCGGTCAAGCGTCTCAGGCAGGATCGTCTGCTCAAGGAAGCAGAGGTCGTGGACAGCAAGCAACAGCTCGATTCTATGCCATGAGTCAGTCGGAGGCGATAGTCAACCCACGAGTGGTGACAGGTCAGATGGAGTTATTTCATTCTGATATGTCCTCTTCTTGCTTTATATCTGTTCTGGTTGACCCGGGTGCTACACACTCTTTTATCACCTATAGTATGCTTGAAAACTGTCGTTTACCTGTTAGTTGTAAGAAGGTTAGCTTGTTGTTAGAAACCCCTCTTGATGGCTCCTCTTTGCTTCGAGAAGAGTGTCCATCTTGTGTTTTGTCTTTTTCGGGACACCGCATTCAACTGGATCTTATACCACTTGATATGCACGGTTTTGATGTTATCCTTGGGATGGATACCTTAGAAATATATAAGGTTGTCTTGGACTGTGGTTCCAAGCAGGCAGTGTTTGATGTTGCTGGAGAGAAGTGGACCTTCCAGGGAGATAGGAAGATTCTTCCGACGTGTCTAGTATCATCTATGGTGGCAGATAAGTTGTTACGACAAGGATGTGAGGCGTACCTAGCTCACGTGGTGGATACCATTGTGGTTACCAAGGTGAAAGGTCCTAGTCTTGAGGAGGTGTCAGTGGTTTGAGAGTTTGCAGATGTGTTTCCTGAGGAGTTTCCTGGTGTTCCTCCACCCCGAGAGATTGATTTCGAGATCAATCTGGTTCCAGGAACACAGCCAGTTGCACAGTCACCATACCGGATGGCTCCAGCAGAGATGGCAGAGTTGAAGAAGTAGTTGTAAGAGTTGTTGGAGAAAGGTTTTATCCGACCAAGTACGTCACCGTGGGGTGCTCCCGTGTTGTTCGTTAAGAAGAAGGATGGTTCGATGCGGTTGTGTATAGATTATCGGCAGTTGAACAAGGTCACTATCAAGAATAAGTACCCGTTGTTGAGGATAGATGATTTGTTTGATCAGTTGCATGGTGCTACAGTGTTCTCAAAGATCGATCTACGGTCTGGATATCATCAGTTGAGGATTAAGGCGGATGACATACCAAAGTCAGCTTTTAGGACGAGGTATAGTCACTTCGAGTTCGTGGTTATGCCGTTTGGGTTAACCAATGCACCTGCTGCTTTCATGGATCTGATGAACAGAGTGTTCCGTCTGTTCTTAGATCAGTTTGTTGTAGTCTTTATAGATGACATCTTGATCTATAGTCGGGACAGGCTAGAGAATGAGCAACATCTTCATCGAGTGTTGACTCTTCTTCGTCAACATCAGTTGTATGCCAAGTTCAGTAAGTGTGGATTCTGGTTGGATGAAGTGACCTTCTTGGGTCATGTGATATCTGCTGAAGGGGTCAAAGTAGATCCAAAGAAGGTGGAATCCATTGCGGATTGGGAACAACTGAAGACACCGACAGAAGTTTGTAGTTTCCTTGGTTTGGCAGGATACTACCGGAGGTTTATCAAGGACTTCAGTGTGATCGCTTTGCCGATGACGAAGTTGACCAGGAAGGATGTACCTTTTGTTTGGGATGATCGATGTCAGCAAGCTTTCCAGAGTTTGAAGGAGAAGCTGACCAGTGCTCCAGTGTTGATCTTGCCAGAACCTAGGAGAGGCTATGTTGTTTTCTGTGATGCTTCCAAGAAAGGTTTAGGTTGCGTGTTGATGCAGGAAGATCATGTGGTTTCTTTTGCCTCGCGACAGCTCAAGAAGCATGAGGAGAACTATCCGACTCATGACTTGGAGTTGGAAGTAGTGGTTCATGCGCTAAAGATTTGGAGACACTATCTGTATGGGGAAGTGTGTCAGATCTTTACGGATCATAAGAATCTGAAGTAGATCTTTATGCAACAAGAGTTGAACATGCGACAACGACGATGGATGGAGTTGATCAATGATTACGACTACACTATCGAGTATCATCCTGGTAAGGTGAACATGGTAGCTGATGCGCTTGGCAGAAAGTCTTCTTATCTTTCTTCAAAGAAGGCACAGTTGAGTTCTCTGGTATGCCATAGGCGCGATATGTTTGTTTCTCTGCGACAGATGAATGTGCAGATAGAAGTTTCTTTGTTGTCTGGTCTTTTCACACAGATGCAAGTTAAGCCTACGTTGAGACAACAGATCAAGGATGCACATCAGACTAATGATGCGGTACAGTTGATTAGATCAGAGTTCGGCAGCGACAAGCATGATGGTTTTCATGAGTCCAAGGATGGGCTAGTTTGCTATCGGGACAGGATGGTGGTTCCAGATGCTGATGATCTGAGGAAGTTGGTGCTCGAGGAAGCACATACGTCGATGTATTCTATGCATCTAGGTGTCGCCAAGATGTATCATAGTCTGAAAGACTTGGTTTGGTGGTCCGGTTTGAAGAGAGATGTAGCTGAGTTCGTGGCGAGATGTGCGGTTTGTCAGCAAGTGAAGGTTGAACATCAGAAGCTGGCAGGTACATTGAAACCTTTGCCGATACCACAGTGGAAATGGGATCATATAACCATGGATTTTGTAGTTGGTCTACCCCGGACAACTAGGAATCATGATTTCATTTGGGTGGTAGTGGACAGATTGACTAAGTCTGCCCATTTCCTACCAGTGAAGACAACGTATACAGCTGAGAAGCTAGCTCGAGTATATGTGGATGAGATAGTACGTTTGCATGGTGTGCCAGCAATGATAGTTTCTGACAGAGGTCCTCAGTTTATGAGTCATTTTTGGGAACAGTTTCACAAAGCGTTGGGAACGCAGTTAAGGTTCAGCACAGCTTTTCACCCACAGACAGATGGACAGTCTAAAAGGACTATTCAGACTTTAGAAGATCTTCTTCGAGCTTGTGTTTTGCAGTTTCTAGGCAACTGGGATGTACATCTGAGTTTGATAGAGTTTGCCTACAACAACAGTTATCAGCGGAGTATTGACATGGCTCCTTATGAAGCTTTGTATGGAAGGAAGTGCAGATCTCCTTTATGTTGGTATGAGTCTGGTGAGTATCAGCTTTTGGGTCCTGAGTTAGTTCAGCAGACGACAAATAAGATCAAAGTGATATAGCAACAGTTGAAAGTGGCACAGGACAGGCAGAAGTCTTATACAGACAATCGTCGATGACCTTTAGAGTTCCAGGTGGGAGACAAACTGTATCTTAAAGTCTCGCCGTGGAAGGGTGTGCTAAGGTTTGATCGGAATGGTAAGTTAGCTCCCAGGTATATGGGGCCTTACTCAGTCATAGCACGTGTTGGCAAGGTAGCTTACGAGTTAGAGTTGCCTCCAGAGTTGCACAGGTTGCATCCAGTGTTTCATGTCAGTATGCTGAAGAAAAGTCATCTAGATTCAGGTACAGTGATACAGCCAGTTGAGGTTGAGCTTGATGCAGATGTGACTTACGAGGAAGGTCCAGTGGCAATCCTTGACAGAAGGATCAAGAAGTTGAAGAGGAAGGATCTGGTTCTTGTGAAGGTTCTTTGGCAGCGTCGTGGCGTTGAGGAAGCCACGTGGGAGCTTGAGGAAGAAATGAGGAGGAAGTATCCCTCGCTTTTCTCTTCGGATTTTGGGGACGAAATCCCTTAGAGGGGGTTAGCTTGTAAGGACCCTGACCTGCGTTTAGGGTTTACCCTGTTTGTTTTGCTTAATCTTGGTGCTTTGATGCTTGCTAATCACCTTTAAGTGGTGATTAGGGTTTTGTTGTGCTTTGTTGAGAGTTCGAGGGGCTACTTGCAAATAACCCAAGTTTAGGGTTTTGTGTGCAAGTTGGTCATCTTGTGAGATGTTTTTCCCTCTTTGCTTCCTCTAGGGTTGAGAGGAAGGCTTGGGCTTGTTGTTTGAGTTCTTTGGGCCTGAGTTGAGCTTTTTTGGGCCTTGAGGTGCTTTCTTTGGGCTTGGTTGAGCCTTGTGTCGGCCAAATCTTGCCTTGTGTCATCCAAGGTGAGTTTGTGTCGACCTAGGGTGAGTGTGTGTCATCCAAGGTGAGTTTGTGTCGACCTAGGGTGAGTGTGTGTCATCCAAGGAAGTCTTGTGTCATCCAACACAGAGGTGTGTTGCCCAGTAGCTTGGTTGTGTCGCCCAGCAGGAGTTGATGCTTGTGTCGCCCATGTTGGTTGACCTTGGTTGGTGGACACTTGGTGCATATCTTGGACAAGTGTCCCATGCCTTACTAGTGTGTTGGCTTGAACCCTAGGACAAGTGTCCCTTGGGTGGATGACACATTGCATGGTTGTACCTTGGTTTCTCTTCCCCTTCTTTCTATATAAGTAGCTCTTCTCCTTGCCTTAGTCTCCTTTGATCTTTTGGTCTCTCCTCCACCTTGAGTGCACGATATCCCTCTCCATCTTGCTTGTGTTGGCCGATACACTCCCTTGGAGTTGAAGTGGTGGTCGATACACCTTCCTGGAGAATCCTAGTGTACGATAGCTTTGGACCTTGGAGATGGAGTGCTTCTTCTTCCTAGGAGCTTAAAGGCGGGTTGCATAATTTCTAACCCTAACTTCATTACCTTTTGTTCTTGTTCTTGTTCATAGTGTAGTAGCATAGACTTGTACCTTTCTTGAGTTTCCTTTGGTGGCCGATATCCCCTTAGGGTTTAGGGTTTCTAGTGTACCTTGTGATCTAGGGTTTGGGCTCCCTTGAGTTGGAGGTTGATGGTGACCTAGGGTTGGGCGATATCCTTTCTTTGATGGTGTGTTGGACGATATCCTTTGAAGTTGGACGATATGGTATCACTGTGTTGGACGATATGTATACCTTGGTGGACGATATGATGTGTTCTTAGGGTTGGCCGATACCCTGCCCATGTGTTGGGCGATAGGGTGAGCTAGAGTTATGTTGGTCGATATGGCTAGGTTGAACGTTATCCTTTTGATGGGCGATAGGCCTTAGCATCTTGTTAGTCCTTGTGGTGGACGACATGGCCTAGTTGATGAGTTGGTTTGAGTTGCACGATATGCAAAGAAGGTGTGACGGCCGATAGTTGTGGGGGTGTATCAGGCGATACCCCTAGAATGTGACGGGCGTCAGGAGTGGGTCGTGACGGGCGTCCCGCCCCTAGTTTGGGTGTGTGTCGGCCGTTAGGCCAGTTGCACGTTATGAGGAGTGTTTCCTCTCTCCTTCTTTCTTTCCTTCTCTCTCTTGGCAGTTGTGGGTTGTTAGCTAGGTGATAGCCTAGGATATCAGGCGATAGAGTCGACTGTGACGGGCGTCGCGACAGGGTGTTGCTCGATATGAGTGACGCACGACACCCATGTCGCCCAGTACCCTTGTAACACAGCGTTGCGGGCAGAGTGCTGGGTGTAGCGCATCGTTGCTGCCTTCCCATGCCCTAGCCGTGTAAGCTAGCTTTGGTGAGGGTTGAGAGTTGTAGTGAGGGTGGTGTGGACCTTTGGTGACGGTCACAAGTGTGACGGATATGGGTGCTCATGCAAACATAACGACAGTGTTGCCTTGATTAGTAATAATAACTATGACAATGTCAATGACATGATAATCATGCTAATAGTGTTAATGGTAATAGCAATGTAAAGGATAGCAATGATGTTTGCCTTGCTAGTAGTGGAAGCAATAATAATGCTAATGTTGGTAATAATGATGCTAAGAGACAGTTACTTTAATAGTTGCTTAAATGACATAGCAATGAAGATAATAGTAGATGATGATGCTGATAATAGTTATGATGGTAACAAGAGTAGTAGTGACATGCATGATGGAAGTCTTATGCTCATTTGTTAATGGCAATGATAAATGGTAGTAGCATTAATGGTTTCTTAATGAAAAAGGTAATGGTTGATGATAATGGATGGTGACCATTCTAATAGTGGTAACGATAGTGTTCACTCTGTATACTTAACATGCTCTCTATATAAAGTGAATACCTTGGTTGTTTGTATAATCTTGAGATAAGGGTAAGCATGTATATGGTCTGATAATGATGTGCTTAATACACTTGAACAAAAAATAGTGTAAAAATGATAAGTAGAGTATCTTGAATGGCATTTATGATGATAGCATATTCCTTATGTTGAATCTACGATTATTGTGTACTCTAACCATGTAGGTGATGATTAGCCATGTAAGGGCTATGAGACACATGTGATGAGTAACATCACTTGATAATTACTCTGATTAATGAGATGATATGCATAATGTGTTAAGTTCCATGATGATGATGTGAGCCTTGAGAGGCAGTGACAGTACATGATGATGGATTGAGATCCCATGGTATGTGATGATCCTTGATATGGATCTGGATGGTTGGCAAGAGGCCAAGTGGTAACATGTGATGTTGGATCCTTGTGATGGATCAGTTTGATGAGGTTTCAATAATAATATAATGTTCTTTACTTTCTATTATATCTTGCATGTTATATAACTTGGTTGAATCCTGCAATCCATCTAAAAGACACTAATTAATTACAGTGAAATCTATCATGTAGTTTGCCCTGGCCATAGATCCATCATCGTCAGGATTTGGTGATGGTGAAACAGGTTCCCCTATGGGTTAACCTGGAAGCGCATATTGTTGAATATGTGTAGGTTGCTCCTAGCCTGAAAATGATGAGGTAAGAGTGTAACTTCAGTTACAGACTCAGATATGTATATCGAGCATGGTGAATAGGCCCATGGCTCAGGATATGTGATGTGAGAGCATGAATGCGTTCATGGCTTAGAGCACGGTGAATAGGCCCGTGGCTCAGTTTTACTAGCGTCGAGACCTGTACCAAGGCAGGCTAGAGTGAGGGTAGCCTATGGAGCTGACCCTGTGGATTAGACCACTACAGCATGTGACTAAGGTCATGCTTGTGTTGTGATCGTGTACTGACCACGAGGTGGGAGGTCGGGGAGTCCGGCTCTTCCATTGACCTTGTATGGCACCAGTCTTAGGCTTCGCAGCCAGAGGTTGGATTTAAATGGTACGATTCAAATCCTCGGGGCATAATAACACGTAATACAGCCGTTTAGTATTTACTGCTTAAGATAAACACGTAACATTGGTTGAGGCCTTGTTTTTGGAATATCTTTGTTATATCTTTGTTATATCTTGCAGGTTATGTGACTATATGTCTTATCTTGATAAGCAGGTTATGAGACATTATATCTCATTCTGATAATCATGTTACATAGGGATACATCTTATCTTGCTAATCATATTCCTTGAGATATATCTGGTTATATGCTTTTGTATAAACGGGTAAGCTTGTCGGTAAGAATAATCTGTTTTATATAGACTGCTCTTGTTATACCTGTTATCTGCTGTTATAGTATATCTTGCTGAGGTTTTGTAGTTGTGGTGGGGAGTTATGTTTCCCGCTGGGACAATTGTTCAATTGTCTCACTCCGCTGGTTTTCAGGTGGTTGAGGTAGACGTGGTCGTGGTCGTGGTGTTGCGGCCGAGCAGCCTGAGGAGCAGTAGAAGGCAAGCGATGGATATGCTACTGTTTTGGATGTTTTGTAGTAGAGTCTAGAGTCATCCCTGTACTCTCAGGTCCTTGGCAGTGTTTGACGATGTTTCACGATGAACGATCGATGATTTTTGTATATCCTGTTGTTGGCCGGACGCGGGCCTTGATGTACATGAACAGGTGATGAACCCATGTGATGGATGGACAGCTGTTTCAGTAAGCTGTGAACACGTATCCGATCTCGTGTATGTATATATGACATGTTTCTATGCAGGATGAGGACTGGAAAGTAATAGTTTCACAGTTTATCAATTTTCCGGAATCGGTTTTAATTAACTCGTATTTTCATAATCTGTGGTTATGGTGATTTCCGCACGTTTTTGCGTAACACCTCGTTATCCGTATGATAATGGGATGTGTTTCCACACTTAGATTTGATGAATAAGATGTTGAACTTAGAAAATCTAATTACACTGTCATGTGAAGTTCTACTATTGATTACTGATGAGATATATGTGTCTTAAATTATATTAGACTATGATTAACATTTAGGGTTTCTAATCCATAAACAAGTGAATAAAGGTTTTAAAACTAATATGCTTATTGTGATAATAATCTATGTGGCCCAAATGGTTTGCTAATAATGAGATAATATGATTAATATAATGACTTAGGATTATCCCTAATGTCAAGCTAGGGTTTGTAACCCTTATGACTCATGATAATAGGGATTGTGCATATTAAGGTTCATAAAACAATAGATCCATGTACATAAGAATTATGGGTTTGAAACATAACCCTAATGCTGGCCTTAAACTAAGGAAACCCATAACCTAGGCTCAACCTTGTTTGTATAATGTGAATACATGGTGACACATATGTAGTAAACATACATGCAAATTATGTTGTTTGAATGATTGATTGCTTAAATCTATTGATTGGATTGCTTACACATACTTGAAGTATACTACATTCTTCTACATAAAGTATGTGGTTACAAATATGAATACTCACATGTACCGACTTCTAGAGATTGCCAATGGTTTCTCAATGATTTGATGGATAAACTGTTGGATGTATATTTAATTATGTTCAATTATAATGCCACTATGAGTATCACTTTAATAAACTATGAAACTCTAAACCTTGAGTAACATTAATCAAGAGGTAATGCACATAAGTCCAATGATGGACAATGACTAAACTTGATATAGTATACCAACTGCAACATCCCATTATTTGAGGTTTCAGATAAAATGATCTTAAAAGGAAGGATTGGACTACCCATATCACCAAGGCGCACCTCCTTTTTAGGGATCCAATCACTAAAGAACTCTTTAATCAAGCATGATCAGTGCAGAGTAGTACTAGATGGGTGACCAATTAGGAAGTTGAACTCAACTTGTGCATGAGTGAGGACAAAGCATGTAGTTAAGGCTAGTGGTGGATTTGGGTCCAGTTGTCATTCCTTAAACTCTATTGTAGCCTTGGGCAGTGGGCCCAGTCATTACAAATGGTATCTGATCTAGTAGAGTTTGCGGTATCTCTTTTTGTAAATGCCCCATCCCACTATCTAAGGCTCTAGTAGAGTTTCAAGAATGATGACTAGCCCCATAGGCCACCACTAGCCTGAGTTGTGCACTTTTTCCTCACCCATGTGCAAGCCATGATAAACATCTAGACTGGTCAACCATCCTATTATTACTATGGGCTATTCAATCTTAACCACATAGTTATTTAGTGATGTGATCCCTAAAAAGGAGGTCCATCTTGGTGTTGTGAGTATTCCAATCCTTCCTTTTAAGATCTTTTTATCTGAGGCATGAAGACTTGGGACATTACAATCTCCCCCACTTAGACTATCGGCCTCCTCATCAAGGCTCAACTATATGGCCTCATAATATTTCCTCATTTCATTGCAAACCCAAAATGGTTCATGGACACCTAGCTTTCGTTCATGGCATACCAGTGCAAGGGTGGCTACATCACCATGGACAACCCTTTCAAAGATGCTTGGACTGCACGTCTCAAGACTGGCATGCCACATGCCCATGAGGGCCCCACTTATTGGAAGGGTTTTGGCTCTAATACCATTTGTAAGGCATGGGCCTACTATGCAAGGCTCTAGTAGAGTTTCAAGAATGACGACTGGCCCCACAAACCACCATTAGCCTTAACTGTGCATTTTTTCTTCACTCACATGCAAGCAAAGATAAAATTCCTGACTAGTCACTGATCCTAGTAGTACTCTAGGTTGAACACACACAACTGTAGAGTTATTTAGTGATGGGCTCCCTAAAAATGAGGCACGCCTTGGTGATATGGGTTGTCTAATCATTCCTTTTAAGATCATTTTATCTAAGGCCTCAAATCATGAGACGTTACAATCTTTCCCACTTAGACTCTTGGTGTCCTCATTAAGGCTCAACTATATGACCTCATACTATTTCCCCATTTCAGTGCAGACCCATATGACCATGTACATCCGACCTCCCAACCATGACTACCAGCGTAAGGGTGGCTCCATCAACATGGATATCCCTTTCCAACATGCCTGGACCATATGGGTAAATGCTCTTTTCCATGATGAACATCAATTGTACATCTGACCATGTACGTCTAACCTCCCAACCATGAATACTAGTGTAAGGGTGGCTCCATCAACATGGATATCCCTTTCCATGTGGGCCCCACCTACTGGAGGAGTTTTGACTCTGATACAGTTTGTAACACATGGGCCCACTGCTCGGGGCTCTAGTAAACTTTTAAGAATGATGATTGGCCTCACAGACCATCACTAGCCTCAACTACGAGCTTTGTTCTTACTCACGTGCAAGCCTGGATAAACTTATGGAGTGGTCACACATCCTAATACTACTCTGGGCTGAGCACGCTTAACCACATAGTTCCTTAGTGATGGGATCTCTGAAAAGGAGGTACACCTTGGTGATATGAGTAATCCATAATTCCTTTTAAGATCTTTTTATCTGAAGCCTCAAGACCTGGGACATTACACCAACTATGGTCAGATATCTAATAAAAATACAAGTTCATTTGTGCCACTAAATGATTATTGTATGTATATATATATATATATATATGTGTGTGTGTGTGTGTATGTATATATATATATATGTGTGTGTGTGTGTGTGTGTGTGTGTGTGATGTTTTATATGAACCCATGTACCAATATCAAAATATGTTGACCACATTTTGTTTGTCTCCGTTTTAGGAAATTGATATACATGATAAATGACATGAAGATAAAGATGAAAACTATTGAAGATATGAAAGATATGCTAAGGAGGATAAGTTAGATATTATAGTAATTCTTTTAATGCATATTAGTCACTCGTGTGTATGATAGATTTCTTTAAAAAAACTCATGTAACTTCATAGAAGAGTATCATTATACATTATGCAAACAATTCAAGTTCATCAATGGAAATTATTTGCTATTGTTTATTATTTGTTAAATCTGACCCTGAAAAAGTTAATTAATGATCCTCGACTTAAAGATCCTTTCTCAAATGATGGATACTAAATAGAAGGTGTCATTGTAGATATAGTGTGGCTTGTTCTCGGAGACCGTGAAATAAGTATCTTTAATGCTAGAAAATTCCTCCCTCGTCTTTCTTTTTTATGCTTTGTATATGAATGTTTGGCAATAGATTCTATTGTTTATTATCATGTGATAAGTCAATATAAAGATATAGTATAGCTTTGTTTTGGGGGACAATGAAATCAATATCTTTAATGCTAGAAATTTTGTATACTTGTTAATATTCATCTTTTGATTTCTTTCCTTGATAGAAAATATTCTTTCTCACCGTCTACCAGCCAACCATTTTGTCAGTCTGTTGTTGTTTCTTTTTTATTTTTCTAGTATCTCATTTTATACCATGCAATTTAATTCAATTAGCAATTAGTTTTAGATTCTGGTTTGCATGTTTTTTTAATTCTTCTACATTACTATCATAGATAAAAATTTGAAAACATTCTAGATCGGGTTAGAGAAATTAATAGGCTTGTGTACAACAGCCTAAAGAAATCAAAGATAAGGCAAGGAGGATTAGACATTTTAGTATTTTTTCTCATATGTATAGGTTAATTTTCTTCAGAAATATTCATGTAACTCTCTAGAGGGGAATAGTAAAAAAATATGTAATCGTCCAAGTTCAAAACTAATGGAACTTCTTTACTATTCTTTATTATTTCTTAAATATGATCCTGGAAATTTGAGTAATGATCCTCAACTTTAAGGTCCTATGGACACTGAAAAGTGAGGGTCATTATATTTGGTATCAGGACCCAAATTTAGTAGTTAATGTTTAATATTCTATAATTTAAATTAATCCTTAGATATATAAGGAAAAGATATTAGGGCATAATGTATCCTCTAGGTTTCTCATCTCTAATTTTGTTCACTTTTTTTACATGACCCTAAAATACTCTTCCCTCCTCATCTTAAGTTAGTATTTTGAGAAGAACTAGTATTAAGCCTCCTCCACCAATCAATGCACACACAATGTTAAGATATTGACATGGTTATGAAAAAAGAATTATGTGTTATGTGGGTTTTTCTCTAGTGAGGTTAAACCCTAGAAATACCTAAATATGGGTAAATCCATTCGTCCATGAAGGAATTGTATTTAGAGGACCTAGTAGGATATGGAAACCTTAGTGAGTCAAGGGATATCTAAAACCCTAAGATATATTGTTACAACCCATTCCTAACTTTGCTGGTAATCCTAGAGATTTAAGATAATCTTAATTCTTGTCATGCTTTTGTTAGTAATATTTTATCTTGTGTTTTATCTTGACTTTGGTAACCTTAAATACTTATTTAGACAACTCATAATCATGCCTTAATCATACTATAAAGATCCGAGCTGGAGTAATATAACATTAACCCATAATGTATGCAAGAAGAAAGTTAATGACATTGAAAGAAATGATTAATAAATAATTTTTTCCTTTGAGAATATTATCAAAATATAATTTTGTATGATTACAGAAAATTCAATTATGAATCCAACAAAAAAATGAACCAATCGAAGTTAAAATGAGAGAGTTATGCCCTTTTTAGTAAACATGTAGAGTGTGTCACGACCGCGACGTTGCGTCGTCTGTCGCGACCGCAACCGATGCAGCCCAGGATAGCCAATCGTAAAATGATCATATCTCAGGCTATACTTATTTGTTTTCAATGAAACAAAGTGTTTTGGAACTGTGATTCAATCCTATATCATCTCAGATTCCTTGCTCAATGAGTGGGTGGCCTAAAAGGCAATTTCTGGGGTAATTTTTTGGGAAGAATATGAAGAACTATGGAAATCCAAAAGGGTTGTCATATATTCAACTTGGTAAGTAGTTTTAACTATTGATTCTTCCTTCTCTTCATTTATCCTTTCTCTAAACCCTTGATCCATTGAATTTGAGGTTTGGGTTAACCTCTGACCTTCATTTTCTACCTATAGCAAACCTCATTTAGGGTTGAAAGGAAGAAGAAATCGCTGATTTTGTTAGAGTTTTGATATGGATTTGAGATTTTCATAGATGGGCTGCATTTTTTAGATGTTTTCATACCTTAGGGTGAGTGGGTACTTCCTTTAAATAGTAGATTGCACAAAAATGAATTGAATCATCAATAATCTTCAATTGGTTAGTATGCGAGAACAAATCCTAAGTTGCCAGTTTGATCTAGCTTTTGCAAGATGATATGAAATAGATTATTTCTCTATTGTGATGAATTTCATATGATGAAATCACATTTAAATGGTTACAATACATCTAAATGATAATTCTTAAAGTAATTGTAGAGGTTACGTGAATGTACTAAAATTTAAGGTTTTCATCTATGATTGAAATTGCTATATAATTAAATAGAGAAATTTGTCTATATGAATCTCATTGATTATTAATGAATTGTTTATCTAAATGGGTGGTACATAAATGTTAGATACTATCTTGGATTTTGTGTGATATGAATAGTGTTTTCTTGATATCTCAGTGAAGAGGGTGAAACCCTAGATGAGTGGAAAGTTGGAAATTTGTGAATAGATATTGTGAAATTCATTTGAAGTGCTTTTCTTGACATCATAGACTTTATTTATTTCTTGTTATTCTTGATGCATGATATCTCAGTGAATGGTGAGGAAATCCTAATTTAACATAATTGTAGGACTTCATATATATGTTTATTGTATATGAATTGTTGAAAGTAGACTTTCTTCAGTGAATGTTTATGACACATTAAATCCTTATGTGTGTCATGTGATAAGTGAATGAGGTAAATGAAACCCTAATGATAGGGTGTTCAGTGAAATAAGTTTTGTGATATCAATGTTTCTCAGTTTGACGTGGTGATGCTTAACAGTTCAGTTGTGGTAAATGTTATCAGATGGTTTATGAAATGAATAGTTTACAAAGTTGAACAAAGATATGTTGATGTGATGATTGAGTTTTGAATTTAAAGAGTGAATTAGACATGTAGATGACCTGAACAGTGTAAAATCCTCACACAATGAGGCATGCACTGTGAGGAGGAAATGGTTTCCTGACTGGAGGTAGTCCAGATTGAGGTAAGTTGGAGCACACGAGTAGGGTGTAGGGATCTTAACCAGTAGGGCAGACTCCTTACAGTTGTGTGGTACCCAACACCAACCGGGGATGTCGGTGGTACCTATGTTACATGTGGAGTGATCAGTGGCTAGTAGGTCAATTGATGCACAATAAGCCTGAGGGATTTGACTCACCATCTGAGTAACCAGTTTGAGAGGTGGAATCTGAGATATCTGGCTGCTCCCATTAGCCGTCGAGAGGCAGACGTGCTGAGGCCCGCTGCAGACGGGGTCTTACTCAAGAGATAGGCTTAGGAACCCGGGCATGCTTCTAAGCCTTGTATAGTGAGATCGTATCTTGTTGTGATTCTTTCACATGTTGTGGTACACCTCGTGTGGGTTTAGGGCATAATAAGATGAATGAGAGGTTAAACAAGTGTGTGCAGTTATTCAATTATTCTTTGTATGTTTCTGAATTATTAGTTTTCTTTGTGATCAATCAAGCATGATCATATATTGATTCACTCTTGTAGATGTCTAGAGTATTGTGCCATATTTATGTTTTTGAATTATTAGTCTCTTTAAAGCTCGCGGTTATTATAATCGATATCAGTAGCTCGACAATATATCTATAATTATATAAGTGCTTTAGACTGTTTCTTTGAAGTACTCATTCACTGAGTGAGTAGGCTCACCCCTCTACTCACAATTTTTAGGGAAACCATGTGGACTTGAAGAAGTTCAATGCATCAGAGTAGATCTACCACATGAGTTAAGTATGAGATTAGTTTAGTTCAGTCAGTCCATGTCACTCTAGGTCTTTGTAGAGTAGTGAGAGAGTTGTTAATGATGTTGTGTAACTTTGATTCCTTAATAATTGAGTATGTATCTGATTATCATGTTGTATGTACATAGAAGTGTGAGAAACAGAATGAATGTATGGATGTGTATCATTAATGTTGAGATCTTATTAGAGTCCTCAAAGTTTAATTGTCTTATAAAGTTTGTTTATGTGATTGAATGCGAGGAAACAAAGAGTTTGAAATTAAGGAAGAAAAAGATGGGAGTGAACTTTGTATTAAGTATAATCCTCAAATGTATGCCCAAATCTCATGATCAGTGGTAATCATGGGATGTGGGCATAATAGCTTGGTATCAGAGCTTAGGCTGAGTCATCGGGGACCATTAGGATAGAAAGTCAGAGTTATTAGTGTGGTAGTTAGGAGTTGATGTGTCTTTAGCTCTAGGAGGTCTGAGTGTTTGGATATCTTGGCCTGATATCTGAATTCTTAGGCTAACTAGTATCAAGCTACTCTGTCTATTCTTCTCTGAATGCCCTGGCCAGGCATGCACTGGGAGGATGGGCTAGAGAGAAACCCTAGAAATATTAGGGCTAGAAGACCATAAAGAAATAAATGAATTGAGCATAAGAATGGAATGTGATGTAACTCTTGCTTTATATTGCTTCTTTGATTGGAGATAAATAGAAATGCTCTTATATGTATGAATTCATATTATCAGTTTGTAGAATATGTATGGTTCTTTTAGATTGTTGTGTATCATGAAGTTGATTCAATTATTTTTTGTATCAAGTAGATTAGAATTTATGTTTAAATGAGTTTTCCCTAAGTAGATATTCTTTCCAGATGTTTGAGATTAATAGGAGTTGGTTAATCTTGAGTATCTCTTGGCTTTAGGACTACATGTTCGGCCTGGTCTGGCTGGCAGGGTGCGTTACTGGGATCTGATGACTCCTACTAATTAATCTAGTAAGAGAAATTAAACTATGGAGAGGTAAAATACTAGAATGTAATGATTATATAATAGAACTAAGATGTTAAAATATAAGAGAAAGGCTAAGAATCAGTTAGAACTGATATCCAAGATCTAGCTTTGGGGCCTCATATGAGAAACCCTTAATTGGGAATAAAGGAACATGACATAAGGTTCAGATTAAGTTTAATGATTAGTATTATATGAACTCTAAATATGAAATATGGAAAAGATATGAGAAAAGTATGTAAGGTAGTACAAATCAATCATGAGGAATGGATCATATAATTAAGTATAATGCTTTTATGTACTCCAAGTCAAAGGGAAAATAGAAGAAAAGAGTTAAGTATGTGATAAGTACGTAGAAGTGAAGAGTCTTCAGAAGAGTTAAAGTAAAGAGAATTGGATGAACATGTAAATCATAAGAATAGAATAACAAACTTAGTTGAAACAAAGAGACATGTTGGAAATTATGAGCTTGATTAAGGAATGAGGGTTACATGATATAACAAGGAGCATGGAATGTGTACTTTTATTATAAAGTTTAAAGCATTCATCCTTACACGCTTTTGATTCAAAGTCTCTATTTTGTAGCAACCTAGTTGACATCAAGTGTGTTCAATAGGTTCCTAATGATGAAATGGAACTAGTTCTTAAAGAAGAACAAAGGTGAGGCTAAAGAGAAACTAAGTTTGACCCATGCATGAGCCGTTTGATTTAAAATGAAGGATATGTAATGTATTAAACATGAGGTGAAACTAGTAGAGAGATTATTGATTTAGAATTTCAACTTCACATTAGTAGAAGGATAAAAAGAAATATGTGCAACATGGTATACATGATCATACACATGAATAAGCAACATGATCATAAGAGAAAATTAGAAGTTAAGGATGACAGGTGGAAGAGTAGTATATGGTAAGAGGATTATGGAAAGTAACGAAGGGTTTGAAACATGATGGAGTAATATATATTATAAAAGAAAGAGGTTAGGGGATTCAAGCAAGTACTAATTAGTCAAGTATCCTTGTTGATAACCAATTAAACCTACATATGAGAAATGTATTAAGGGAATGTTTGAAGATAAGAATTCTAAGTCTCAGAATCATATTCTCTTTCATATATTACTTAATGAGAGCAATGTGGGAATGAAGTGATAAGAAAATGAATCATATATGATGCATAACCACCATGGTAGAGACATCTAGTGAATGTAATAATGACACACAATATGATGATGAAACCCTAGCAGGGTAAATTGAGAATGCAATCTATCTGAATGGACAAGTAAGAGAAAGGAAATTCAATTAATAAGATAAGGAAGAATTTAGTAAAACATGTGAGATCCAAAGTTTGAATTTCAAATTAAGGGAGCAAAGTCACATCACAATAATGTCATGCTACTGATAAGGACCAAACCCTAGAATGTTTAGAGTTGTAGTAGTTCAAGGGATGTCATTAGTGATTTGATCTTGAATAATAGCATCTCTATAAAACAAGATCATGAGATTTGCACTATGAGAAGTAAACAACATTTATAGTAATCCAAGGTTTAAAGGTAGCTAATCTGAAAGGTGGATAAACAATATGGGAATGATTCAGAGCAAAGGATAAAAAATAGATTTAAAATATAAGAGGTTTGATTTAAATAAAAGGAGAAGTGCAACATGAGCAAAGTGTAATCTAAAATAAATTCTTGCAGTGATAAAAAAGAATGATGAATAATCTATTCTTACCTTGAATGTTTCAATGTTAGGGGTGTTTATTCTAGATGATCAGAGTGAGAAGGATAAGTAAGAAGAAGTTGTAATGCCTAAGAAGAGAAATCAAAGAAAACAAATCAGCAATATATGAATTTGTTTTAAAGAAGTATAGTTTGTTGAAGGCATTGCAAGGGATGAAAAATTGTTTTACATATGACTTCAATAGTACATGTGCGAGCAATATACTAAATTGGAATAATTGTTATGGTTTCAATCATTCATATCAATAGTCTGACTCAGATTTATATCATTATTGTTACTTCTAGTTTTGTAGCTCATGAATGCTTTTTTATTTGAGTAGCATAATAGTAAAATTCAAAACAACTTTATGAACTCTCTTTTGTGACTCAGAGGTAATACAAAACAATAGTACATATTGAGTTGTATGAATTGAGATAGTTGGATCACATTATCAATGTTGAGGTAACACCTCAAGAGTATGAAAATATTGAAAATGGTTGTTTCTCTTTCTCTTTCCTATCATTGATTGTGGCATAAAGAATTATTTTGTTATCATTAATAAGGGTTGATTAAAATCTGTTGTGATTAAAAGAGGAACAAATGACTCAATGTTGAAAATAAAATTCTAGACTGCAAAATTTGAGAGCTTAAAAAGAGGGAGATACCCTTAGTAAAGGTTATTTGGAGGAATCATGGTGTAGAAGAAGCTACTTGGGAAGTGGATACAGAGATGTTTAACAAGTATCCTTTCCTCTTTTATAAATTTCGAGAAAAAAATTTCATTAGAGGGGGAGAATTGTTACAACCCGTTCCTAGCTTTGCTAGTAATACTAGAGATTTAAGATAATCTTAATACTTGTCATGCTTTTGTTAGTCTTATCTTGTGTTTTATCTTGACTTTGGTAACCTAAAATACTTATTTGGACAACTCATAATCATCACTTAAGCATACTATAAAGATCCAAACTGGAGTAATATAACATTACCCATAATATATGTAAGAAGAGAGTTAATGACATTGAAGGAAATAATTAATAAATATTTTTTCCTCTAAGAATATTATCAAAATAATATTGTATGATTATAGAAAATTTAATTATAAATCCAACAAAAAAATAATGAACCAAATCGGAGTTAAAATTAGAGAGTTATTCCCTTTTAGTAAACATGTACAGTGTGCCGCGATCGCGATGTTGCGTCGTGTGTCGCGACCACGACCGCGATCGATGCCGCCTAGGACAGTCAATCGTAAAATGATCATATGTTGGGATATACTTGTCTGTTTTCAATTAAACAAAGTGCGTTTGAACCATGATTCGATCCTCTATCATCTCATACTCCTCTCTCAATGAGAGGGTGACTAGAAGGCAATTTCTGGGGCAATTTTTGGGGAAGAATGTGAAGAACGGTGGAAATCCTAAAGGGTTGTCATAGATTCGACTTGGTAAGTAGTTTTAACCATTGATTCTTCCTTCTCTTTATTTCCCCTTGCTCAAAACCCTTGATCCATCAAATTTGAGGTTTGAGTTAACCTCTGACCTTCATCTTCTACCAACATAAGACCTCGTTTAGGGTTGAAAGGAAGAAGAAACCGCTGATTTTACTAGAGTTTTGACATGGATTCAAGATTTTCAGAGATGGACTGCGTTTTTAAGATGTTTTCACACCTTAGGGTGAGTGGGTACTTCCTTTAAATAGTAGATTGCACAAAAATGAATTAAATCATCAATGATCTTCAATTGGTTAGTATGAGAGAACAAACCCTAAGTTGTCAGTTTGATCAAGCTTTAGCAAGATGATATGAAATGGATTATTTCTATGTTGTGATGAATTTTAGATGATGAAATCACATTAGAAATGGTTACAATCCATCTAAATGAGAATTATTAAAGTAATCATAGAGGTGACATGAATGTACTGAAATCTAAGATTTTTGGCTATGATTGAAATTGTTATATAAATAAATAGAGAAATTTGTCTATATGAATCTCATTGATTATTAATGAATTGTTTATCTAAATGGGTGGTACATAAATGTTAGATACTATCTTGGATTTCATGTGATGTGAATAGTGTTTGCTTGATATCTCAGTAAAGAGGGTGAAACCCTAGATGAGTGGAAAGTTGGAAATTCTTCAGTGAATGTTTATGACACATTAAGTGCTTAAGTGTGTCATGTGATAAGTGAATGAGGTAAATGAAACCCTAATGATAGGGTGTTCAGTGAAACAAGTATTGTGATATGAATGTTTATCAGTTTGAGATGTGGTGATGCTTAGAAGTTCAGTTGTGGTAAATGTTATCAGATGGTTTATGAAATGAATAGTTTACAAAGCTGAACAAAAATATGTTGATGTGATGATTGAATTTTGAATTTAAAGAGTGAATTAGACATGTAGATGCCCTAAACACTATAGAATCCTCACAAGATGAGGCATGCATTGTGAGGAGGAAACAGTTTCCCGACTGGAGGTAGTCCAGATCGAGGTAAGCCGGAGCGCACCGGTGGGGTGTGGGGGTCTTGACCAGTAGGGAAGACTTCTTACAATTGTTTGGTACCCAACACCAACTGGGGATGTTAGTGGTACCTGTGTTACAAGTTGAGTGATCAATGGTCAGTAGGTCCATTGATGCATAATAAGTATGAGGGCTTTGACTCACCGCCTGAGTACCTAGGTTGAGAGGTGGAGTCTGAGATATCTGGCCGCTCCCATTAGCCTCTGAGAGGCAAATGTGTCGAGGCCTGGTCCAGAGGGGGTCTTACTCAAGAGATAGGCTTAGGAATCCAGGCATGCTTCTAAGACTTGTATAGTGAGATCGTAGCTTGTTGTGATTCTTTCACATGTTGTGGTACACCTCATGTGGGTTTAGGGCATAATCAGATGAATGATACGTTAAACGAGTGTGTGACCAATCAAGCATGTTCATATATTGATTCACTCTCTTAGATGTCTAAAGTATTGTGCCATATTTATGTTTGTGAATGATTAGTCTCTTTAAAGCTCACTACTGTTATAATTTATATTATTTGCTCAGCAATATATCTATAATTATATAAGTGCTTTAAACTATTTCTTTGAAGTACTCATTCACTGAGCGAGTAGGATCACCCCTCTACTCACAATTTTTAGGGAAACCACGTGGACTTGAAGAAGGTCAATGCATCAGAGTAGATCTACCACATGAGTTAAGTATGAGATTAGTTTAGTTCAATCGGTCCCTATCACTCTATATCCTTGTAGAGTAGTGAGAGAGTTGTTAATGATGTTGTGTAACTTTGATTCCTTAATAATTGACTATGTATCTAATTATCATGTCATATGTACATAGAAGTGTGAGAAATGAAATGAATACATGGATGTGTATCATTAATGTTGAGATCATATTAGAGTGATCAAAGTTTAATTCTCTTGTAAAGTTTGTTTATGTGATTGAATGTGAGGAAGCAAAGAGTTTGAAATAAAGGAAGAAAAAGATGGGAGTGAACTTTGCATTAAGTATAATCCTCAAACTTATGCCATAATCTCATGATTAGTGGTAATCATGGGATGTGGGCGTAACATACATGGTACAATTCCTAACCCTAACCCTAAAACCCTAATCCTGGCTAAGTAATGGGAGTAGTACGTGTGAAATAAAAACCTACCCAACCAAACCCTAAGTAGTGGTAAAGGAAAGAGAAAAACCCAAAAGGGTTTGGGTAATTCAGGTTAGACATTGGTTTCCCATGCATGCAAGCATGTGGGATAGGGCATGCATGAAACACGGAAAGGTTTTTGAATATAGATGAAACATATGAAACCACTGATGACATAATGTGACTTTTAGGATTGTATCTCGACCTAGGGTTTGTCAACCCAATATTGGGAAAAATGATATGTGGGGGAGACAACCTTAAACCAATGGGGTCAAGTTGTGGATAGGAAGCCTAACCTCCTCCTAGAGGTTGAGTAAACATCCTAGGTTAGGACCTTCCCTAGAAGGTGAGTTAACCAATCTCATGTTAAGAATTAAGATAACTTTGTGCGTCCTATAAGGACCTAACCCTAAAGGGATGGAATGTGATGGGATGCTAGGGCACAAGGCATGGAAGCCTCTACCCCATACCTAATCAAAATAAGTTGTCAAATGAGAAATATAATTTCAATGTATGTAAATGGTAAACCCTGCTTTGGTAAACATTTAATGGCAAGTAATTTACATTGAAGGAAAGCAATCATATAAGGCATATATGTCCTACATCCAACGTGTCGGAAAAAGAAGGGTTGTACACTTGGACTTATATATATATATATATATATATATATATATATATATATATATATATATATATATATATATATATATATATATATATATATATATGAATGAGAACTTTGCTTTGAGAAATATTAAGAAAACGTGTAATATGAAAAGTTAACATATTGAAATAAAATCCTATGAAGGATAGCTAAGTCATGGACTTTCCTGGGGAAGGATGAGTCATGGGACATAGAAACATGATGATATTTAAGGCCCTTATCTTAAACCAAGGTGTAAGTAATGAAGAAACCAAATACAGTGATAATATCTCAATAAATCCTTCGAAGGGTAGAACCTTAAGTTAAGACTAGGGTTGAGTAGGGATGCTTTAATGGTATAGGAAACCTGAGGGAGTAAGATTTGATCATTTCCTAAGTAAATAAGGACCAAGGGTTCAAAGATTGCCATCTACATGCACACAAGGCCCAATGGGTCATGAGTTGGCCACTCCACATGCACTTAAGGCCCAAGGGGTCAAGTTGGAAGGGAACTCCATAAATGCATAAGGCCTGAGGGGTCAAGCATGTACATGAGTCCCTTGAGGACACGGGGATATCACTCGTAAGGTACCTATACGCCTAGAGACCTTAAGAGAATGATTAAGTCTAGTGAGATGTGAACACAAGGAATACAAGAACCTATGTATTAATGGTTGAAATAGAATTTAAAGGGAGTTGTGCACAAACTCAAGGGTAAGGAAGGCACTGTCCTTAAGTCCAAGTTATTTAATGAAAATTCATGGAATATGAATACATTCATGGTTAGTAGTCATTGTTGAGAGTGACTCAACCTAAAATTCAAAATTTATAAGATAAGGTGTGGATACACATTCTCTTCACATGGAATAGGATGAACTTTGTATTTGGACTGCATCCAAATGTTTATTTCGTCTTATTGTATGTGTTATAGATTAGGTAGCCACATGTGATACATAAATTTGGCATAAGAGAATGAATACCCTAAGTTAAAGTCATGTTTAGGGTATAGAGGTGTTACCTCTTCAACACTCGAATATAGTTGAATAATGATAAGTAGGGTTGAGACCTAGGTGAAAGTGCAATCACCAAGTGATAATATACTGCAATGAATGAGGATATGAAAATACCCCTAGATCAAATTTGGGTTCTGACCTCAATTTTATGAGGAATTTTCATGTCAATTATAATCTAGCTAAAACCATCTAAGAAAGATTGCTAGACCTGGTTTTTGAGGCTCATGTGAGTGAGCATTCACTTTAACCTGATTAGGTATCTATTTTGGATACAAAATTCCTTTTAAGAAGGGGTGAATCTAAGATCCTCAAATTTTGCAAATTTATATAATTCAAGAATGTTGAATTCAGTTTGATATTTAGTCAATCAAGGAATAATGAGCTAGAAAGTAGGACATGCATATCAAACCCAATGTAACTATAGTACGGTTAGTATGGTATTAATTTGGAATTAACTAAATATACATGTATTTATGATGGTTGAGCCCTAATCTTGGAATTAGGATTTTAATGGATCACTTGGATCCATGATAAGGCACTGGTACAACCCATAGCCCAAGTAAGGCATGATAAAGCTATTAGAGTGACAAATAGATCCATGGGATCTAAGATAAGGAAAATGGGAGCTTCGTGCATAAATAAGATACAAAAGATATTATGAGTTGATTGTTGAGATAATTAAGGAATAATGAACAAGATTCTAGAAGAATCTAAAGTGATTAATGATACATAAATAAAGAGTAATTATCCATCCTCAACTAGTATTTCTAAGTATTCATGTATCAAATAATCATATTATGACTTAATACTTGGCATCCCACGAGATAATAGTCAATTGAAAAAAAAATTCCAAGAATTGGGATAATTAGAAGGTTATTTGTGACTTAGGTGACTAAATCAAGTAAATACTTGATTTTAAAATAAAAGACTTTTCCTGTTATTATCATGGTCTCAATCTTGGCACAATCTGAGATAAACCTAATAGGGTGATAATACTAAAGTTTGAGATCAATTGAATAATCCTACTGACCTATAAGATTTTAGAAGTTTTGGTAACATTCTAATAAAGTGGGGAAGATAATTTCATTTGGTATTAACTTATCACATTGTCACATATAAATTTGGATAAACTGGGACTTAAGGGGGGTGTGACACGGATGTAATATCATTTGTGACCGTTGGATAAAAATCCAACACTGACAGGAACATATTCAATCCAAAACCAAAGTCCAATAGTGGTGGGACTACCTAGACACTAATCTCTAGCCTCATTCTCTCTCTACAAGCAATGGTTTACCTTGAAATCAGTCCCAATAAACTCAGGTGATTGAGGTGATCTCAACCAACCCAGTTTGTGACCATTAACGACAAGTGTAGCGTAGATCCCAAATCCATGACAACCCAGGAGCATAGGACTACCCAAAAACCCCTTCTACTATCGCCCTTGTGCCATAGATGTCGAGAATGTACCTCCACAACCAATTTCCCTGAAATACCCTGAACCACCCTAATGGACTTCACCGTCCTATGTTTGTAACCTAGACCTCCATACAATGGCATAGAGAACATGTGATTGATTCCTTTGGTCCAGAGATCCTCTAGATAATCGCGGAGGTGTTCCAATACCCACAAGGGCATGAGAAAGTTGTTGAGTCCATCATTGAACTCTGCCAGTTATTGTTGATGCACAGGACCTTGGGTCAGGTAGCAAGAGGACTTGGACCTTGTTGAGCTATCGAACACCACCCTGAGCCATATGGGATCCCCACAATGCCTACATAAAGGCAATTCATGAGGTATTACTCCTTCCTTCACCTCCTTTTTGTATCTATGTTTGCCATGGATAACTCAACACTAAATTCATGCTATATGTACCCCCTTCACAAACTAAGAAGTTGTATAGCTTTGTCAAGGTTAGTCAAAGGTCTCCCGACCTCTCACTGCACCTTGTAGGGGCTAGAGGTAGGATTCAACCCCAAAGTTGACCTCACCATGGCAGGCTGAAGCAGTAGCTGAGCAAGCGGGATGGATGATCAATCCCTATGTTTTATTTACCAAAGTTCCCAGTGTCACAGAACCATTTTTTACCCTCATCCTACCCCCACTGACTACAGAGTCAGTGGTAGCAGGGTTTCAGCGCATGTCCATAGAATGACACAAATATTTCACACAGGCAATATGTATGTAAAAGCAATACCAACAAGAGATATAAGATGCTAAACATAGAGAGAAGAGATGTGTACCAATTTCTATATTCAAGTATACCTATTTATGTTCTGTTTCAGAGCTTAGAGTCATGAGTGAAGTGGATCTTCCTTTGGGAACAACAATTTTAATAAACAAAATATATCAACTTGAGTGCATTGAGTGTGCTATGAAAAACATGTAACTGTAATTTAAGAGTATCAAATTTTCTTGGCTAGAAACATCATAATGAACAAGAAGTAGAAACAAGACAAGAACACTTAATGACATTCTTCTATACAAATCATGTTGTAGATTTCTTTATCCATTATATCAACATAGGCCATTGACCACTTCTCAAGGAAGGGTCTGTGAGGGACATTTATGCTCCCTATTTCTACATGAGGGACCTCAAGACCAAAGTCAATGAGCTAACCCTATTTCATTTGTGTCCTGTGCCCATACCCTGAGAGCTCAAGCAGGTGCACAAGGTTATATAATGGATCTTTATATATTATGTTCAAGGTTTATCAACATATTATAGTCAACAAGAAAGTAGTATTCATAGGGAATAGTAGTTCAAACAAGTAATTATCTAGCCAAACATTCATACGAGCATACATACAAACAAGCCAATATCATAGTAGGGTCAAGAGGTTAAGCGTACGTTGTGAGTAGAGTACAAGATATGATAAGATCTCTAGAGATGGTCCAACCCAAGTGGACCTAAGATAAAATATGCAAGATGGAGTCTTAGATCACCAAGTTTTGATAAGGTAAGCATCATATGAGTCACGTGGATGTTTCCCTAGATCTAGGTTTCACTTAGTTCATATATCATTCCAAACTTCAAAACATGCATGTCATTATTCAACATAGTCCAAGGATCAACATTAAATCCTAGATCTAAGTGAACCATCCACATTAGATTAGATATAAATATGAGATCATTTATTATTTGGAGTTAGGTAGACATGATATGTATATTTATACTAAGGTTTAATCATATAAGATCACTGCTACTCATACTAGATCAATTACATGTAATAGATTCACATTTCCAAGTCATAAGATTGTAAAAGGACATAGGATAGATCAAGTTAATATTGTAGAGCTATAACATGATAATTCTACTGATTTGAAGTCATTAAGATGGCATCAATAGCATTAGAGGATCATTCATGTAAGATTAGAGTCAAACAATCAACATGCATATTCGCATCACATTAGTTGCCATATATAAGTCATGAGAGTATATGTGTATATTACAAGGAAACATCTTACAAGTCATTTTAAGGACTTATTTGAGGTTTATAATATAGGTTGAAATTATATCCACTTTTCATAGGGTTTAAAGATTCAAATCTATAATTACTCAACATCACATATAGGGCATTATGGAGTACATAGGTAAGTCCTTTAGGTCACATGAGTTATATCTTGGCAAAATCCCATAAGACCTTAGAAAAACATGGCACATAACATTAGGAAGATTGTTATTTTCGAAATTGAAGCATCCCATAAAGATAGATTAGGCCAAAGTAGTATAAATGAGCAAGTTGTATCATATAAGCCCCAAAAGAGACCATCTTTAGATCAAATTAGTTTTGATAGGTTGAGATAAAACCAGGGTATATATAGAGGGTCTATGACATGATATTTACATTCATCACGAAGAATGGTTACTGACTTACATGAATACATGGTCAAAGATTATTAATCATACCTATTAAGCATGGTAGGTGTTGATTAATCCTCAAGAGGTCATAAAGGAAACATTTTTATCAAAATAGTAGAAGATGGTACAAAATTATTATTATCATAGAACTACATGACTACCAAGGTGATGATTTTCTGATTGAAATGGTATGTAACATCATAACATTTAGTCAAGGGATGAAATAGATACTAGAGTTTCAAGACTAACCCTTGATTAGGGTTTAAAGGGGGATTTTTACCTTAGGTGGGCCGAGAATGGGAGGCGGCCTCCTTCGCACCTAGGCTTACTGGGAGGATCGGGCGGTGGATGATAGATGCTTGCGACCCATGGCATCTTCAGTGGTAAGAGGCATCTGCCAGTGGCTGGGATTGGGTCAGGGCAAGGTTGTGGCACGTCAATGTAGGCTAGTCATGTGGGTCATGCTTGATGTGTGTCGCGTCATTACAGGGTGAGGCACTATGGGATTTGCGTCCATGTGAAGAGGGAGAGGGGGAACAAGCAAACGAAGGGGTGTGGCCCAAGCCAGCATGGCATGCCGCTATTAGGCCATTGGGTGTCGGCATGGTAGAGAGAGAGAGAGAGAGGTGTGCAGCCTGTGTTGGATTGTGATCCAATGGTCTGCCCATCATCCCTCTCGTCGGGTAGAGCCATGACGGCTGCGACGAAGCCCTCGCAAACATGAAAGGGGGAAAGAGGAAGGAGGATGTTGAGGACTTATGAGGTGGATGGGCATTGATGCACAAGTCTTGCAAAGACAACCCCAGTGTTAGGGATCACTGACCATGATCGGAGATGCAACATGCCCTCGTTGGAGTAGCAAGCGTAGAGATGTGCTGCTACCATGGGGAGAAGGTCAATTTTGGGAGTCTCAGGGAGCGAAAGACGGTGCAAATAAAAGACAAGAAGGAAGTAAATCAAACGGGAGGGAAAATGAGGCTAAGAGGGGCATGGAAAGGGGATAGCCAGTCACAAAGTAGCTGCAAAGCTACTACCATGGTGGTGCCAGATCTAAGGGAGAGCACAAATTCATGATCGTTGGATTTGGCTGCCATCCACGAGGCAAAGATTTAAGGGTCCAAAATGCTTGTTCATCAATTTAAGACATCTGATCAGTTAAGGGGAAAGGATTTGGATCACCATGAAAGGGGGGAAAAGGAAAGGATAAGTGGGTTGTGTGCCCAGAATTCGTCCCAAAATGTGTAAAATTGATTTAAATGAATTAAATCAAGAGAAAAAATGCAAACTCGAAAGACCCATAACTTGGGCTTTGAAACTCCAATTAAGGCATTTCTTGTGTCGTTGGAAATATAATGAAAATATCTACAACTAGTATTCATTGTAATTACTGAATGATGTTAGTTTTCAAAAGGAAAAGCATGATGCACTAAAGTCATCAGAACATATGTCAATATGGATTTTAATGTCACACAAAGGAACAGAAGAGAAAAGTTACTACAAATAAGCACCAAATCTCTCGTGATATATGATTGAACTCAAATTGAGTGACATGAGTCACTAATTAGGGAAATCAAGGGCATAAGGTAGAGAGGTAAAGATCCAGGTTATCACATCCTCCCCACCTTAAAAGAATTTTTATCCTCAAAATTAACAAAATCCTTCAATTAATATTTGGGATTTCATGGTCAATATCATAATCACTCAGTATCCCTTTAACATCAACACTATTTCACAACCAGCAATCGATCATCAAGATCATAGCATAGTCACATTGATCGTCAAGTTGGAAAGATCATCGTATCGGTCACAAATCATGAGAGATCATCTATAGATCACAAATTTGGAGAGATTATCATATAGACCACAAATTTGGAGAGATCACATTTTAGGTCATATGAAATAGAGCTTTTCAAATCAAGAGTAAAGCTTGACTTTCATTCCCAACATTTAGGTTTATATATTCTACATTGGACTAGGTGACCATGATCAAGATTTCATATTTCAATAAGTCAATACCAACATCATATTTCAACAATCATGATTTCATGCTCAAAATTGATGGAAGGTCCTACCCTAGTTCACATGGAGCTCATACCTAGTCATAAATCAAGTGAATCAACATAATTCTTATTTTAATTTTTTGAGATTTAGGAGCGATGAAAATCATTAATCATATATTGAGGGTGGTCTACAAATCTAACTAGGGTGATCATATGAGTCAAATCAATATCAAGGCCACTAATCATGAGTTGAGATTTCATACATCAATATTGAGAGTCAAGTTTGGACATTAAAGTAATAGGTCCAAACATTTTGAAACTAGGGTTTAGGTTCCTATATAGACCTTAGGGGTGATCATTCATCCATATACATCAATTGAGAAACAATCGAGTGACATTTTGTGGTATTAATATCAATTCCATGGTCATGGTATTCGTTATTAATGAATGATATAAACCTAGGTCTTTCTAGGAACTTAACCACTATCTATAGTCAATGTCATCATACTTCCAAGATCATTGTCAAATCGAGATTCAATATCGAGTATCGATATTCTATTAGGTTTGACCTATTGGAGACTTAGTTCAAGAAATCACAATCAGGTGAAAGGGGTTACCTTTCCAAACTCTAAATAATCAAAAAGATGAAAATTTAGAGGCAGTCATAATTGGGATGTTACATAGGTTAGGGAAGTCATGAATCAACCACTTCCCTAATCTGGCATAATAGTCTACATTAGTCCTGAAGCATCAAGTGTATTCAAATAGGGTGAGTATCAATTATCAAATCATGCTTCGTGAGTTTGTGAGATCAAAGAGATCATAATAGGGCAACCATGTTTCAAGATTTTGCAAGATCATAGTGATAATATCATCCCCTTACTTTCATGATCAAGGTGAGGGTATATCTTGGAAATCAAAAAGTCAAATTGAGAACCCAAGAGTTGGAGTATAATATTGTGGGATTGAGATCCGGGTCTATCATATTATTCAACTTGATCCTACAAAGAGGAATAATGGCCAATAGGGAATTTTCCTCTTATAACAAATCTTCTTATCATGATCTAGGTTTCCAAAGACATGGTCATTTTGTGGCAGGATCATTTCACATATCAAATAGGGGGAAGATTTTCTTAAATATGTTTGAGGTTTGATCAAAATAGGGACAACATAGGTATGATCAGTAGGGACCTCATCAAACATGAGGTATAGAACCTGAATTCCACCACATTCCTCCACACAAGGATTTACCTCAAACATAGAAAGCACTTATATCTTATTAGTATCATTGAGTTTGAATAAATTATACACAAAGTACATCACTTTCAAGAGTACATAAAATAGGGTTTTCAAGTTATTGTCATATCATGGCATTATCATCTTAATCATCTTCCATTATTCTAAATGATTTTTTTGTTTTTCCATGCATAAGCTACGTGTAATAGAGAAATCGTGTGATTAATGGTAATGAGAGAAGAATCACATGAGATAAGAAATCTAACTAATCATCATGTACTTGGGTGTCTTAGGTGGTCCCTAAAGAAGAGATGAGATGATATAAGACTCTCTAAATGTTTACGAAAGAATTTTTGTCCTCTCTGGGTTCTTAAGATATGTTATGCCTTAAACACATATAGAGGCATGTGTCTATCGCTCTGATACCATTTGTCACAGAACCTTTGGTTACCCTCATCCTACCCCCACTGATTATAGAGTCAGTGGTAGTAGGGTTTGGGTGCCAGTTCATAGAATTACACAAATATTTCATACAGCAATGTGTATGTAAAAGTAGTATCAACAAGAGATACAAGATACTAAACATGGAGACAAGAGATACACACCCATTTCTATATTCAAGTATACCCATTTGTGTTGAATTTCAAAGCTTAGAGTCATGAGTGGAGCGGATCTTCCTTTGGGGACTATAATTTTAATAAACAAAAAATATCAACTTGGGTGCATTGAGTGCGCTATGAAAAACATGTAACCATATTTTAAGAGTAATATCAAAGTTTCTTGGCTAGAAACATCATAATTAATAAGAAGTAAAAATAAGACAAGAACACCTAACGACATTCTTCTATACAAATCATGTTTTAGATTTCTTTGTCCATTATATCGACATAGGCCTTTGACCACTTCTCAAGGAAGGGTTTGTGAGGGACATTTATGCTCCCTATTTCTACATGAGGGACCTCAAGACCAAATTCAATGAGCTAACCCTATTTCATTTGTGCCATGTGCCCTTACCCCGAGAATTCAGGCAGGTGCACAAGGTTATATAATGGATATTTATATATTATGTTCAAGGTTTATCAACATACTATAGTCAGCATGAAAGTAGTATTCATAGGGAATAGTAGGTCAAATAAGTAATTATCTAGACAAGCATTCATATGATCATACATACAAACAAGCCAATATCATACTAGGGTCAAGAGGTTAAACGTATGTTGCGAGTAGAGTACTAGATATGATAAGATCTCTAGAGATGGTCCAGCCCAAGTGTACCTAAGATTAAAAAAATGCAAGATAGAATCTTAGATCACTAGGGTTTGATAAGGTAAGCATCAAATGAGTCATGTGGATCTTTCCCTAGATCTAGGTTTCACTTAGTTCAAATATAGTTCCAAACTTTCAAACATGCATGTCATTATTCAACATAGTCCAAGGATAAACATTAAGTCTTAGGTCTAAGTGAACCATACACATTAGATTAGATATAAATATGAGATAATTTTTTATTTGGAGTGAGGGAGACATGATATTTATATTTACACTAAGGTTTAATCATATAATATCATGACTAGACATACTAGATCAATCCCATGTAATATATTCACATTTCCAAATCATAAGATCATAAAAGAACATAGGATACATCAAGTTGATATTATAGAGATATGACATGATAATTCTACTCATTTGAAGTCATTAAGATGTCATGGATAGCATTAGAGGATCATTCATGCAAGATTAGAGTCAAATGATCAACATGTGTATTCACATCACATTAGTTTTCATATGTAAGTCATGAGAGTACATGAGTATATTACAAGGTATAATCTTAGAAGTCATTCTAATGACTGATTTGAGGTTAATAATATATATTTGAGCAATTCAGATCCATTTTTCATAGGGTTTAAGGATTCAAAGCTATAATTACTCAACATCACATATAATGAAATTATGGAGTATATAGGTAAGTCCTTTAGGTCACATGAGTTACATCTTGGAAAAAGCCCATAAGACCTTGATCAAACATGGCACATAACATTAGGAAGATTACTATTTTTTAAATTCAAGCATCCCATAGGTTAGGCAAAAGTTGTATAAATGAACAATTTGTATCATATAAGCACCCAAAAGGGACCATCTTTAGATCGAAGTAGTTATGATAGATTGAGATAAAAACCAGGGTACATATAGAGGGTCCACGACATTATATTTACATTCTTCATGAAGAATGGTTACTAATTTACATGAATACAGGGTCAAAGATTATTAATCATACCTATTAAGCATGGTAGGTGTTGATTAATCCTCAAGAGGTCATAAAGGAAACTTTTTTTAACAAAATAGTAGAATATGGTACAAAATCAATATTATAGAACTACATGACTAGCAAGGTGTTAATTTTCTGATCAAAATGGTATGTAACATCATAACATTTGGTCAAGGGATGAAAGAGATACAAGAGTTTCAAGATTAACTCTTGATTAGGATTTAAATGGGGATTTTTACCTCAGGTGGGCTGAGAATGGAAGGTGGCCTCCTTCACACATGGGCCTGTTGGGATGAGCGGGTGGTGGAAGGTGGGTGGTTGTGACATGGGGCATCATCAGGTGGTAAGAGGCATCTTCCAGCGGCTGGGAGGGGGTTGGGGTGAGGTAATGACGCGTCAACGCAGGCTAGTCATGTGGGTCATGCTTGATGTGTGTCATGTCATGAGGGGGTGAGGCACTACAGGGTCCGCGTCTAGACGAAGAGGGAGAGGGGGAATGATCACACGAAGGGGCATGGCCCAAGCTAGTATGGTGTGTTGCTATTGGGCCATTGGGCATCGACGTGGAAGAGAGAGATCGAGAGGGTGAGAGAGAGGTGTGCAGCATGTGTTGGATTGCGATCTGATGGTCCGCCCATCATCCCTCTCATAGCTCAGGGCCATGGAGACCGCGACGAATCCCTCACCGACATGAAAGGGGGAAAAGAGGAAGGAGGGTGATGAGGACTTGTGAGGTGGTTGGGTACTGATGCACAGGTCTCACAAAGCCAACCTCAATGTCAGGGGCCACCGACCATGACTAGAGATGCCACATGCCCTCAGTGGAGCAGCAAGCATGAAGGTGCGCCCCTAGCATGCGGAGAAGGTCGATTTTGGGAGTCTCGGGGAGGGAAATACGGTGCAGATGAAAGAGGGGAAGGAAGTGAAGCAAAAGGGAGGGAAGATAAGGCCAAGAGGGGTGTCAAAATGGGCTAAACCAATCATGAAGTAGCTGTAAAGAAACTACCATGGAAGTGCAAGATACGGGGGAGAGGACAAATTCATGACCGTTAGATTGTGATGCCATCTGTGAGGCAAAGATATGAGGGTCTAGAATGCTTGTTTATCAATATAAGACATCAGATTGGTTAAGGGGAAAGGCTTTGGATCACTAAGGGAAAGGGGAAAAGAAAAGTATAAATGGGCCGCATGCCCAGAATTCGGACCAGAAGGTGTAAAATTGACTTAAATTGAATTAAATCAAGAGAAAAAGAGGCAAAATTGAAAGTCCCATAACTTGGGCTCTAAAACTCCAATTAAGGCATTTCTTGCACCATTGTAAAGATTTAGAAAATATCTACAACATTATACACATTAGGGATCATGGTATTACTTAATGAGGTTCATTTTCAAAAGTAAAAGCATGATGCCCTAAAGTCATCAAAACATATGTCAATATGAATTTTAATGTCACACAAAGGAACAATAGATAAAGGTGACTACAAATAAGAACCAAACCTCTCATAATATATGATTGAACTCAAATTGAGTGATGTGAGACACTAATTAGGGAAATCAAGGATATAAGGTAGAGAGGTAAAGATCCAGGTTATTACACCCAACTTGGGTGACAAGACAATTCTCAAAAGATGGGCACTAGGGTAATTTTCCCCTTAATCTGATCCTAGCTTGCATGGAGCAGGTCACCAATGTGGTGTGAGCCCATTACATGGACTAACCTCGTGTGGCTAGTGGATAATGCATATTCTACTGACATGGTTGTTCCTTATTAGTTGATTAATGTTTATTTTGTAATTAATGTGGATATCAAGTCGTAGCCCAGATGATGGTCAAACTATATATGGTTTTCTTCATAAATATGTGCAGATTTTGAATATAGTTCCATAGTCGAATTATGCTTCCTATTTTCAAAAGTATAGATAATGCATGTATATAGGGTGATTAATGCATATCAAACCTAGATATGATGAATATGGTGTTCAACTTAGTAGATCTGGGTATGTTATGATGAAAGGTGCTAATGTTGATTAACAATGAGATATAAATGTTGTAAAATGGATTAGGTTAATTATAATGATCATTTATCCTTTCTAAGTTATTAATGAGATAATTACAATTATTAAATCAATGTCCCTAACTTGCTATGACTGTAATCCATATAACCTGATCTAGATGATGATCTAATATGTTTTATCATATTGTTAAGGTTACATCTAATATGAGTTAGGGTTTATAAGCCTAGAGATCTTGATGAGATGGAATCAGGGTTTATACCCTTATTCCTAGTCCACCTCCTTAGATGACCCTAAACCCTAGATAATTATTGGTACGTTTCTGCTGATGGTGTTACACACTACTCAATTGGAATTCGAATAGATGCAACTTCACGAGAAAAACACACGATGGGATCACTTTCAAAATTTGTAAGGACCTAAACCAACACACCTAATTCTACTAAAACACTACACGTGCAAGAGAATGGGGTAGTGTCGTAGTATAGGATGGTGACAAGTATAGGGTCAATCCACAGGGAGAAAAGGGGGCACCAGAGTTGGGTTAATTTTTGGGCTATGTTCCTACTGCAGAGTCTAGGGTTGAAGGGTTTTGAAGGGTTTTTTTTATTACACTAATGGTGAACAAGAAAGCAAATAAGGAAATACAGGCAAGATCAAAGCCTATGTTAACCCTAGACAATTAATTGTACTCAGCAAGAAAGGGCAAGGCAAGAAAAGAGCAATCTACACTAAATCAAGCAAGAAGAAATCTACACTATACTAAGCTAGCAAACAGGGAAAAAGAGCAATTGAAGACCTATACTAGCAAGAGAAAAACAAGAACAAGGAAAGAAGCTAACTAAACAAGTCAAGAGCTAACTATGCTAACACTACCTAAGTAAGAAGGCAATTAGGGTTTTAAAACAATAAAGGGATGTGTGGGCTGTTTGGGGGATGCACTTATCAATTAGGTTGGGGGTGACTGTGATGGAGGTGACTGTGAACATTATACTTTCATCTAGATTATCAAACCAAACAACAAGCTAGAGTCTAATGAATTATCCTAAATTGCTAACTGGACATGGATATTCTAGGTTGTGTATAGGGGAACTAGTCCCTAACACCCCCTACTACCCTTGCGAGGCTCAATTGGGTTAGGGTTTAGGTGTAATTCAATTAGAGTATAAACAAGCCTAGGTTTCTAGGTTAGATGATCTTAGGATAATTAGGGGCTGAGGTTAGTAATGAGAGTGGAAGTGAGGTTTAGGCCTCCCATCACCCACATTATAGCCTTGAGAAAGCTCCATGCTAACCACACTAAATTCATCTAATCTAGCTACTTAGATCTCTCAACTAGGGTTAGGAGAATCAGTTAGCATGTAGGAAGATGGGTGGCTATCTAGGGATCCATGAATTGGACCTAGGAGCAAATCCCAAAATTCACACATATAAGTAATTTCCCTAAATTCCTAGTGATTTCAAGCACAAACCAACAAGAAATCCATGAAGAATGAGATATAAATAGAACATAATAATTAGCAAATGAAATTACAATGTTTACATATCATTTTCCCCCAACATGGTATGAAAGTAACATTTTTGGCCCCAAACATCCCACCTAAGGGGCCTAGCTACTCATGGAAATGCAAGATACAAAAAGAAGGAGAAAGAGGTAGAAGAAGCCATGGAGCTCGGTGTAGATGGAGTAATCATCCTCTTTCGCTGTTGCAAGATGTCCTCCTCCTTCCTCCAAGGTGCAAGGGCATGGAATGATGGTGGAATAGGGTCAAAACACTAGGAAACTAGGGTTTTAGTGGTGGAAATGGTGAAATGGAGTGGAATGGAGGTGGAAATGGAGTGGAATGGATAGGGGGGAAATGGAGTGCTAGGAGTGATCTAGGGGTGGCCAAGGGGTAGCTAACCTTAGTCTCCAACCACCACCCACATATATATAGGTGTGGAGGAAGCAATATGTTAAGTAGGGGTAAAGTGGGGAATGCAATGGAAAAGTAGCTAGTTTTTGTGAGTAGCATGGCCGTGGTGGTTACCACGGTCATGATGAAGTGGAACGACCGTGGTGAAAAATAGGGGAAACTCACAATAACTTGGTCAAGTTTGTACATGAAGTAGCACAACCTTGGTGGATTGGATGTGTATGCCCGTTCTCTGCTCCACGGCCATTTTGGCTCAATTTCAACACGGCCGTGCAAGGTGGCATGGTCATATGGGGTCCATCTAGCATGGCCATTCTAAGTGGCACGACCATGGTGATTCTTGCATTGCTTAAAGTTGACTCTGTTGATTTTGAGTGATCTAGAACGGCCACGGCCGTACTGGTATCTGTATCAACACTTTAACTTGGATCTTTGCTCATTCTTGGACATCTTTGCTTCAATGGAGCTTTGGCCACTAGGGGTAGGTGAAGGGAGCCTCAGACTTCACTTTAGGCCTCTGTAAGGGTAGAGAAACCCTAGTATCACTCCTACTCTCTCTCTCTTTCATCCAAATGTGGTCCAAATGCATGAAAAATGCAAATAATGTTCATAAGTGCATTTTACACAAATATGCATATTAGGGGAAATAACATGTAATCTAACAGGTATATATGTGATTGAAATGCAATGTAACACAAGATGAAGCCCTAAAATAGTGTTGCATCACCATCTCAAACTTAAAACATACTAGTCCTCAAGTATGCTCCAACTCAATCTCTTTACAAATTTTCCACATCAAGAAATGACAAATGCAATGCAATAGGTGAATATTGACTAAATGGGCTCAAGGATGACTAAGTACAAGCATTCCACCTCTCTTCTCTCATCTTTCACAAACCATCATGATTAAAGCATTGAGCCTGCAAACTTCAAATATATAGCATAGAAAGTGCAATCAATCCATATGACTGTCATATCACTCTAGGTAAATTATTTCATGGTAGTAAATGTCAAAAATGACTCATTTTGTTGTTTTACATTCATGCATTCAATTTCATATGTCCATCCACACTAAGTAACCCACATTTCTATGAGAAAGGGAAAAATGAGCTAGGTTTGATGTTTCCTAGCTCCATGGGCATGCAAAAGGAAGAAAGGGTTGCAGTGAGATTTTGGAGTGCTTTTACACATCTTTTATTTATTTAGATGATCTTAGACATGAGCATCTTTTATTTTCGTTTTTTGCATTTATTTATTTTTCTTTTTTCTTTTCCCTTGGTGTGGACAGGGTGTATGGTGTTGAAAGTGAAGTGGGGAGATATAGATGTGGCCACCCCAAACTTTTGGAGGTGGCCACGGCTGAATTTGTGCACTTTGGCATCCTTTCATAAGGCGGAGAGGTAAGAAGATGGTAGAAGAAGAGCGAGTCAAAGAGGGGTTAGTAGTGTGGACATCAACATGAGATCTCTTGCATGAAAATTACTCCGGCAATTTCATCAAGAAATGGCATGCCACATGAATTAAAACCACATTTCTATCATGAAATTCTACAAAACTCTAAGTGTTTTCGACTTACTTCAATAACGAATCAACCAAACAATTAACAAGCATAAGATGAGTGGTTCACATGTAAAAATTTAAGATTGAGTCCATCTAGAAATAAATTATGATAATTCACTTGCATTTATCCAAGGTCATAATTTTCAATCCAAGAAGTAGAGATTGGGTCAAAACACACTTTTAGGCAAGAAGTTCTAAATTTTGGGAAAAATTGGCCAAACGGTGCCAAGTCACCTTTAATCACATATCAACCTTCATTATGGAAAAATAAAGCAGGAAACAATCAAATCCTAGCTAAAATAGCAAAAATTACAAAAATCTACATGATATGCAATGCATGACAAAAAGAGCAAAATTTTTGAAAGTTACGCAAAAATTGTAGAAAGTAGACTACATGACATGCAAGAATGCAAAGTAGGTAAAATCTAATCTAGATATCAAAAGCAAGAAAACAAAACTAAATGGCAGGTGAAATGCAAAAAGAGTGAAATGAGAAAAAGGGCATACCACCCTACCACCCCAAACTTTTGAATCATGTTATCCTCATAAAGATGCTAAAGTCTAGGAGTGATAGGGTAGATGATCACTTTGGTGGCTCCGGTGGTGGCCCTCCCTATGGTGGAGGATGTTGGTAGTATGTACCCCAGTAGTCTGACTGTGGAGGCGGGTAGGAATCATGGTATGCAGGCAATGCACCCCACCAGTCTTCCCCTCACTAGGAGTTCCTTTATGCCTGGGCATGTTGAAACTGATACATGTGGTTGATCTGATAGTGCATCTGTTGATGATCCAACCACATTGCATCATGTGTCACTGATAACCCTCATGTACCCTCAGAATCCTATCTTGTGTGCTCTAAATGCCCTCTAGTTGTGCATGTATAGTCAACATGTTGTATGTGTTCACTGAACGTTGTTGTGGTTATTGTGATGTCTCTGCCTCTCATAGCCTCACCTTGCATGTCGGCCTCTCCTCAATTATCCTCCTCCTCTCAGAAGCTACATGTGACTCTCCAAGTCTTTCAGGTAGCTTTCTGGGATGTTGCGGCCATGTGTCTCTAGGGTGGTCCTCTTCCCACCTCCTCAAGATATCCAAAAAATCCAAAGATGGATCACACCCCTGTAGGAGAGGTGTAGCATGGTAGGTGAGATATAGTAAAAATCCTGCATAAGGAGAGTTGACCTGGTAGAAAATCTTCTGATCAATCACTAAAATTGTAGATGAGCGAGTCAAGTAGTGTAGGTCCACGAGCTTCCCTTCTTCTGCCTTGGTGTAACCAGATACATCATGCTTCAGGGCCAGAGTAATTGAAGTTACAATCCCTCCCATAATAAAAGGATTCTTGCTCTTGGACGGGATTGTCTTCATGTGATCAATGATGAGCAATCCTTTTATTATGGGAGGGATTGTAACGGGATTGTCTTCATGTGATCAATGATGAGCAATCCTAGATTTACATGCTTTCTATGAACCATCCATCCCAACACAAAGAGGTGTTTCTTTGTACAACTACCTTGATTCTCATACCAGGTGAAGATGGTGTTGGCCAAGACCTTCTGAATGTATCTTAAGATGGAATTGTGAATCAGACTTGTCTTTGATTTTCCCACCACAAAGTTGCTTTGCCTTATAAGCCTCTTCCACATGACTGCATAGTTCATAGTGGTTTCTCTATCTGTGCTCCTTTGATCAAGTAATTCTAATGCCTCAGGGGTGGGAGCGAAAATGCCATTGAGAAAAGATGCAGTGATAAGGTAAGTGCCATTCCCCAATGTGACGTTTATGGTGTCCTACTAAACTTTCTCTAGGGTTGCAAAGAACTATTATGTAAGCTCCACATAAGTCTCCTGGACTGTGGTGAACACCTCAAATAACCCGAAGGGTTCTGAGATATCTTGAAAAAAAAATCAAATATGCCCAAAGTCTCCATCGTCTCTTGGCAATCATAGCGAGTGGCAATCACTTGGCGTGCCAGGCACTCTAGGTGATTTGGCTTCTTCACCTTATTGCTCTTACCCTCAGGTGTTGCCTCATGATGTGTCTCAGTTACATCCTCCTATCGTGCATCTAGCGTTACTTCATCTTCATCGTCTATAAGTAGTCGTTGTCGTGCCTGAAGTTGAGGTTGTGGCTGTGGTGTCGTGGATGTTGAAGGTAGTGTCGCTAAAACTGACGATCAGCTGAGGAAATTGAGGTTGATGTCCCTCCTCCGCTATGAAATCTCGTGGATTGCTCCATCATAGGATTCATGGTTGCCTCTGTATGTGGTGATTCTCCTTGTGAACCAGAGGTTGCCGATGGTGGTGGAAGAGCTAGGGATGTTGACGGAGCTGAAGAGGATGCATTCTTGGAGAATGGAGAGAAAGCGGAGAAATTGGTGGGTGAAATTGGGTGGAAATGATGGATGGAGATAGTTAAAATGGTAGGGAACTTATTTGGGGTGGATTGGAGGTGATTTGGTGACTAATCAAAGGTGAAAGAGGTGAAGGATGACGTTGCATGGTTGCCTTCATGCGTGGAATGGTCGTTCTATCGTTGTGAGGTCGAATGAACAAGTGAAGAACAAAATTGAAAATTTCTAACTTAAGTGCTAGGTCGGGTTGCAGCTCGACCGTGTTGTGTGGCACGGACGTGTTGGCCCACCTATTGTACGGCTATGGTGCTCCACACGACCATTCAGAATAGATAGATACACTATTATTTTGCCTTACACGACTGATCTGAGTATGCTCTTCAATTCTTTAATTTCTCAATTTCTCTATTGATTTAAGTGTACCACCACGGTCATGGTGAGTACTATGGCAGTTCATTTCAACATGAATCTCATCAAGACATCTATTATTTGGTCCAAAATGATGTTTCATTAATTCTTTATCTAAATTTCATCTAACTTTTCTCATTTCAACCTGTTTTTACATGCACATCTTAAAACTAAATAAAAATATTAAAAACAAGTGTGTGTGTGTGTGTTTTAGTGTAAAATAACCAAAAGTATCAAAAATGGAAGTTTGGGTGAAAATTTCATAAACCTATGTGGGTTGCCTCCCACAAGCACTGAGTTTCATGCCTTCATCTGGGATTCTTGGAGATTCTTTAATTTTTCAACCATTTGGAATTATCATGTGCCCATTCTTGCAATAAATGCATATCTCATTTACACTCAACCTATGCTCCTCATCCCTTTGATCACCAAAGCTATCATCAAATCTTTCATCCATATCTCCTCTCAAATGATCAATCGGATTTTTGAAGTGACCATATCCAATATCCACATCTCGAACTCATCGGTTTGAGGACATGTATATGTTGATTTTTATCTTCATGTTCATGAAAGAGACTGTCATTATGCCACTATGAATGTGTATCTCAGCATCAGTTGTAGATAAGAATGGTCGTTCCCAAGATGATGGGAATCTTCCTATCATCTGGCTCCATGTGAAGAACAATGAAATCAATTTAGAACATTGCTCCTCTTACATTGCCAATCATCACCAAAACATCATCCACTCTGCCTCTAGGCAATTTGATGGAACGGTTTGCCAATTGGAGAGTGCAATGAGCCAATTTCAACTTGCCTAAGCCCAGCTCCACATAGACATTATATGGTATCAAATTCACAATAGATCCTGAATCAAGTAGGGATTTGTCTATGCAATGTCCCCCAATGTAGCAAGGTATGATTGGGGATCCTGGGTCTTTCCTTTTCATGGGAAGTGAGTGTTGGAGGATTGAGCTGACTTGTTCGATCAACTTGACTCCCTTTGGTATCCTTCATGTTGACCTTCTCTTCATAGTGCATAAGTTCTTAAGAAACTTGGAATATGATGGGATTTTCTTGATAGCATCCAACAATGGAATGTTGACCTTCACTTGGCAAAACACCTAAAGAATGTCAACATTGTGCTTTTGTCTCCTCCTTACTTCTGGTGGCTCATCTAATGCTTCAATGAATGGTGGATCACTTGCTTTGGCCTTGTTTGCATCAACATGATTCTCTTGTGGCATGTCATGAAGTGGAATACTAGGGATGGTAGGACATGTAGATAGAGTGTGAGGTAGAGCACATGGTATCACAAACTCAATAGGATGTATCACATAAACATCTTTGGCAATCTCGATCACAGTATCACCACTTGGTTGCCTTTGCTTTGCTTTATCAACATTTCTTTGACTTGCGGTTTGCTCAAGAGATTTCCCACTCCTTAGAACTGTCACAACACTTCCTTGCTCATGGTAGAGAGGGGAGCTAGTTGTGGCTGTGGAGGAGGTGGAGGTGCAACTTAGTATTGAAATTGAGGTGGAGGGGAGAGTTGAGGTTAGAAGGTGAATTTTTGAGAAAGGTGTGGTGATGGAGGGGGAGGAGGAGTGTAAGGCTTGGGATGGCCTTGGAAGTGGTATATGGGATGTACTTGCATGGGAGGTGGACTATAGAGCATTGGCCCACTTGCTTCATTAAAACTCATTATGGGATTTGAACACAACTTTTCTTCTCGAAGAATAAGTATGGAAGATAGATGCTCTATCCTTTCCTCAATTCTTATCACATTCATTTGTATGTCATCAAATCTCTTCAACCTAGAGAGAACCTCTTCCTCAAACCTTGAGCTATATCTTGGACTTTGTGGCTCCGTGTAGCCATATGAGTGGGGTGTCTTCTTTTCTTCACCATAGAACTCAATAGAATTGATCGAGTGGCAATTAACATTTGTCACTTAGTTCTTCATGAAGCTCACCATCTCACCAAGAATCTTCATCACTTGCGGGCTTGAGTCATTATGAGTCGAAGACGTCACATCAAAGGAGTGATCACTACGTGTAGCGATAGGAGTGGGGTGTCTTCTTTTCTTCACCATAGAACTCAATAGAATTGATAGAGTAGCAATTAAAATTTGTCACTTGGTTCTTCATGAAGCTCACAATCTCACCAAGAATCTTCATCACTTGTGGGCTTGAGTCATTATGAGTCGAAGATGTCACATCAAAGGAGTGATCACTATAATTCATCATGCTAGAAGCTCATATTCTTGAACCTTCTGCCAGTTGCTCATACAATGGACATATCTCCTCGGGGTGGCCTAGCCATGAAAACTCCTCCACAAGAAGAATCTATGGAAGCTTGACTCTTTGGAGATAGACCGGAGTAAAAGGACTGAACTAGCTACCACAAAGGGATCTCATGGTGTGGGCACCCTCTCAACATATTCTTAAATCTCTCCCAAGCTTTGTGAAACTACTCACTGCCCGTTTGACTAAAACTCGCTATGGCACGCCACATTTGTATCAACCTTGCAATGGAGTAAAATTTCCTTAAGAAGTCATTCTTCATCTCTTCCTTGCTCATGATGTCCCTCCTTGAATCATATCAATCTTTGGCTTTGTCTTTGAGGGAGAAAGAGAACAAGGTCATCGGATTGTGTCATCACTAGTCTTTGACGTCCTGAAGGTGGAGAAAACTTCAAGGAATGAGTCCAAGTGATTTTAGGGGTTCTCACTCTCTAGCTATAGAAGGCGAGCAGGAGCCCAAGAAGGCCTGTAGGGATGGAGAATTTCTCCCCTAACATCTGATCAACTATGCTAGCAAATGGTGATTTGTAGTTGCTAGGCATGAAGTACTCTTGAAGTGGCTTGTGAGGTGCATTTTGTCCCTCCATCTTGTCTTCCCCAAGTGGTTTGTCACATGCACAAAGCACAACCAAACAAAAGAGGGCAAGTTAGTAAACAAATATGCACAAAGAATGTAAAGAATAAAGAATACATAGTAGCAATGATGAGGGCAGTAGGAAAAGATCAAATCAAAACTAACTAGCTAGGTTGAGCGCCTTTAATCCCCAACAATGACACTAGAAAGCTTGGTGTGTTTCTGCTAATGGTGTTACACACTACTAGGTCAAAACACTAGGAAACTAAAGTTTTGGTGGTGGAAATGGTGAAATGGAGAATGGAGGTGGAAATGGAGTCGAATGGATAGGGGGAAAAAATGAAGTGCTAGGAGTGAGCTAGGGGTGTCCAAGGGGTTTCCAACCTCATCCTCCATCCGCCACCCCCCCCATATATATATATATATATATATATATATATATATATATATATATATATATATATATATGTGTGTGTGTGTGTGTGTGTGTGTGTGTGTGTGTGTCTGTGTGTGTGTGTGTGTGTGTGTGTGTGTGTGTGTGTGTGTGTGTGTGGAGGAAGCAATAGGTCAAGTAGGGGTAAAGTGGGGAATGCAGTAGAAAAGTAGCTAGGTTTTTGTGAGTAGCACGACTGTAGTGGAGTGGGGTGAGAATGGTCGTGGTGGAGTGGAACGACCGTGGTGAAAAATGGGAAAAATCATAGTAACTTGGTCAAGTTTGTATATGAAGTAGCACGGCCATGGTGGCTTGGATGTGTCTGCCCATTCTCTGCTCCACGGCAATACTGGCTCAACTTCAAAATGATCATACAAGGTGGCATGACCGTTCTGGGTCCATTCTACCATGGCCATTCTAAGTGGAACGTCCATGGTGATTCCTACATTGCTTGAAGTTAACTATGTTGATTTTGAGTGATCTAGCACGGCCTTTTTGTGGCACCACAGCCGTGATGGTCTCTGTATCAACACTTTGACTTGAATCTTTGTTCATTCTTGGACATCTTTGCTTCAATGGAGCTTTGGCCACTAGGGGTAAGTTGAGGGAGCCTCATACTTCACTTTAGGCCTCTCTAAGGGTAGATAAACCCTAGGATTACTCCTTCTCTTTCTCTTCCTTACAAGCGTGGTCTAAATTCCTAAAAAACATGCAAATAATGTCCATAAGTGCATTTTACACAAATATGCATATTAGGAGAAATAACATGTAATCTAATAGATATATATGTGATTGAAGTTCAATATAACACAAGATGAAGCCCTAAAATAGGACTACATCAATTACAAATTAGGGTTAATTTAAATAATGTGAATATATAGTGACATGTGTGTAGTATATATATGATGCAAATAATATTGGTTGCTTGGATGTTTGGATACATTCTTAAATGACATGAAATATATGACATATCTTCTGCATGACAAAGGTACATGGTTACACTTATGATTACATGTATCGACTTTTGAAGTTTGCTGAGGTTTCTCAAAGATTGAACAAATGATAATTGTTGGATGTTTATTTATTTCATGCAAACTATAAAGATCCTATGAGTATCACATGAATATACAATATTCTTAACCTTGGGTTTCACCCATAAAGGGTTAATGCACTTAAGTCCAATGATTGATAATGATTACACTCGAGAGAGCATACCAACCATGGGTTAGAATATGAAATAAAATACAAGTTCATATGTGTTGTTAAATAATTATTGATTATATGATTATGTGATGTTTGGGTTGAACCCATGTGCCAGTATAGAAATATTTTGAGTGTGTTTTATTTGTCAGCATTTTAGGTAGATGATACACATGATACAAAGACATGATGGAAAGATGAAAGTTGTTGAAGATATTAAAAATAATGCAAGGAGGATTAGATAGTTTAGTTATTTCTTCTCATATGTATAAGTTAATTTTCTTCTGAAATATTCATGTAACTCTGTAGAGGAGCATAGCCAAAAGATTATGTAATCATCCAAGTTCATGATGAAAATTATTTACTATTCTTTATTATTTGTTAAATTTGATCCCTAAAATTTGACTAATGATCCTCAACTTTAAGGTCCTCTAAACATTAAAAAGTGGGGGTCATTACAACACCAAAGTTTCCTCTATGGTGCAACACACCGCAATTGGCACAACATGCCCTCTGTTGACACTTATAGTGTCTGGCGTAGTGTGCCCTCTAAATTTTCATGTGACTCTCTGGTGAGGACTTATCCTATAATGTATATAGTTAATGTTCTGATGTCATTTTATATCTCTGTCCTTAATTTCTTATCTCTAAATATTAATCTCTTATCTTTGAGCTTGTTCTTAATTTATTATTTTGAATCTCAATCTATTATCTTTGACTCTGTATCTTTGTTCTTTAATTCTAAATTGAATCTAACTCTGAATTTAAAATATGATATTTTATTGTCTAGATAAATCTTAATCTAAAGTTCTAATTTGATTGAATGACTTAATTAAATTCTAACATCATATGTATGACACCTGAGTCTAAAGGCTTAAGAAAATAATCTGAACTAAATATAGAAATACTAAATATATGAAAGTAACTTAAGTATCAAATATCAAAAATATGATTTATGACAAGATAAATGAATCTCTTTAAAGTCTCATTAAATCTAATACTAACATGAATCTCAATGCATTCATGTGAGCTAAAATCTTGAAGCATTATGTTCTCATATTCATATCATCACTCAATTGATCATGATTCTTAATAAAATCTTATCTTGGAACTTAATCATTACTTAGTATATCCTAATATTATAATATTACCATGAACTCAATTTTGCATATGTTCTATCTTAATAGGATCTTTACCTTGACAACTTGATCATGACTTAATATTTTCAAAACTTATATTCTTATATTATACTTAACTCTTAGATATTAATCATTCTAAGAAATCTAAATAAATTATTACTTCTCATATCTAAATCTATATAAGAAATCTTAAAAGTATATTTCTACTTGAAATCTCAAATACAAAGTTATCCCGAATTATCAATTAAGTTTGACTATCTTCACTAGACATCTTATCTTGTATTCCTATTCATTAATATGAATCATTACTAAGAAACCTTATAAGGATATGATCCAATAATTTTCTCATGAACGTAGTTCGTGAATCCTAGCCATTTTAAGAAATCTTAATAACATATCTCCACTTGATATAGTGGGTATATGTGAGAGCACTATAATAAAGGTATGATAACTTCAATTGCATATCTTAATTAGAATCTTAGAATATAAGGTCACATAAATCATAATGCATTATATGAGAAACATGTCAATATACTGAGCTTAATAAGTATGAATACTCATGGGCATGAACCACTTATCTCTCTCTTAGAGAAGATCCTATTACTCCATTTAGGTTTAAGAAACCCTATTCACGTTCTTGGGGCTGATTAAACCCTAATTACCATGTGCAATTGACGATTATTCATTAATAAACATTATTCGACCCAATTACATGGGTTCTATGGTTCTTTAAACCGTAATTATACTAAGTTTGATGCTTCATGAGAACCAAAACAAAACAAGCCTTGAAACCTAATCCATCATCTAGATCTCGAAAAATTGAGCAAAATTCATTTAAGGTTCATCTTAATCTGAGCTCTATAAAAATTTCCATGAATTTGCAAAGACTAGGTATATTCTAAGGAATCAAATAATGGTCAAAAACCCACCAAGAAAACACACCTGCCAAAGCAGAGTGCAAACCTATTGACATGGTCCAAAGAACATTAGCCACCTGTGATGGGCCCGCTCAAAATAAAATGTGCAATCAAAGAGAAAAACAATGTTCACATCTCTATTTTGTCCCTAAAGGTGCATCACATAAAAGCGCAAAATACTAAGCAACATTGTAAAAGCACTAGATGAGGTCTCCTTGTTTATCTCCTTTGCAAGTTCAAAGGGAGACTGACATCAGGAGCACCCAACTTGAATCCAAACTCATCCCTTTTTCCCATGTCATTGAAAACCAAGGTGATAAGCACCTTCCCTGAGTCCAACCAAAACTGGCAAGCCCAAACAATGGTTGCAACAAGGCAGAGACCTTAAGAAAACTCCTCTCGCCATGAATGGTTGATGGGTTCATGTCGAAGATGGGAAAGGAAGCAAGCTCAAAGAAATCTAGCACCTTGGGCACGTCCAAAACATGTCATCAAAGGTAGGAGGAGAGAAAACAAGACTAAGAGAGGTCTAGGGAGATGAATTGCAGAAAAGAATCTGAACCATATGAAATAGGAAAAAAAGGATGAGGTAACTTTCTGGATGAATTAATGGTGCAAAATTTTCTCTTCATGTACTATAACTTAGATTGGTTGTCATCCTTTAGTGAGATGGCCACCAAAGTTAATATGAGTCGCCAATTTCAAATAGGAAAGCTGGAGATGGGGGTCAAGGATGGAAGTTGTAGGGGACTCCTAGGCCTAAATGGAGTTTGCTTCATGATCCTGAGTTCCACACAAATGTTTGGGGATAGATTCCTTTAGGGAGGGGACAACAAGTCATCGAGGGTCCGATGGAGTTTGAGTTATAGAGAAAGAAGGAGACTCTCATCATCTGGACTCTTTAGGTAACAAAACCCCATGAAAGTAGGGGTTCAAAGCCTTGTGGTGAGACTAGGATCATGAATCAATCATCATATCTCTATGCGATGGCACCATATCTGAGACAGAGTGAGGGTGAGGATTGCTGACAAGGAGTCTAGGTAAAATTAAGGATTCAAGTGGGAGAGAAACCACCCCGAGAATGTGAGAGTCCAACTCTGACCTGGACTCAGCCCAAGATCTGTGTGACATCAGAATAAGTAGCAGCTAAATGAAATCATAATAATTAATATAAATAGGGGCCTTCAGACTATAGGAAAACTATATAAAATCATTTTTAGGATAAATTAAGGTCTGATTGGCTCCAAATTTTGATCTTAGGTTCATATAGGGGTCTACAAGATTCACAAATAGTTAATTTCCAATTTTGACGACCATTTAGTGAATAATTTCCTTAATAATCATATTGATTGATTAATGTTATTCAAATTAGATAGTAGGTTTCTTGATCAATTAATGACCAATAAGGTTCAGCTTTAAACTTATCTCAAAATTAGTTTATATTAGTTAGGATTTTCTCCATTATTTGAGGATTATAGATTTATGATAGAGAGAGAAAGAGTGGAAGATGTTTCTTTATAACTTGAATTCATTTATGCATAAAGAATGGTAATAATAGATATATTTTTTCTCTCTCTTCATATCTTATTTCATATGAAGTATTCATTATTTGGACGAGTTACATCTATATCTAGGATTTAAAATTATTGCATGGAAAAGAAAATTTTCTATTTTAACCCTAATCTTACACTAATTAAATTTGGGATGTTACACTTTGTACCACTAGGATCTAGAAAAAGGAAAAGAATATGGGAGGTGAGAGTGTCTGAGGCATGGATAACATAGTGCATACCACCTCTCTTGAAACCTACACAATCGGTTGAACCAGCCATTTAGATGATGTTTGGGCAGATGATCTCACTTATGCAGAATTGGATGAAAAAGTATCGATTACACCACCCTAGGTACCATAACCATGTGTGAAGTTATTACAAGGTTCAAGGAAGACCTTTGAGAGGTTGAAGAGGGTTGGTGTGATGGAATATGTTGGTAGAAATGATTTGAGATATGCATATTTTTCATTGACAGGGTCAAAGAAGACTTTTGGGATCTTAGACATAGCTAAGAAGGATAGGAACAAGCATGCGATCTATCTACTAAAGGGTAGTGATAAACATTGGTTGTCCATAAAGGAGGAGATGAGAACTGGTGAGGGGATCATGCAGCCTGAGTAATGTAAGTGCTCAAGAGTAGATATTCCCCACTATATCATATGGAGGAAAAGATTATCTATTTTGAGCATCTGCATCATAGGATGTTGTCTCTGAATGAATACAAAGCACAATTCATGAAGTTATTTGAGATTTTTTCCTCATCTAGACACTATAGAGGAGAGGTTTCGAAGGTCTAATGAGGGTTTGAATGTTGAGTTGGCTTAGTTAGCGTCACCATGGAGATGTGTGAGAAGTGTTTTTTTTACTTTTGTAGAGGTAGTTAGGAGGATATATAGGACAATGATAAACCGTCATAATGCTAATTTGAGGAAGTGGTTGGATCAGTCTCAAGGAAAATAATCTTAGGGCTACAAGAAATACAAGACTCAACACCATGGTAGCATTAGTAGTATCTATAGTTACAACAGTGGCAAAGCCAGTATGGCTCAGAGTAGTGAAATGCTAGGTCTGGAAGAGGACACGTCCATATGTCATAGGCATAGTCATCAACACTAGTAGGAAGAGGACAAGTTTGTGGTTGCTCGTAGGCAATTATAAGTAAGCATAAGATGACTCTGCCATAACAAATCATCAATCCACATGCCATCATAAATCATGTGGAAATTTTTCATTTTAACTTATAATTTTCTAATTTTGTATCTATCTTGGTTAACTCATGTAGCCAACACACTAGTTTATCACTAGAGAGGTGATACACCTTGTTAGATTCAATCCAACAATTCCAGAATTGGGGCCATGTTGTGACTTATATGTGGTCCATGATGGACCTGACTTAGTGTTGACCACCCAATCAAAAGATCCAAAGGGTAGGAATAGTCAGGGGGAATAAATAAAAAGGAACACAAAAGGAGAGAGAGAAGGGAGATTTCAAGCAGAAAAATCAAGAGAGTATTCGATTTAGATAAAAAGTGGAACACATATACATTTTTTATGCTAGAGAATGTATAAAATTCTAGGATCTTTTTAAGCAAGATAGATCATGTAATACCAAAGTGAGTGGATAGCTAAATCATGGCTAGGGTTTCATGTATTTTTCATTCATATTATTGAGTCAGACTGTAATTTTCACATTATAGATTGAGATAAGATCCTTGAATATGGTGATGTAGTGAACACAAAACAAGATATATCATGGGTAAAAGAGTGACTAGAGTAGATATAGGAAAAATGACATTTCATCACAGCTTCACTCATCTTCATGGGTGGATTCACCAACCACGTCTTAAGAATCATATTAGGAGGGACAAATTGTTGACACCCCATTCTTTTCTCTATCCAAATTTGAGTCTAGATGCACTTGTGATCCACATTGAAATACATCAATATGTTCTACATTGTGATAATCATCAATCGTATGACAACAAATAAAGACATGATATCCAAACATGTTCAAATCTGAAAAGATGTAGCGGCCAATTGTGGGTGTGAACTTAGTTACCTGTATATATGTGCACATAACTAAAGGTTGTATGATATTAGTATAAAGCAATAAGAACATCTTATTTTGCAATTCACATTCCTAGGGAGCCAGGAAAGAACAAGATGATTCGATGTAATGCTCAGTAAATAAAAAAACCACCAAACTTCTAACACAAGATCATACATCAACAATGATTCAATGAAAATCATGATTGATAAACATCTCACTGGTTGATATAACATACTTAAAAAATGATTTAGTGATCAAAAAAGTTCAATAATCATCCAATTAATTGATAAAAGAAATATCACTATCGATAACAAGATTAGTGTCACATTCATGCAGATCATATGTTAGTTCCCTCTATGGGAAGCATCCTCTCAAAGATGGATATTTAATAATGGAAACTCCTTAATTAAAGAATACTTGCTCAGGCATCATCTTTGAAGAAATCCATTTCTCTAACCCATGAACCCAAATCCAATTCCTATCAACCAAACCCAAACCAAAAAAATAGTAACATGTGACGATTTGTAACACATAGCGTGAGAAACATCAAGATGCACACACCTATCCTTCTACATACAATCCAAAATGCCAAATCATCTCACTTTGTTTTAGTGAGACTAAGGTCAAGAAGGTGTCCATTGAGGATGTGTCTACCTTTGGAGTATCCATACTCCATCAAAAACCCTGGTCTCCATCCCACATATATCTTCAAAAATATATGCATCCACATGGGAGTGCCCTCAGACCATGCCCTCACATTGGTTGTTTTATCATAAGAACTATGTGGAAGTCGACTAAAGAATCATAATGAGGGAGACCCAAGAGGAACATCACTCCTTACTCAACAAAATAAGTGGAACCTTCCATTTTTAAGCACCATGTCAGTGGTAATGAGTACTTACTCTGTTACTCGATAAGTATTAAAAAAAAAGTAGCATAAAAATAAAAGAATAAAACTATCACACTCAAATACCCACATGAATGGATACATAAAGGACGATTATGTATCATAAATATTCTTAACTAGCTACAAAGGGAAACATGGCCACTTCAATTCTATTTTTTTATTTACCTAGGAACCACCCCCGAGGAGGAGCCACTTTGGTAACCCCACCCTAGCAGCGTAAACCTGGGGGGGGCACCGATCGACCTGCACACATGTGGGACCCATTCAAGTCAATCAAAGGTTAGCCGACCTTCAGGTGTATTCATTCTGAGGGAGGAGAGAGTTGAATATGGTTCCCTTTCACTGAGGAGTGCCAAGCCTCGCCACTACGCTGCTCCCTCATCGACCACTTCAACTCTATCTCCCAAATAACATGAACTCTTACATAAGATGAAGGTCAAAAGTTTTTAAATCTCTCTTCACCCAAGGGCTAAAAAAAATCTCCACAAGAAAATGTACAAGTGGGAAATTTTGATGAAAACTAATAGGTTCATATATATAGGAGGCTGCAAAACATAAAAAAGGGGCAATAATTTAAGATAATAAGGCTCACATAAAAGAGAGAGAAAATACTATTCCAAGTGGATGTCAAAAGAAATGTTTCAATAAGGTGATATAAATTCGGCAAAGAAATGTATTTACAACTTACCTTTCATCACAATATCATTTACAACTATGAAAAAACATGTTGATTAGTAGGAAACACTAGAATTAGATAAACAACAAAGTTTACATCATCACTGTAATGTCTGGGCCCACTACCTAAGGCTCTAGTAGAGTTTCAAGAATGATGACTGGCCCCACAGACCACCATTAGCCATAACTGCGTACTTTGTCCTCACTCACACGCAAGACAGGATAAACTTTTTGACTGGCCACCCATCCTAGTACTACTCTAAGTTTCAAGATTGATGACTGGCCCCACCGACCACCACTGGCCTTAACTGGGCTCTTTTCCCTCACTCATGCGACAGCCAGGATAAACTTCCCAGCTACCCATCCTAGTACTACTATGAGCTGAGCACACTTAACCACATAGTTCTTTAGTGATGAGATCCATGAAAAGGAGGTGCACCTTGGTGATATGGGTATTCCAATCATTCCTTTTATTATCAAAGGACTCAAATCATAGGATGTTACAACCACCACCATGATTATGCATCCTAAATTTTATTCAAAGCTCAACAAGCTTGAAATTTATGACATACAGATCTTGTTTAAGCATGTGAAGCTTATTAAATGGAATCCACTTAATGTGAACAACATGAAGTTGAACTTGGCAGTTGGTAGCAATTGATTCTTTAACCAAGTTAACATGATACAGGCAGCAGATGTGGTGATAATATGATATGTTTTATGATCATGGCCTTTAGAGCCTGGTTGACAGGTGATACATATATTGAGGTTTGGTTTCAATAACTTATTAATGCTCTGTATGCTTGAATGTCTCTTGCTACAAGATTGAGGACAAAGGCATGATGGACCTTTCTTTGAGTAGTAGCAAACCACATTAGAGATTTATTTCCATCTTTAGAGATATTAAGATTAGGCTGATTGAGCTGGTTTTTTGGTGCACATGGCAGTTAATTCAATACCAAGAGAGATTGGTAGATGGGGATGCAGTCATCAAATTTTTCTGATTATGCAGATGCCATTGTGCCTCCTTGTGCATGTATGTGGCATTATGGTTTTGGATAGAACACAAACTCATATATTACACATAGTTGGACGAGTTAGATGTATAGGTTCTTACTGTCTGGTTGATAGTGCCTCTTGTGTTTTCCTTTTTAGCCGATTTGAGGGGTTTGTCTATCTTGGTCTTGAGTGTCTTTTTCCTTTCTTGGTTTGAGTGGATGATGGTCTATGAGTTATAAATCGATGATGTACCCTTAGATATGATGTTGAGAGTGGGATGAATAGAAATTCTCCTGGCTTATACCAAAAAAAAACAAGAGTAAGGATTGGAAATCCCATCAAGAGGGGTTTACCAAAACATAGGCCTCACATTCTAGCCACACTCCACCTCTGTGACAACCAATCAGAAATCTAAGTGGGCCAAGGCAAAAGACATAGATGTCAGGATAGGGTTCGTGCTCATCCCCATCGAGAACAACAAGCAACAACCATCAAATGTCCATATTTCACCAATGTAATCGCCAACGACTCACATAGCATGTGCCCCGACACATCAATAATAGCATGCCCAGACGGTGCCGCCCAACTATTAGCCTTAATGCATGCCCCCACAGTATTTCTGGCCACCAATCAACTACTATGGTTATGTGCCACCGCCTTTTCAACCGTTTATGCAAAAAGCGGTAGCAAACGCTCCTCCATCATCTAGTAACCCAACACCTCAAGTAGATCTGACAGACACAACTCTGTCATTAGAAGAACTTTCCAATCCAAAAAGGAAATTCACCCCCTTAGGAGCTTCCCATTTCCAGACATCAAGCACCTGTTGAAGTTCTCATTTATAAGGGATCCGACGAATCCCTTATCAAAGGGATACAATGTTAATGCCTTTTATGACTTCCATAGGACTAAAGGGCATAAGACTAATTCATGCATTGCTCTCCATCATGCTTTACATGACTTGATAGTCACCAGTGAGGTTAGAACTATTGCATCAGAATAAATTCCTTCATATTCCAATGTAGTGGCTTTCATATCATCACCACATGACTTGTCACACATGATCATTCTTCATTTGGAACAAGCAATCAAGAACTGGCCTCAAAGTACTTGGATCATCACCTGGGTCCAAGAAAGGAAGCTAGTAATATCAGTGAGCACCTAGAGACTGGTTAGCATACTAGGAGCTTGCAAGGGATAATTAGCATACTAGGAGCTCTCTAGGGGCATAAGGTATATCCAGTCAACATATTAGGAGCTCGCCAAGGGTCAAAAATACAAAAGATTTGGATCCCTAAGGCATCCATCCTTGAAAAAGCACGAGAGACAACAAATCCTCATCTAATGGTAGTGGGACAAGCTACAGTATCCACAGTAGTCATGATGGAGATGAACGAACACTCTGTCCTACCAGAAATACCCTTGGCCCTCGACAAGGGTAAGGAGAAGGCAACTATGTATGTAGGAGTCCCTACCAACATGAAAAAATAGGGGATGTGCAAGGTCTCCATCTAGGTTATTGATACTAAGAAGGTACCACTGTTGCTTGATATCTATAGGGAAACCGGTCCAGAAGACTCAGACATAATCCAATTCCTAGATGACTTGAAGGAGAAGTGTCATTGGTGGAAGTAATGCAAAACTCCCATGTACATTGTAAGCAATCATGAAGAATCTAGAAGGGGCCTATGGCTCCAAGGATGTGAGGCCAATGAATTTTTCAACCACCATTAGGTTAATCACAACCCCAAACTTGATCTCATTTTCTGAATATGAGATGTCCACTGGAGGAAGTCACAACATGCCCTCATTAATCATTGGAATAAATAACGACCTCAAGGCACCCTCGTGCTTTGTCGAAAACAACACCTACCTCAATGTGTGTCCTGTAAAGACACTAATTAGTTTGGTAAAGGATACCTCTGACCTGCACTCAATAATAAAGAAAACAACTTCTTTTGGTGGAGTAACCAAAGATGCTCTGGGAGAAATTCTATGGAGCAATGAATTGGGAACAGAGGTTTGTAGTTCCATTCATGGTCATGGAGTTGAGTCATTCCTCCTCATCCTTGGGAGGCCATGAAATTATCAAAATTGGATGGACCCCTCATCACTACATCCCAAAATTGAAGTATCAACTACGACATGCCATAGCCAATGTTCAAGATGAATAACCCGACTCCATATCTCGCATCAAATAATATGATATCCAATTTTGTTTTGAGATTCTTAATATTGCTAACATCAGTTGGGTGCCACCACAAAGCAGAAGTCACCATCTCATGTATAATCCCACAATGTTCACACAATGACTATGAGAGACCCATATCCATGCAGATCGAGGATTGGGAGCCAGATGACATGGGTGCACAAATATCATCCAGATTCCTCCAAGACGAAAGGGATTGAGCCTATAATTCTACAACCCATCCTACACTCGACCTCAGGCCACCAGGTGGACACCGTATGCAATGTTGTGGCCCACTATAAGGGACCTGACTCAAAGAGGGTACCTTGATTGTCTACCGCTGACTTGAGGTTTGAGTTGTGAGGCTCGATGCATTCAACAAGAGGAAGAGTGTCAACTAAGGGTGATGTATCGGTGGACCTCAAACCAGAATGTAGGGTCCTTGTCCATACTTTCCATGTGTTGTGGCCACAATTGAAGAGAAGGCTAGCATCGCTCATGCTATTGTTGTGATGATATCATATTTTCTACAAGAGGTTGACGAAGATGAACATGACGATTACCCTAGATCATAGACAACATCAGGGAAATCACCCTCGTCATTGATGAAAGCCGTAGAGGTTTATTGCCTAAATCAATAGATAGTCCAAAGACAAGATCACCCATCTAAACGGTGAAGCAATCAAGCATATGCCTATTCCTACAGTCAAAAAGTGGTGTCTGGAACACCCAAATGCTGGTGAAAGCATCAAACATCACCATGGTGATCACGTGGTCCAGGTGAAAGTCATTGAACCAATACCTAAAGGACCAGAGGCACCACATGAAACAACCAACTATGATCCCCTTTAAGTTTGTCTGATTGACCCAAACAAGATGACTCTAAGATTGTAGACTCTGAGGTCATGGAGGAATACTACAATGTTACATGGGATGACTACAATGAAACATATGAAATGATTGAGGAGTGGGGAATTAATGCCATCTTTGATGCAGAGGCCATGGAAAACCCGCAAGCCATCATCCACTCTATCCTGAACAAAGAGGAAACCCAAAATTGGTGTGTAGACAACTACAACATCCTTATGACTAGGTCCCCTCACACAACCATATATATATATATATACATATATATATATATATATATATATATATATATATATATATATATATTATAGGAACGACACCCTGATGAAGTAGAGATCCTAGAGTAGTTGTTTAGTTAGGTATACCATATCCATGCTCAACCCCATAAAATCCTATAAATTGCAAAATCTACAAAAATCTAAAAATGACAAAACTAAAAAAAATAAAAAATATTTGAAGATGAGCAATCTCTCCAGGAGTTTGCCAGCTATTTCATTGAACTAGCGCAGATCTACAACAACAATGACACTGAGTTTGAATGTGTCCCTATCCCGAAAGATATGACAAAGGAGCATCAACCTTTTCATATCACTGATGAGACTAAGATAATGAATCTCACCTTAGACCTTGAGAAACACAAAACCAAAATAGGGGTTCATCTACCACGAGATATCAAAGACCATTCGATAGAGCTTCTATGCCACTACATTGACGTGTTTAGATGTAGCTATGTCGAAATGCATGGGTTGGCTGAGACAATCAACATTCATTTACTACTTATTATCCCCAATGTTCACTCTCTCAAGCAAGATGCTTGATGATTGCAACCAAAATGGAGCCTCAAGATCATGGAAGAAGTTCAGAATTAGTACAATGTTGGTTTCTTAGAGACAATTAACTATCATGCATGGCTCTCAAATAATGTACCAGTACCGAAGAAGGATAGAAAGGTACGAATGTGCATGGATTATCATGAGCTCAACAAAGTATCTCCAAAGGATGACTTCCCCCTTTCACACATAGACATACTCATTGTCATCACAGCTGACCATGCACTACTTGGTTTCATAGTCAGATTTGCTAACTACAACTAAAGCAATGTGGACAAAGAAGATAAATAGAAGACAACCTTTATTATAGAATGGGAAATATTCTTCTATCTGGTCAAGACATTTGGTCTGAAGAATGTTGGATCTACATATCAAAGGGCAATGGTTGCTCTCTTTCATGACATGATGCACAAGGAGGTGGAGGTTTACGTGGATGGTATGATTGTCAACTCTAAATGTATTGAAGACCACATCACCAATCCTGAGAAGTTATTTCAATGATTATGACATTCTCCCTGTGTCTAAATCTAGCTATACTTTGGGGTTAAGTCAGGTAACTTACTTTGGTACATCTTTAGTCAGAGAGGAGTCAAAGTCGGTCCCAGTAAGGCTCGGGCTATCCAAAAATTCCCTCCCATAGTATAGGGAAGGAGATACAAGGCCTACTTAGTCGTCTCCAATACATCATCCACTTCGTCGATAAACTTACACCTACCTGTGAGCCCATCTTCAAGCTACCAAAGAAGATTTTTGACTCAGGATGGGACTAGCAGTGTGAAGGAGCACTCTGTAAGATTAAAGTCTACCTCTCCAATTCCTTGATATTACCCTCTCATAGTACTCCTATCGGTAAACATCGATGGATGTAGTTATGAGTTAAGAATGCACCAACGACAAGAATTCTATCTACTATTAGGTCAAGAAATTCAATGACACCAAGGCATGTTGCAGTACAATAGAAAAATATTTCCTGGTCTTGATACATGCAATAAGAAATGTGTGTTACTACCTGATGATGTATCATCTACAACTAATTTCCAAGCATGATCCTCTCATCTATTTGTGTAATTACCCAATCTTGACCAAACTATGCACTAAAGGCAGGTAATGTTGTTAGAGTTCGACATTATTATCTTCCAATGAAGGTAGTTAAAGCACAAACTTTGACCGATCAACTAGTAGACTCCACGTTCCTAGAAGAAGCGACAGAAAAATATGAGTTCCTAGACCGGAACATAGGGGTGATTGATCGGCCCGAACCGCGCATCCAGAAAGGGAGGCAGATTTAGAAGGAATCAAACCTTTAGATTTATAACCCGAAACCTTCAAGGACCCCCACAACTTTATTACGTGGTCAAAGTAGATATACGGGGTCGAACACAGGGACGTCGTGATGTTTAGGACATTGAGATTCATTCTTGAGTCAAATTAAGCCAAGACAATAGTTGAGGAAAGTATGGAGCTAGAAATAGTCTAGTGGATTGTCACAAATAAAAAAAAAGTCCGTAAGATTCTACTAAACTAGAGAGAAAGAAGTTCCTATCTATGTAACCACAAATTGGGTAGTCTATGCACCCGTTCTCGGGCACAGACAACCCTCGAACACCTCAGCAAGCAACCTACATTCAAACATAGCATGCATCATGGTATCAATTCCTGTGGGGTCATCTCACTCGCTCTCGCGTAGTGTGACTAAAACCCATCAATAGTATGAAACCTCTCTCGAGGATGACAAACCAACATCCTAGAATATTCTAGATACCCTCTTTGGTGTAGAATATTTTGGGATGTTAGGAACAGACAACCTTGAACCGTCCTCCTTTCAGACTCCGATCCAAACTATCTTCTCTTGTCTACTTCTACAATAAATCTCTCGATATAGGTAGAAGTAGCAGCTCAAGCAAGAAAGAGATCAACCAAACTAGCAATCATAACCAGAAAGAGGAGATGGAACATAAAATGTGCTAGATCTGAAATAAATCTACTTGCTTAAGGTAAAAGTACATAAATGTGCCTAAAGCGGGCTACATAGCCAAGAAGGAGCTCAACAAGCCATGATCAATCATAGTCAGCACCGAACAAAGATGGAAGAACATCATTTGTATAGAAACAAAGGAGAATAGTAGAAGAAAGGAGAAGAAGAAGAAATTTAGCCCATAGAGGAGAGGAGGCTCTCACTCCCTAGCCTCCGTATAGACTGGATATCATCTTTTGGGTCAACCTCCTTGATCTTTTTGGCTCCTTGGCCTCCTTGCTCTCCAGATCCTCCCCAAACAATAGCTTGATTGGTGGATGGGGGTGGAAGATGATGGTGTTGACGTTCTCCTTCTCTCGAAGAAGATGGATCTGTAGTCTTCTCTCTCCTCAACTTTTGCCTTTGGAGATCTAAGACTGGAGGTGGAAAATGATGGGGAATGGAAGCACGCTGAAGAGATGGGAATAGAACAAGCACTTCGGCCTTCTCAGACCTCCAAATTCTCCCACGGGGCTCTGGGAACTTCACCAGGTTGTAACCACAAGGTGGGAAAACTCCCCAGATCTGAACCCTCCTTCAGGTGGCGAAGGGTGGTTATTTATAGGCAGAGTCATTACAGTTCTAATCTGGATCGCGGCTTTAATCTCCATGGTCATGGTGAGGACCGTGGTTGTGATCCTCCTTGGTTGTGGTATGTGGTCGAGGTACCTCCCGCGGTCGCGGTTTGTGGTCAAGGTACATCCCGCAGTCGCGGTTGAGGCTGTGGATTTACCATTGTCAAGGCAAGATCTACGGTCGAGGTGTAGGCCACGGTCGCAAATTAGTTAGAAGTTGCGGCGATGGCTTAGATCGCGGTCGCGGTGTCTTCCTAGATCACGGTCTCGGTGGCGATAGGCACCGCGGTCGCGGTTGAGGTGAACATGGGTACCGCGATCACGGTCGAGGTGTCCTGTTGGACGCAATCATGGTGTAGGCTTAACTGCTACAAAAACACATGCGTTGGAGAGAATCCATTTGAGAATATATGTCTTTTCAAGTTCGGTGCATGCAAGTCCCAAAATTGGCTAATTCGATCAACTTTATTTATGGAATGATATAAATTATTGGAAGATAAGAAACATGAGATAATTAAGGCATATTAAGTCTATAGTGATACAAAACCATAGATAAATGCTTATCATAAATACATAAATTTGGGTGTTATCAACTATCCCAAGCTTAAACCTTTGCTTGTCCTCAAGCAAGACTGTGCTCAAAGAACAAAAAGATAACATCCAAATTAAGCTTGGCAGTAAATGCTAAGGCTAAGAAAAATAGTTTAAAACATCAATTCTCTTGATCCATGTCATTCAGAACAAACCCCCACCAAACGAGCAAAATCCTGCCAAAGTAAGATCAAAGAGAAACCAGGAAAGATTAAGCTAGTCCACTGTAACCTGTCGATACTCATGACAGTTTGAATCATAATTATACATCATAAAAGCATTATCACATAGATGATCACATAGGTGATGAGCAATGAGCAAACATCATGTATCCATGTAGACCAATCAGGGACAACGCACCTCTCACTTATTCAGGTCCTAAGAAGTAAAGCAAAAAGACTCTAATGACTTCTAAGGATCTTGATCTGTGTCAGGCTGGTCCATGTAACGAACAACAGTCCTGGCAGTCCGAGCCAGTTGACCCAGAGCAGTGAGACAAACTCCTCGTACTATTCTCGAACCAACCCTACTACTGGGATGATCTCATAGGTCTCCTAGGGGTTCCTAATGACTCTCTAATGAGCATTTAGAGTGATACTACTAGGCACGACATACCTGTGTTCATGAGTGTAGTCATACACTGACTGGGCATCATCCTCAACTCTCTTGGAAGAGGAAACAAGTGCTCATTTATTCACACTTAGGCTTTTATTCTCTGCATTCTAGTTTAAGGGCCTGGGTGAGAACTCTATTGATATTTTTGGGATTTTGTGGGCGGCCAAGCATCTTTTGCAAATTTTTAATATTTCATCTTTTAGACTCAATCTAAGGTGAGAGGGCATGTAGTCCATCAATGAAAACATTTCAACTTGACTATAGCTCAAAACTCATCATTATCCGCTTGATACATGTGTGAAAAGATAGTAATTATGATTCAAGGGTATTTGGAATAGAGGCAAGCTTGTGAAATAGCAACTAGGAGTCTTTGATCATTCTTTAGCTTCTTCCAACGGTCCCATATCTTGGATTTGTCATTCACAACACAGATCAAGGGAATAAAGTTTTAAGCTATGAAAAAGTCACATAACCTTAGATTCATTACCAAACTTAAGGAAAGAGTCAATGAGCAAGTCAAGCAAAAGATTAAGTAGTTTTAAGATGAAAGCTTTTAGCTATAAGATTTGCATTGCATGGCCTTTAATTTCCAAGCTACAAATTACAAGATAAAGTCTAACAAAGCTAAAAGCAATGAAAGGGAAGAATGCATGCAATAAAAAGTGAAAAGCAGCAAATAAAGGGGTATACACCCTGACCACCACCCCAAGCTTAAAATCTTTGCTCGTCCTCGAGCAATTCTTCTGGTTTTAGAAGGAGTGGAAAGTAGCTACTTATTGGTAGTCACTATTTAGATATTTATCTAGGTTTTCTAGACTGTTCGGTGCATTCTCAAAGTTCTGGTTTAGGTCTTGCTGAAACTGGACTACCCGGTCGAAGCTTTGGGTTGGCTGATAGAAGGGCCTGGGGGGTTGCTGGAACAGTTGCTGATAGAACGGTTGGGGCTCTGGAGGAAAGATCATGTCAAATCTCTCTCTGAGGTAATGCACGTCTTGCTCCAATGTATCGAATCATCTTCCAGAGTCAGTTCTGAAACCTGTCATGAACTCATAGAAGGTCTCTTGATTAGTATATGACACGTATGGCTCCTGTGGAGGGGGTCGCAATAATCTACAGTAGGCATCTCTTCATAGGGACCTCCCTGATAAGGTATGTTGTAGAAAGTTGTCCCCATATGTTGCCCGCCCTCTCGAGCCTCTAGCACTGGTGGTGCAGGAGAAGAAGCTCATGCAACTCTGCTTGTTCGACATGCGAAATCTACATTTGCTGGCAATAATATCTTGTGCTTGTAGTGACCAAAGATATATAGATTACCAGTGCTACATTATTTGATCACTCATGAGCGGATCAAGTGGTCTAAGTCTAACTTGGACCACTCGGTAGTTTCTTGCATGAGTGCTAACTGTTAATCTCCAATTCCCAAATGGCGTGCCATAAAAGTTATAATTCCCACTATTGGCATGAATTGGACTTGTTTCTTGAAAGAGTTGTGGATGTGGTGAATTATGAAATTCCCCAAATTCACTTTCTTTCCTACTATCGCACACCACAAAATGTAGAGGTCAGCTGCACTGAGCGCTCCTTGACTGTCTTGTTTCTCCAAGATGCGGTTTGCTATTACCCAGTGTAAATAACGAATTGTCAGGTTGTGGATGTGTGAGGCCTTAGATCACTTAGTGACGTACTTGTCTTCCCCCGTAAGAATTTTCCATGCTTGGACGGGGTTAAAGTTGTGGTCCCATGTCTCCAACCGGCCTCTAGACATCTCAGCGCAGTCTTCAGCAGACTGTAACAACTAGCTATTGAGTTGTTCCATTGTAACCTCGTGGGGCTTGTTAAGGGGACAAAAATGTAATGCAGTGTGTTGGTGGTCCTTGGATGTCTCTAGCATGGCATAAAACTCACAAGTGAGTCTATGGTAAGCATTGCACTATGCGTATGCGAGCACATCAAGGTCAACGACTACTAGATATTTGTTTACCTGCTCTTGGATCCCGAGTCTAAGAAGTATTCCTAGATCGGCATATCTGGGGCCCACAAGTCTGTGTTTGTCTCTAATAAGAGCATCAAAATTTTGCTTTTGCTTTATGATCTAAAATAAGGGAGAGGGGAGTGAGCCTTAATTAATACAACTATTATCTGTGTGGCATCTATTCCCCTAGAAAGAATCTCGTGAGGAAGTCGACCGTTGCAAGTATGTTGAACGTTCTACTGACCATCGACGTTGGTCTCCTATAGACGAAGCTCTGTATAGAACTGACGAGAATTCTTGATACCTGATCAATGTCTGGAGCTCAATGTCGTGACATTCTATCCAGGTCCTCTCACTGGAGGCTTCTTGCACTGACTCACCATTGTAGGTATCCATAGGAGTTCTGACCAAGTTGCAGTACTCTGAGTTGAACTCTTATGACCCGAACCCTGATGCATAAAGCATAACTTAATCTTCATATATTGGGTTCATAGTTCAAGAGGCGTGTTATGGGTAGGGGCTCCCGTAATTTGATGGTGATGCAGAGATTCCTTCCCCTTTATTCCTTGTAATGGACTTTTTGAGCTTTTTGAAACTATTCTTCATGGCGTCCATGGTGTCGATTCTTTTGATTGTAGACTCGGTAGACTTTACTGTGGCGAAGGTCGATGCAGCTGCTCCAAGATGCACCAAGTCCGCTCGTGGTTTGGATCGCGACCACAGTGAGGACCGCGATCGTGGCATCAGAGAATGTGACCGCTGTGACTAGCCTCGGTACTGTGACCTATGTGATTGCGATCAAGTAGACTGTGACTGTGATGTAGGCTGGGATATCACAACCTTGACTTCTTGATCACCGCGACCGCGGTTAACTAGGTGACCGCAGTCTGAGGGATCGCGGTCGTAAAGCAAAACTTGATACCCAGGCTCGTGTATGTTGGACACCGTGACCTAGTGTACAAAGTGATTTCGATCTATGAGACCGCGATCGTGAAGACCGCGACCATCCTTACCAAGGCATCCTGATCACTGGTCCGCTTGCTACAAAGGAGATTGCGATCGGGACCACGGAACTTGGCGTTGCCTAAGGCGTGTGGCTGGCGAGCTGCTGGGCCACTACCTAACGACTGCGGTCATGGTCCAGTTGTGGTTGTAGTTGTTGGTGCCAAGGCGCTCGCTCCTTCCCTATTAGCCTACAGTGGGGACAAGGAGAAGAGGAAAAAATGGGCGGAAAGCAACGTGGAGATGGAGGGAACTCCGTGGTTAAGTAAGGAGGTGATGCTTCGACCCAGGAGTATTTATAGACCGGGTGCCCACCCCAGCCCTCTCGTGAAACGTGTGAGGTCACGAACAAAATGTCGAAAAAATCGGAAAAAACGTCAAAGACTCGGTCAAAAAGGGCAAAAAAGCTTGGTCAAAAGAGCAACAGTCGGTCAAACAGCTTTCCCGGGTCTTGCAAAACCGCGGTTGCAGTCCTGGCTTTTCAAACTACAGTCACGGTCTTGCTAACAAGCCACGGTCACAGTCCTTGTCTTGAGACCACGGTCGCGGTCCCAGTTATACCACACAGGGAAGATGAGGGTGTGGAGCCTATAGAGGACAAAACCCAGATCGAACACTAAGGAGGGGCAATCAAAGGAAAGACGATTAAGATACGTACCAAAAGCAACTGTTAGGGTGCGAATATGTAAGTGCGTGAAAAATTAGAAGAAAACTAGATGATGCAAAATAAACTATATTTTTGGCAGTTAGGGGAAAGATAAAAATTAAATTGGCTTTATTTGTATGTGGAAAGTAAAGTAAAGATTAAAGAAAAATTGTGTAGGAAATAGGGGGTGGCTTCCCTACAACTCCTACACTAGGATCCCAAATCCTTAGTTTTTGGGTTCCAGTTACATGTATCTCGATGCTTGTGCCCATGGTGTAGTGATAGGGCATGAGGAAAAGTGACTCCCTCTGACTCTGGAAGATAGGGATAAAGTTTGCCCATATGGAGAAGTCATCTCTATGCTTAGATTCACTTGAACTGCACTGGGATGAATCCTTTGGTAGCTCGTCTTTAAAGCAGCCTTCAAGATATGGATCTAAACAGGAAGGCCTGAGGATGTCGATGCAGGGGAGAGGTTGAATGCCTTCTGGAGGGCTCATCTCTTCTCCTTCCATCTCTAAACTTGAGGTTGGATGCTCAGATAAGTTTTTATGTACTGTTTGAGTCATCCAATCATCATCTGAATAAGAGGTACCCCTAGAAAATCCGGTTTGTCGTTCTTTTACCCCTAAGTTGTCACCTTTTGTGGGGTCCAGGGTGTCCTCATGCTCTGCAACCACGTTGTAGTGGATTGTCCATCCTACACCTTCTATGTCCACCAATTCTTGTAAAGGGATGATGGTGAATGACGGCTCGTGCTGCTCCAACTCGTTTTCATTAGTATATTCACTGCTCCAATTTGAGAAATTGTCGTCGTCATCGAATAAATTGTTCCAAACCATGATTGGCATACTGCTCAAGGCTAAGTGACAAATCTCAATGTGAGAGTTATTACTCTGGTTTGGATCAATGTCTGACTCAGGTTCCTCAAACCAACCTCCTGGATGCGAGGTTGTTTGGCTATTATAGTGAGGACAAGAGTCTTCATCATTGTCATCATAAAACCAGTCATGTGCGTGGCTTGTATTTTCCATTGGTTGATCAGATGAGTCATCTGGATAGAATGAAGGGCTTTCCCAAGTGGGTTGGTCTTCATAGAAAAATCATGATGAATCCACTTGATGATATGAATCAGATGGTGAGGCATACTCCACTTTGGGCCTAATGGAATGGTCTTGATGATTAAAGTCTTCATTATAAGGTGGTGGCACTTGCAACTGTGTGGAAACCAAATTGATGAGCTCTTGAAGCTTCTTGCCCTGTTCAACAACTTTATCATGAAGTTGTAGGACATGGGCAGCCAAGCTTCCGAGATCCGTCAATTCCACCTTTCTCTCCTGTTGTAGACTCACTGTATCAAACTGACGTGCTTGGATGAATCCTTTCTCAGAAGTTTGAAGTAGACTTCTATTACGATCTACAATCTCGGTGGCTACTTGGAGTAGATGATCCTGCCTTTCTAGTAGCTGTTGGAATGGATCGACGTCTTCTTGGAGATGAGGATCTAAGGAGGTGAGTGTGTGACCGGCCTAAATCGTGCGTCTAAGGGAGCAGATTTGAAGTAGTCGGACTTTTAAATAACCCGACTCTTAGGCCCCTGCAATGATAACGAGGTCCGAAGTAGCAATCGGGGTCGAACCACAGGGACAAGGATGGTTGTGCTAAGAATGTGGAATCAACACTCTACACTCCGGTAAAAGAGGGTTAAGAAAATTTTCCCAAGGGAACAGTAGATCAAGAATGGTAAACAACAGAATAAAAGGAAACAAAATGCTACAAGAGAATGTTATAAAGAAAAAAGCTATCTCCAACTAGAGTTACAAGGAAGATTTAAGGTTTTGGCATTTCATTAATTTTTAGGAGTTTTATGCAACGGAACCTAAGGAGATAACACTATTGCCCAGGTAAGGAATGAAGGAAGAAAACTTAGGCATAACAAGAAGCAGCAACTAACATCCAGTACCCCTTCTCTCAAAGAGGGTACCTCCAACTAAGCACCACCACCCCCTCTCAAAGGTAGCGGACTTGGGTTGGAGTGGAAAGATAACTGAAGCAACTCCGACCCGGGGTACTCTCGTACTCCCTGATCGGACCAAACGCTAGAGTTACAACACCTCTATCGAGGGAATTGAAATGGGAAATACAATTCGATAGCTAGTCAAAACATAATCCAAGCGTACAAGCTAGAGTTTAGATGCTAAGAAAAAGAAATCATCCAACAAAGGGTGGGGCAAAACATAGAGCAATAGGTATTAAAACTCCACTAATTCCATTAGCATGAGCATTGTATAAAAGGTTTAGTTACATTGCATAATAAATGAAAGTAAATGACTGTAAAAAGGTAGATAGGTATCGCCTTCTTGATATAGGAGGGCGATATACAGCAACAGACCCCTAAGGTGTCTCTAACCCGATACCGGGTGGGAGCTCTGGCCAACATGCCTGTGTCGGGTGGCCAGCCCCTGTCGGGTGACAGGCAGACATGACGGCCAAGGCTCACTACCCAATACGGTCGTATCAGGGTACCACCCTCTCGGGAGGCACGCCGTGATGGGAAATATGTATCGAGCTCGGTATCGTGTCGGGTTAAAGATAACTTAGGTTCTCGGGTTCCTTGCATCGGGTGTAGGGGTGAGCCATCTCGGGCGAGAGCCCATCTAGGAACCCAGTACATCGGGTGGCCGTCTTGATCGTATTAGGCTGCTGCGGCTACCGGGATGGGTTCTAAGTGAACCACTCTTGCCCCTCTTGGGTAGGGGGTGTGCTCACCTAGTATCACCCGACACACCCTTGGAACGCGTCACACTAGCTTCCGAAGCTTTCCAAGGTTAGCTTTCATTAGGGTTCCGACCCGTCCCATCAGAGTCCTGTAGCTGCTATTTATAGGTAGCAGTTGGAAGAAGTTGTGGTTCTCTGGGCGCCACATGTCCTCCATCAGCTCCATTAGCGTTAGGGCTGGTAATCAGGTCTGGGTTGAGCGGGTCCTATTTCAGGTCAATTCGGGTCAGATCAAATATACTCGACCCGAACCCGACCCGAAAATAATTACGGGTCATACCTACTTGACCCGAACCCGAAATTCATATTTGCGGGTCTGACCCGATGAACCCGATGGACCCAAAAATATTATATAATATGCAATCCCGAAAAACTCGAAAATGCAAACCAGAAAAACCCGAAAAATCAAACCTGCTAAACCCGAAATTGCTACAGAATTTGCTAATTAATTATTGTTTTGCAAGAAAAGACTTATATAAACTATCACAAATTTATATTTGTATGTGTTAAAAATTTATATGGCTAGAATATGGGAAACAATATATACATACAAAGATATAATTTCGGGTCGAGCGGGTTTTGCGGGTCGAGAATTGCAAACCCGGACCCGACCCGCAAATAATTTTGGGTTTTTCGAGTTCGAGTCATTTCAGGTCGGGTCGAAAAAATCAAGACTCGGACCCGCTTTAGTCGGGTCGGGTCAGGTTTTGTTAGCTCTAATTAGCATGGCTTCGGGGATGATCGACATGTGTGTCGCCCGGCGCAGTGGGTAGTCATGACGGGTGGGAGCCTGTCGGTGGGTGGCTTGTATCGCGTGACACGCTACATCGGGAGAGTAGTCGTGGCGGGTACAACTCCCTGTCGGGTAAGTGACGTATCGCCCGATAGAGTCTTCTTGCGCGACACACCCGTGTCGCGTAGCAGCTGTATCGAGCAGCTGCATGACGGGTAAGGAGTGTGTCGGCCGACTGGTAGGAGGGCCGATGCAGGTAAATGATGTTCATGGGTCGGGACGGGCCTTTTTGGTAGAAAGACAAGGAAAAACTCTGCAAAAGGATGCAAAAATTAGTCAGAGTGTAGCGCAGATTAGTTTTGTTCAAAACATAACAAAATTGATAGGAAAAATAGTTTAGAGGGCAGTTTTGACAACAAAATATAGGCCATAAATAACCCCAAAAAGGATGTTATCAACTCCCCCAAACTTAACATTTTGATTGTCCCCAATCAATCTGTACATATTTTAAGGCTTTATTTTGTGATACTACTTCAGAACCCGACATAGTCTTCAGACAAGGGGTTTGAGCGAGTAATGAGATGTCTTAGTGAAAATTTTTGTCTGACTACAAACAACAGACTTAATTTTTCCTGCCTTATTTAAGCAAAAATCCTCTCTCCAGCCTTATCGAGACTTAGGTGAATGATTCCGAAGTTAGCTTTCACACCAAACAACTTTTGAGAATAGAAAGTCGGGTTTTTGGGTAGGCTTAAGGCTTTTTGAGTTTTTTCTTATTTCCCATCAGTCCATCCAGGTACGGGTCCGTTAACGGGCGAGTGGTCCCTACAGTCCAAGCCAGTTGGCTTTAGAGCAGTGATTTCACATCCTACGTACCACTGCCCCAGATCTACCATGCCTAAAGATGGATACTTTTGGAAAACAAGTGTGTGTGTGTGTGTATATATATATATATATTGTTGAGTTGCCTTATGAATTCAAAGACATGAAGCAACTCTATGGTACATAGGACTATAAATGTGTTGTTTCCGCTTCCCGCTTCTTCTTAGACGGGGAAGTCTCCGATGCAGAAGAAATTCCAAACACCAGAGTGGCGCTGGATTTAATGCTTGATCACTCGGAGAAGACGCAGCGGAAGGAGCCTCAAGATCTTGTCTTCGGGGAGTACGAAGATGTGTCCTGGGCATGGAACCTCCTTGTTGCAGCAACTGAGAAGCTAGACGTCATGATGCTACAGGTTTGCCACATACATGAACCAATTCTTTCTATGCTTGTAAGGGGCCAACACCAGGGTTGTGTTGTGGTCTTCAATATGCTTCAGCATGTTGGCCACTTGCACAGAATCGTACAACCCCATCATCAGTCTTCTTGCCAAAGCCGGGGTGGCAGTGTAGATCAGTTTTCGGCCTGTCCTGGTGCTGAGATTCTTGAGTATAGCACCTTCCAGGACCCTGAACAGCTTCTTGGAGACGATGGTTGGCGAGCGAAATATGCTCCTCAGCTCCCCTCATCATGTGGAGAAGTACCCGTCGCTCTAGACGATGTCTTCTTCATCAGCTTGTGACCTCAGGACCTTGTTTAGCAGTTTCTGGTCTCTGATCGTCAAGTATCTGATGGCTTTCCTTTTAAAATCTGCCATCTCAAAGGAAGGGATCTCCGACGACACAGAAAACTCATCTTTCGTCGAACTCCTTCTTCTAGGGGGTGTCTGTCATTGACACAGTAGATGTCCCCCCTTTCTCCCTCTGATTCGTCAGAAGAGTCCTCCCCGATGCTGATCGATTCGTCGTTGTCTTCAGCTTTATCTAGGGAGGCTGAGGGAGTAGCTTCTTCCATGTCGCGGGAGCTCGCTTGTCCTGCTGGAGTCCCGTCGGTTGTCTTGTGCGTCGTCCCTTCCTCGGGCGTTGTGGATGGCCCACTGGAGGAGGAAGGGGACGACGTCCCAGAGGATGATGCTGATGAGGAGGGTTGGGAACCTGAGCCAAGAGGTGATGGAGACCTCTGTGGTTGTCTTGAGTGGGGGTGGCCATCCCTCCGGTTAAGCCTTTCCTCAACTGCATCGAGGCGTAGGAGGGCATGTTGTAGTGTTGCGTTAAGTGCCTTTAGTTGGCCGGGAAGGCCAATGAGAGCTAGCAGCTGCCTCTTTTGTTCGCTGAGCCTCTGTTGGAAAATATAAAATTTGTGGGTAAGGGAAGAAAAGGTAACTAGGTGGTTGCTCGTTACCTCCCACAAATGGTCGAATTTTCGACCAAGGATTTCCCCCAAAGATGGAGGTGCTGCATCAGATCGCCCTCTCGATCTCGTGACGCTCCTTGCACGTGGAGTTTGGCCCGATGACTGCTCGACTTCAAGCGAGTCCGGGCCCATCTGTACCGTCCACGAGGGCGTCGCTTCAGGGTGAGGCGTTGGCACCTTCGTGGCTGCCTCTGCCTCGGCTGTCGGTGTTGGTAGAATAGGGTGCGAGGTGGGTGGTTGTTGTTCTATCATCTGGTTTTCAGTGACCTCCTCTGCAGCTATTACCGACGACGTTGACGACGGCTTTGACATGGGATGTGCAGCCCTGAGCTCCATCTCGAGTAGCTCAGCAAACGCCCCATTGCTGGTGTCTGGTTGTACCATCTCCTCCGCCATTGAAGGCGCAACAGAAACTTCGAGAACTGTGGTTGTCTCTCCCGCGGTAGCTTCCCTCGGGGCTATCATCGTTGTCTCAACCCCGGTTGTCTTGGCGACCTCCACGATTGCCATTACTTCTTCTACAGCCGCGGCAGTTGTTGTTGTGGCGGCCACGGCTGGGATGGGAGTGGCGGCGATAGCTTTATCAGTGGCTGTCGTCGATTGCGCGAGGGCGGTGGGTGGCTCGTCAGGTACTATGGAAGATTTGTCCTGTCGGGCGTCGAGAGGGATTGGCCCACCCATTGCAGCCACCCTTTCTTGTATTCTGGTGGTGGCAGCATAAGCAGCTTCAACCTACAACGATTCGACTTCTGCTTCGGTGAAGACCAGCTTTTCTACATCACAGTCAATGCAGAACGGGAGGGGTAGAAGCTTGGAAGTTCTTACAAACTTGTAGAAGTAGTGTCTGCCCTCCTTCTTGATAATGTTTGCTCGTGCAAGAACTTCATGTCGATCCTGTCATCACCTCTAGTTCTTGACATGCTGTGTGGCTCCCTTGGGTACCCAAACCCTACCGCTATCAGATTGACGACGTCACCCATGAAATACTCCTTGGTGGCATCCTTTATGGGGTAAAGCCTATTCAGCAAGAAGCGTCCCAAATTGATCACCTTACCCTCCAGCATGTACCACATGAGATGGAGTTTTTCGGTGTAGATGTTGCTCGTCTCGTACTTGCTGAAGAGGATACAAGCCACTATCTTGTGGATGATCCTCCAGAAGCAGGAGTGGATGGCTGCCACTTTGCTTCCTGGCTTGTAGTTTGATTCGTCGGTCAGTTTCTTCCAGACGCTGACCGGGTTGAAGCCATCACCCTCGCCAAGCCTGGCGCCATTGTTCAGTATCTCCAGCTCGGCTTCTAAGGAGGAGAATATCTTGCTGAGCAGTTTTTCTAAGATCTCGTGCTCAGCGTTGTATAATCGGCCCTGCAACCGGTTTGCTCCTCCAAATCTTTCCACTTCCTCTGGCCTATTCTGGACTCATCGGAGGGAGGACATGAACTCCTTTGTGAGCTTAGTATATGATCTGGATAGGCTGAAGCATATTGTCTTCAGCCCTACAGCCCCCAAGACATTGTCCAGTCTGGTGAAGATACCGAGGTGGTGGAAGGATGGCTGGTGGGTGAATCGGGTTGGCCGGTAGATCTTGACCGCCAACTCCGTGTATCTCTGTTGATGCTCTTCATCCATGGGCAAAAACCGTCCTGGAGAGTGAGCCAGAGGTTCTGCTGTCGTTGAAGGGGCTACTTCCACTTCTGTCCTTGGCCTCTTCTCGGCCCCAGACGTCCCCGCTGAATCGGGGTTCAGGCGCTTCTGCCCAGCTACAGTGGCTTCTTCAGTGGCCTCGGGGTTGATCCTCTAGCCGTGCTCGTCTACTTGGATGACTATCTGCTTTGTGCGGGCCATTTCTGTAAATATCAAATAAAACTATGTTAAGTAATATTATTGATGAATGGGTCACCTTGTCTGATATCGAGTGGCAAGGTTGTGTCACCCGATATCAGGAAGGTGATATCTTGAAAAACTGAAATAGGTGAAGACTACACCAAGCCCGTCATAAGCAAGTCGATATCGGGCAGGGGTGAATTAGTCTTATCGCCCGATAGGGATCTGGACGATATGATGCCTGATATCGTGCATCGTTAACAAAACGGGACTTGCCCGATACGGATGCATGATAAGCCCTTACGCGATACATGTGTCACCCGATACGGATGAATTGAAAGGCGATACATGCTAAAACCTTATTGAAACAAAATTGGGCGATAAGGGTCCCGCTTGATACCGGGTATCGGGCGGGCGCGCGATAGATGTGTGTCGCCCGATACAAAAAAGAACTCAAGTCTTACACCCGACATGGGTATAACAAAAAGTACGGGATATGCTATGCCTGACACGGGTATAACAAAAAGTACGGGATATGCTATGCCCGACACGAGTTACACGACACGATAGGCGTGTCGGGCAACTTGTGTGATACATGTATCGGGTTATACCTTTGTCGTCTGAAGGTCGTGACGGGAAACACAGGAGTAGATGGGATGTTGGTTGACACGAGAGATGAAGCGAGAGAGTTGAATGCACGATACGGAGTAGGTGAAAAGTAAATGCAAGTGCCCGACACGGTTTACTACAATTACTATTTATAGCGACTGCTAGCAGGGGTAAATCATGTAAAAATGGGGCATGGGTCGTGCAGAGAGACAAATCATTCCCGATGAGCGGTCTAATCCGTCACTTCAGGAGTCGATATGGCTTCTTAAGCACGCTTCTCCCCGCACAGCCGTGTGTCACACGACACAGGGCTTCCTGTTCGACACAGCTGTGTCGTACAGGCGCGTAAACCTTGCCCGATATAAGAATGTCTGACAGATTCAGATAGAAAAGGCGAGATTTTTGCTAAAGAAGCAAGGTAGAAAAACCTTAGGAAGAACATTCTATACAGAAATTTAAAAAGGAGTAAAACTTAGATCGAAAGTAGAGGTGAAAAACAAATGTAAGGAGAGCGTTGATGGGTAAAACATCATTGGTAGGAAAGGAAACTCCCTACCTCAGATAGTATTACCTATCAGAGCTTCATAAAACTAAACTGATGGCCCATAAAACAAGAGAGTTTGTGCATGTGGCGCATGTACTGACTCGGGCCTTATTACAATGATAATGTTCATAGTGTTTTTTCAGAAAGGGAAAATAACATCCTATTCTAAGAAAAATAAAATTTTGGGCTGTCTCCCAAAGAGCACTGTAGTTTCCGTCGTCAACTCGACATGCTTCAAGTCCTTTTATACGGATCCTTCTACTTCTTACAATGCTATTTCTGATCTTCACACAAACACTTCATCTTCATAGCATCTTTTGAATTTGTGCCCGTTCACCGGGAAGACCTTCGCTGGATCATCTTTATCATATAGCTCCATCATCCCTGATGGATAGATCTTCGCCACGGTGAAGGGTCTAGACCACCTAGTTTGTAGCTTTCCTGGAAAAAGACGGATAGAGGATTTAAATAATAAAACTTTATCACCTTCACTCACATCCTTTTTCTTCAGGTGGGCATCATGCCACACCTTTGTCCTCTGTTTGTAAATTCTGGCATTCTCATAAGCACTAAGTCTCAATTCTTCAAGTTCCTATAGCTGAAGAAACCTCTTCTTCCCGGATAGCTTCTGGTCCATATTGAGGCATTTTATCACCCATAACGCCTTATGCTCTAGTTCAAAGGGAAGATGGCAAGCTTTCCCATAAATCAAGCGGTAGGGTGTGGTGCCCAACGGCGTCTTGAAAGCCGTTCGATACGCCCATAAAGCTTCATCCAGCTTAGATGACCAGTCCTTGTGGGACTTGCCTACTATCTTTTCTAAAATATGCTTAATCTGCCGATTGGAGACCTCAACCTGCCCTGATGTTTGGGGATGATACGGCGTTGTAACCTTGTGACAGACGTCGTACTTGCGTAGAAGCGATTCAAACTGTCATTATGCAAAATGAGAGTCACCATCGCTAATGACGGTCCTCGGAACTCCAAACCTCGAAAAGATGATCTTGGTGAAAAGTTTGATTACTGCCTTTGCATCACAAGTCATGGTAGGAATTGATTCCACCCACTTGGAGACATATTTGACAGTGACAAGAATATAGCTGAAGCCAAAAGAGGATGGAAAAGGGCCCATGTAGTCAATGCCCCACACATCAAAAATCTCAACTTCAATCCAATCAGAGAGTGGCATCTCATTCCGATGGGAGATATTCCCCGTTCATTGGCACTCGTTGCAAGATCTTACAAAAGCATGGGCATCCTTAAACAAGGTCGGCCAATAAAAGCCTGACTGGAGGACCTTAAAAGCAGTCTTTTCGCCACCCAAATGTCCTCCATAAGGCGAGGAATGGCATTCCCTTATAATGTTTGGCACCTCTTTCTCTGGAATACATCTTTTATATAGATTATCTGAGCACCTCGTAAAGAGTATAGGATCATCCCAATAATAATGCTTTACATCTGAGAAGAGTTTCTTCTTTTGATTGTACGTTATTTTCAGAGGTAACTCACCACAAGCAAGGTAATTACAGATATCCGCAAACCATGGTAGACTCGGCTCATCGGATCGAGCCATTAACAGGGCTTCGTCAGCATAGTTGTCATTGACAGGCAACTGGTTTTCTTCATTGCAGATTATCCTTGAGAGATGGTCCGCAACTACATTTTCTTTGCCTTTCTTATCAATTATCTCATGATCAAATTCTTGGAGAAATAGAGCCCACCTTAGCAGTCTGGGCTTAGTGTCTTTCTTTTTCATCAGGTATCGTATTGCTCCTTGGTCGGTGTAAACCTTCACTTTGGTCCCAATTAAATAAGATCTGAACTTGTCAAAGGAGAAGACAATTGCTAGCATCTCTTTTTCTGTTGTGGTGTAATTTACTTGCGCCTCATCAAGAGTTTGACTGGCATAGCAAATTACATGATGTTTCTTATCTTTTGTTTTCCCTAGGACAACCCCTACAGTGAAGTCGCTAGCATCACACATTAACTCAAAGGGTATCTCCCAGTATGGAGCTTGGAGAATAGGGGGTGTTACTAGGGCTTCCTTCAGCGTCTTGAAAGCCTTCAAACAATCATAAAAAAAATGAACTCTGCATCCTTGACCAACAAGTTTGAAAGAGGTTTTGATATTTTGGAGAAGTCTTTGATGAACCTTCTATAGTACCCGGCATGACCGAGAAAGCTTTGTACCCCTGTCACAGACTTTGGCGCGGGTAGCCTGGAAATAGCCTCAACTTGCTTACATCCACTTCAATGCCTTTCTTGGAGACTTTATGGCCCAACACTATGCCCTCTTGTACCATGAAATGGCACTTCTCCTAGTTAAGAACTAGGTTCTTTTCTTCACAGCGTTGTAGGACCAATGATAGGTTCTTCAAACAACCATCAAAGTCTTTCCCATAAACCGAAAAGTCATCCATAAAGACCTCTACGATATCTTCCAGAAAATCTGAGAACATTGAGATCATGCAACGTTGGAATGTTGCTGGAGCGTTGCATAGTCCAAACGACATTCTTCAAAAAGCATACGTACCATAAAGACAAGTGAACGTGGTCTTTTCCTGGTCATCTGGTAGTATAGGGACCTGGTAGAACCCGGAATAACCATCCAAAAAGCAGAAATACTCATGATGTGGTAGTCTTTCTAGCACTTGGTCGATGAAGGGAAGCGGGTAATGATCTTTCTTCATTGCTTGATTTAGCTTCCTGTAGTCTATACACATTCTCCATCCGGTGACAACACGGACGGCTACTTCATCACCCTTCTCACCTTTCACAACCATCATACCCCCTTTCTTTGGTACAACATGAATGGGGCTTACCCAGTTGTTATCGCTAATAAGGTAGATAATACATGCATCTCTCAGCTTGATAACTTCCTTCTTTACAACCTCTTTCAACATCTGGTTCAACTTTCTTTAGGGTTGGACCAAGGGCTTGGCGGATTCTTCCAGATTTATGCAGTGCATGCACAGAGTAGGGTTAAGTCCCTTGATATCCTCTACTGAATAGCCTATAGCTTGTTTATGGAGCCTCAATTCCTTGAGAAGTCTTTCCAATTGTTCTTCAGTCAGACTGGCATTAACTATAATGGGATTTCTTTCCTCTTGATCGAGAAACTCATACTTCAAACCTTCTGGCAACTGTTTCAGCTCTGGGTTGGGCTTAGGTGCCTTCTCTTCTTCTGGTGCCATTTCTAGGGAAGCATATTTGATTGTCTCTATAACTTCCTCCCCCTTGCTCAGATCATCTTTGTTTTGATTTAGGTAATCGAGGATCTCAACAACCTCAGGATCTTCAATTTCTGAATCATAATTGTTTAACACCCTCATAAGAGGGTCTACAACTACAGTCTCTTTTCTTATTTCTTTGTAGTATTGGTAGTAGCTATCCATGAAGTAGGCAGACTCTAACAGGGATGGTCCCTTCATGGCATCCTTCACTTCGAAATCAATGTGGTCATTTCCGACTCTTAAAGTTATAATACCTTCAGCGACATCAATCAGCGCTTTCCCTGTTGCCAGGAAAGGGCGTCTGAAAATGATGGGGCACTTTGGGTCTTCAACAGTGTCAATGACAACAATGTCACATGGGATGAAGAACCTCCCTACACGAATCGGAACATCTTCAACTACCCCAACGGGTCTTTTGAAGTAATGATCTGCCAACTCGATCCTCATGTTGGTTTTGACCATGTCAGTCAGTCCCAATCGTTGTGTGAGGCTTAAGGGCATAAGGCTTATGCTAGCCCCTAAGTCAGTTAGACCCTTACTCTTAGTGTTATCCCCTATAGCAAAGGGTATAATGAAGGCTCCAGGATCCTTTTTCTTTTTTGGTAAATCGGTTTAACGAAGGCATAGACATACTGGCCAGGTGTACCGTTTCAATCCTTCCTCCTCTTTTTTTCTTTGTGACCAAGTCCTTGAAAAACTTGGCATAAGTTGGCATTTCTTCCAAGGCATCCAGAAATGGCACCTCGAGATGGAGTTTTTTCACCGACTCCATAAACCTTTCATGTCTCTTCTTAAGATGTGCTTTTATAAGCTTGTGTGGAAAAGGCACTCTTGGAGGGTATTGACTCTTTTTTCTGAACAAGCTCTCCATAGGTTCCAGTTCTCTGACATAAGCTTGTTGGCTGCCTCCTTCCGCTGATTTTTTTGTAGCAACTTCAGGCTCTGGTTCTTCAGGTCTGGCTGATTTAGGGTGTTCCACCATTTTTCCCGATCTTAAAACTGCCATCTTGGCAGATTCCGTGTTAGATGGTATCTTACCCGAAGGATTTTTCATCAACTCTGCCATCTGAGCGAGTTGTTGGTCAATCTGACGTTGATGCATTTGCATATCCGCCATCTGGACCTGCATAGTATTAAGTACACCAGAGTTCGATAGTGCACTTTGCGTTAGCTGATTGCTTATAGTGTCTTGTCTCTTAACGAAGTCAAAAAGCTGACCCACTAAGTCCGGTTGGCTGTTGTTTTTCATCTGGCCTTGCCCTTGAGCTTGCACTTGCCCTTGACTCGTGTTAGCTATTTGACGGGGTTGGAAATTTCCTTGGCCTTGGTAACTAGCTTTGTTTGGCTGAAAGGAGCCGGTCTTGACGTACTACCCTTGTCCGCTTCTTTTCTCAAAACTGGGTGGTTGCTTGGGTGGATTATTCAATTGATGCGAATTCTCTGCGGCATCCTTGTTGCCATAGCTGAAACCTGGGTGATCAGGCCTCTTATAATTGACATAAGAGACGTTCTCACCTTCCTCCTCTTCAGTTTCGCTATCGCTTGACTCCTCAGGTTGAGTATATACACAATTATCTATTCCGTGTCCTCCTTCACCACAGGTGACACACTTCATCACCTTCTCTAGCTATTTCTTGCCCTTTCCTCTCGACTCTTTTAGCTGTCTGATCTCAGTAGCTATTTTATATATCTGAGATGTGATTGCCTCAAGGGCTTTGGATTCGATCGATGGGCCTTCATTTGTGGGTTTCTTAACATGTCCTCTGTCAGTCCTGTTGTACTCAGTCCCGGCTTGTAGTTCAGCCATGTTTTCAATGATCTTTTTAGACCTACTGGGCTTCTTCCCAAGAAAGTCGCTTCCTGCAGTTGCATTTAGCGATACTCTTTCTTCAGGAGTCAGACCATTGTAGAATGTTGTCATCAGGAAACCTTTCTTGTAGTTGTGGTGAGGGTAGTCCCTTTGATACTCTTGGTATCTCTCCTAGGCTTCATGCAGGTTTTCTCCTGGCTTCTACGTGAAGGATGTGATCTTTTACCTATTCCTGACAGTCTTCTCGGTAGGGTAGAACTTGTTTACAAAAGCATCTTCTAAAGCATTCTATCCATTCATAGATTGATGTAGCAGTCCAAGGTACCATGACAGTGCCTTATCCTCCAAGGAGAAAATGAAACCCTTGGAGTAGATCACTTCTTGTGGAACCCCCCTCATTTTGATGGTGTCACATATATTTTTGAAAGCATCAAGGTGATGGTAGGGGTTGTCATTCTTGGAACTTCCTCTAAAACTTTTATTTTGAATCATGGAGATCACAGCTGGATTCAACTTGAAGTTTACAGCATCAAACCTTGGGATTACCACTGGGCATCTTGAGTTGTTGGCTTTCGTAGCTGCCAGCTCCCGGAGAGTCTTTTCTTATTCTTCGAAATCTTCACTGTCGCGGTCTCTATGATTCCGCTCTTGATTATGATGATTCCTTCTATGCCTACAGTGATGATGACATCCCTCGTGATGATGATCATCCCCGGGTTGTTTTGATTTAGGTTCTTCTAGCTCTTCATGTAAATGATCATTATTGTAACGGTCGTCATTCCCATGTGGAGGTGGGTGTGGTCCAACTCTAGCATTTCGCTCATCCTTAGAAAGAGGAGGTTCCACGTGAGGTGGCATGATGAATGGTGTTCAACTGAATAGAGTGTTTCTTCCTCGAGTACATGAATAGAACGTATGATCAAGTCAGAAAACCTATGTTTCATGAAACGAACTATTATGTACACATTCAGGTTAGAAAACTAAAAGAAACTGTGTTGTCAAACTTATTACCAAGCTTGAGGCACGAGAGTGTAGTTAGTGGATTCGAGTCAGTTAATAGTACCGTTTTGACTCGTCCCCGGCAACGGCGCCAAAAAGTTGACCGGCCTAAATTGCGCGTCCAAGGGAGAGTATTTGAAGTAGTCGGACTTTTAAATAATTCGACTCTTAGGCCCCAACAACGATAACGGGGTCCAAAGTAGCGATCGGGGTCGAACCACAGGGACAATGATGGTCGTGCTAAGAATGTGAAATCAACACTCTACACTCTGGTAAAAGAGGGGTAAGAAAATGTTCCTAAGGGAACAATAGATCAAGAATGGTAAACAACAGAATAAAAGGAAACAAAATGCTACAAGAGAGCGTTATAAAGAAAAAATCTATCTCCAACTGGAGTTACAAGGAAGATTTAAGGTTTTGACATTTCATCAATTTTTAGGAGTTTTGTGTAATAGAACCTGAGGAGATAACACTATTGCCTAGGTAAGGAACGAAGGAAGAAAACTTAGGCATAACAAGCGGCAGCAGAAAACATCCAGTACCCCTTCTCTCAAAGAGGGTACCTCCAACTAAGCACCACCACCCCCTCTCAAAGGTAGCGGACTTGGGTTGGAGTGGAAAGATAACTGAAGCAACTCCGACCCGGGGTACTCTCATATTCCCTGATCGAACCAAACGCTAGAGTTACAACACCTCTCTCGAGGGAGTTGAAACGGGAAACACGATTCGATAGCTAGTCAAAACATGATCCAAGCGTACAAGCTAGAGTTGAGATGCTAATAAAAAGAAATCATCCAACAAAGGGGGGGAAAACATAGATCAATAGGTATTAAAACTCCACTAATTCCATTATCATGAGCATTGTATAAAAGGTTTAGTTACATTGCGTAATAAAAGAAAGTAAATGACTATAAAAAGGAAGATAGGTATCACCTCCTTGATATAGGAGGGCGATATACAACAACAGACCCCTAAGGTGTCTCTAACCCGATACTAGGCGGGAGCTCTGACCGACATGCCCGTGTCGGGTGGCCAGCCCCTGTCGGGCGACAGGCAGTGACGAGCAGGCATGACGGTCAAGGCTCACTACCCGATACGGCCATATCGGGGTACCACCCTCTTGGGCGGCACGCCATGATGGAAAATCCCTATCGAGCTCAGTATCGTGGTAGGTTAAAGATAGCTTAGGTTCTCGGGTTCCTTGCATCGGGTGTAGGGTCGAGCCGTCTCGGGCAAGAGCCCATCTAGGAACCCGACACATCGGGTGGCTGTCTTGGTCGTATCGGGCTGCTGCGGCTACCAGGATGGGTTCTAAGTGAACCACTCCCGCCCCTCTCGGGTAGGGGGGGTTCTCACCTAGTATCGCCAGGCACACCCTTAGAACGCATCACACTAGCTTCCGAAGCTTTCCAAGGTTAGCTTTCGCTAGGGTTCCGACCCATCCCATCGGAGTCCTTTAGCTGCTATTTATAGGCAACGGTTGGAAGAAGTTGCGGTTCTCTGAGCGCCACGTGTCCTCCATCGGCTCCATTAGCATGGCTTCGGGGATGATCGACATGCGTGTCGCCCGGTGCAGTGGGTAGTCGTGATGGGTGGGCGCCTGCTGATGGGAGGCTTGTATCGCGTGACACGCTACATTGGGAGAGTAGTCGTGGCAGGTACAGCTCCATGTCGGGTAAGCGACGTATCGCCCAGTAGAGTCTTCTTGCGTGACACACCTGTGTCACACGACAGTTGTATCGAGCAGATGCGCGACGCGTAAGGAGTGTGTCGGCCGACTAGTAGGAGGGTCGATGCAGGTAAATGCTGTTCATGGGCCAGGACGGGCCTTTTTGGTAGAAAGACAAGGAAAAACTCTATAAAAGGATGCAAAAATTGGTCAGAGCGTAGCACAGATTAGTTTTGTTCAAAACATAACAAAATTGATAGGAAAAACAGTTTAGAGGGCAGTTTTGACAACAAAATATAGGCCATAAATAACCCCAAAAAGGATGTTATCAGTGCGTTGACACTTTCTCCAGCTAACTCCACTACCTCTATCAGTTCTTGATCCCATGATAGCACGGAAGTCGAGGGCTGACTGGCAGTCTCCGCTGTTGGAGCGTCTACATATGACGACGGTGGGGGTGAATATATCTTGACGAGTTGTAAGGCACAGCTTTCAATTATTTGCCAGTAACCGAAACTACAGAAAAATTCAGAAGGATAGGTGGACAAGATGACTTGTCTTGCAGAAGCAAGATCCATGGCTGAAAAAAGTATAAGAAAAAGGAAAGCTATTCAATATATATGGACAAGTATGTTTAAAACAAAATAAAAACCAAGCATATATGAACAAGCTTAAAAGTGACACAATAAAATCTTTTAGGCATGTAAACGTGGAAAACCACGTCCCCGACAACGGCATCAAAAAGTTGATCGGCCCGAACCGCACGTCCGGAAAGGGAGGCAGATTCAGAAGGAATCAAACCTTTAGATTTATAACCTGAAACCTTCAAGTACCCCTCAGCTTTATTACGGGGTCGAAGTAGATATACGAGATTGAACACAGGGATGTGGTGATGTTTAGGACACTGAGATTCAATCTTGAGTCAGATTAAGCCAAGATGATAGTTGAGGAAAGTATGGAGCTAGAACTAGTCTAGCGGATTGTCATGAATTAAAACAAAACAAAGAAAAAGAAAACAAAACAAAGTCTGCATGATTCTACTAAACTAGAGAGAAAGAAGTTCCTGGCTATGTAACCACAAATTGGGCAGTCTATGCACCCGTTCTTGGGCGTAGACAACCCTCAAACACCTCAGCAAGCAACCTACATTCAAACATAGCACACATCATGGTATCAATTCATGTGGGGTCATCCTGCTCGCTCTCACATAGTGTGACTAAAACCTATCAATGGTATGAAACCTCTCTCGAGGATGACAAACCAACATCCTAGAATATTCTAGATACCCTCTCTGATGTAGAATATTCTGGGATGTTAGGAATAGATGACCTTGAACCGTCCTCTTTTCAGACTCTGATCCAAACTATCTTCTCTTATATACTTCTACAACGAATCTCTCGATATAGGCAGAAGTAGCAGCTCAAGAAATAAAGAGATCAACCAAACTAGCAATCATAACCAAAAAGAGGAGATGGAACATAAAACATGCTAGATCTAAAATAAATCTGCTTGCTTAAGGTAAAAGTACATAAACGTGCCCAAAGCGGGCTACATAGCCAAGAAGGAGCTCAACTAGCCATGGGCAAGCATAGTCGACACTGATTAAAGATGGAAGAATACCATTTGTACAGAAATAAAGGAGAATAATAGAAGAAAGGAGAAGAAGAAAAAGAAATTTAGCTCATAGAGGAGAGGAGGCTCTCGCTCCCTAACCTCTGTATAGGTTGGATCTCATCTTTTGGGTCGTCCTCCTTGATCTTCTAGACTCCTTGGCCTCCTTTCTCTCCAAATCCGCCCCAAACATCAGCTTGGTTGGTGGATGGGGGTGGAAGATGATGGTGTGGACGTTCTCCTTCTCTCGAAGAAGATGGATCCACAGTCTTCTCTCTCCTCAGCTTCTGCCTTTGGAGATCTAAGACTTAAGGTGGAAGATGATGGGGGAATGAAAGCACGCTGAAGAGACGGGCATAGAACAAGCACTTCGGCCTTCTCAGACTCCAGACTCTCCCACGGGGCTTTGGGAACTTCACCAGGTTGTAACCACAAGGTGGAAAAACTCCCCAGATCTGAACCCTCCTTCAAGTGGCGAAGGGCATGTATTAATAGGTAGAGTCGTCACGGTTCTAATCTGGATCACGACTTCAATCGCCATGGTCACGGTGAGGACCATGGTCGCGGTCCTCCCTGGTCACAGTCTGTAGTCGGGGTACCTCCCGCGGTCGCGGTTTGTGGTCGAGGTACCTCCCGCGGTCGCGATTGAGGCTGTGGATTTACCATGGCCGAGCCCGGATCTGCGGTCGAGGTGTAGGCCACGATCGCAATTAGTAAGAAGTTGCGGCGATGGCTTGGATCGCGGTCACGGTGTCTCCCTAGACCGCGGTCTCAGTGGAGATAGACACCGCGATCACGGTTGAGGTGAACATGGGTACCGCGATCGCGATCGAGGTGTCATGTTGGCCGCGATCGTGGTGTAGGCTTAGCTGCTGCAAAAACACATGCGTTAGGGAGAATCCATTTGAGAATAGATGTCTTTTCAGGTTCGGTGCCTGCCAGTCCCAAAATTGGCTAATTAGATCAACTTTATTTATGGAATGATATAAATTATTGGAAGATAAGAAACATGGGATAATTAAGGCATATTAAGGCTATAGTGATACAGAACCACAAATAAATGCTTATCATAAATACGTAAATTTGGGTGCTATCAGTGATCAATCCACTGGACACAAAGACTCCTCAAGACGCATATGTGTGGTCAATGTTCTTTGATGAAGTCATAAATAAAAAAGGATCCAAAATAGGTTTACTCCTTTAGAATCCACAAGGTGAACAACTATCAGTGACAATATGACTGGAGTTCAATGCCATAAAGGATATGTCTGAGTATGAAATGTTAGGACTCTAACTTGCCAGACAGCAAGGGAATGACACTTATAGGTATATGAACGACTCCCTTCTTGTGATATATCAAGTTCATAACAATTGGAGGATGCGCCATTAGAATCTGGTGCCATATTAAGAACACATATGTGCTATGGCTTAAAATTTTAAGCATGCTTCCTTCCACTTCGTCAGAAGAGATCACAACACATTCTTTGACGCTATGGAAACCCTTGTTTCATGGGTCAACTTCCAAGGAGGTCAAACCTTATCTTTTGAACCTCATGTACTCTCTCAACCTACCTATTGCATGGTCACCGAAAACACACCTAATGACAGAGAAAACACTTAGTTCTATGACATTAAGATGCATTTATCAAATCAACTCATCCTAAAAGCCTCTTCATGAAAGAACAACATGCACTAAAATGACGAGCCATGCAATATGTCCTAGGTGAAGCACAATTACATTGTAGATCCTACAACCAGACTGTTCTCTAATGCATCAAAAAGATAGAATCACAAGCTCTCATGGAGGAGGTCTAGGCAAGGTCGCCCGGAATACATATGAATATAGTCATGCTAGTCAATAAAATAGAACTCTTTGGGTATTACTGGAACACCATGGAAACGAGTCATTGCCAATATGTCTGCAAATGTTGAGCCTACCAAATTCACGATGATTACATCCATTCTCCCACCAAATAATTACACAACATGGCTATGTCTTGGCCATTCTCAACTTGGGGAATCAATATGATTATGAAAATCATTCCCAAGGTGTCAAATGGGAAATGTTTCATTCTGGTCACAATTGATTACTTTACCAAATGGGTGGAGGCAATGTTCATCACTAACACATTAGCCCAACAACTAATCAAGTTCCTCAAGAACAACATCATAAGCTGGTACTAGATACCACACGAGACCGTCTTCGACACTGATACAAATTTCATCGCCAATATTGTCGAAGAGTATCTGAGATATTTGGGCATCAAACATCACCAAAGCTTCACCCTAGCGGCCCCATATGAATGGAGCCGTAGAAACCGTCAATAAGAACTTGATAAAGATTATGAAGAGGACAATCAACTCTCATTTCAACTAGGATGAGCACCTCTCAATGGACTTATGGGCTTACTGCACTTCTACAGGACATCCACATGAGCCACTCAATATCCTCTAGTATACAAAATGGAAGCGGTCTTGCCAGTTGAAATCTAGATCCCTTCACTTTGCATACTAGGAGAGGCATATGTTCCATAGGTAGAATGGTTCCATAGGGAAAGTTCTATAACGACACAAGATCTAAGGCCTCAAATATAATGATCTTAAAATGAATGAATGGAATAATAATATCACCAATGTGCATCTCCCTTTTTAGGGATCCCATCACTGGAACTCCATTGTTAAGCATGCTCGGTTTGGAGTAGTACTAGGATGGGTGATCAGTTGGGAAGTTGATCCCATCTTGTACATGAGTGAGGACAAAGTGCACAATTAAGTCCAGTCATGGTATGTGGGGCCAATCATCATTCCTGAAACTCTATGAGAACCTTGAATAATGAACATAGGAATTACATAAACTTAATGAAATTTCATGCCATTCATTCATAGAACAACACACTAATATTTATATAGGTAACCTTATAGAGAGACACAATAACAACATCAAAATTTTCAAAATCCCTCACATCATGTATCAGTTTGACCTAATTTCCCATTTAAGCCCCAAATAACACAAAACAATAATGACTAATTGAGTGTAATTTGCATATTAGAATCTCAAAAAAATATTAGAAACTCACACAAGCACCAAGTAGGTGTCTTTATAGGTCAAGAGCATGAATAAGTCACCTTGCTCCAACTCTTCCTCCAAAACATACTTCTATACCAAAATCCACTATACCTATTGCGCTATCTATACTATATAAGAAAGCATGTGGTGGGTTTCTCTACATTTTCTCCTTTTTTCTAAATTATAAACTAGTTTTGTATTCTAGTCTATACTATATGGAAGGAGCGCAAAAGATATTATATATATTTTAATTTATTTTTAGTTGCAGATTGGTATTTTACTCTAACTAGATAATCGTGCAAGAACTATAGAGAGATCTAGATACTTTTTTTTTGCATTTTACCTCTGCTTTACTAAGTTGTAAAGCAGTTTTTGCATTCTGATATATATTAGACAAGAAAATGTGTGAGTATATTGCATGTAATTCTTACATATTTTTAGTTACAACTTAGTATCTCTAATAAGACAGCTGTGCAAGGGCAAGAAAGTGTTTATACATATATTTTTTTAAATACAAATTGGCCTTTGTGTACTCTAATGAGGCTATATGAGAGCCGAATTAGAGGTTGAATGCAACTTTGGCCTTAATTTTTTAAATATAAGGTCGTGAAAAGAGTTGTATGTAATTTTCCAATTTTTAGCTCAGGCTTCCATGACGACTTTTTTTTAAATAACTCATACACAATTTTTGTTCCATATTTATATAATTTCCAATTGGATATTGTGTAAATCAATGAAGTGCTGCCTCATACCTATCTATGCACTCACATCGCCTTTTCAAAATTTTAAAGATTAAAGATTAGGAGTTTTTACAATCAAGTTGGATGAGGAGGATGCAGTGTTTTAACGTGACAACCAGGTCGATTTTGGATCAATTTCGGGTCATATGTTCAGAAGTCCTGAAATTGAATGTTAAAATGAAATCTTCAAAAAAAATAAATTCGCGTCATTTCGGGTCAGATTTGGCTTATTCGCGTCTCATACAACCAAAAATATTAGAAATTAATTTTGGAATAAATTGCACATTTTCAGGTCCTGTCGTGTCGAAAATTGCCAGCCCTACGTGGCCGAGACCATTAAGCACATATTATTACCTTTATCTTACTTTTTTTTAGTGGTCTTCTTCTTTCTTAACACTATGCGCGACGCTAAAAATTATATCGACATATATCATTTCTTCCAAGCCACTAATTGACTATTAATTATAGTTTTTTAAACTAAATAAGGTAATGCAACATCGTAGTTGTTAAAATAATCCAACACGGGATATTCCAGGTATGCAATTAGTGAAGGTTTCTGTTTTTTTTTTCTTCTTCCGTAAAACAAAATTGCAGACATGACTTTTGCGGTGAAGATCATCGACGGCCCAGATTCTTCCATTCCCGGGCATCTCTGATTCAGAAACCCTATTTCCTCCACAAGACCCCTGCCTGCGCCGCATCACCTTCATCACTCCCGTGTCGACGCCGCGGACGCCAGAGCTCCAAATCGTCTTTGATCCTAATGGTAAGAGGTGCCTTCTGCAGGCCCCCCTCAAGCTTCTTCTTTTACCGGTGGAACTCCTAACGCCAAGACAGATGGACTTGATTGTTTTTTTCGTCTGTAGGCGCCAAAGAAGGAGAAGGCTCCTCCCCCGTCCTCCAAGCCTGCCAAGTCCGGCGGAGGGAAGCAGAAGAAGAAGGTAGATCTGTCGTTCATGTTGGTTTCTCTACTTTCGGAGTTTATACTTCTGTATTTGTTTTTCCTTCTCCTCTATTCGGATTCGGTACTATTCCTAACTGCGTTGGTTTACGATATTGCAGAAGTGGAGCAAGGGAAAGCAGAAGGAGAAGGTGAACAACCTGGTCCTCTTTGATCAGGCTTCCTACGACAAGATGCTCACGGAAGTGCCTAAGTACAAGCTTATCACTCCCTCCGTCCTGTCCGACAGGCTTAGGGTATAATTCCATTTCAGTTTTCAATTGCGCTATTTCTCTTTTTTTCTGCAATTCTCTTGGCCGCGTATAGCTTTATACATAGTTCATGAACGCAGAAAATATTGATTTTGTGCCTCCAATGCACTCCAGCTTTCACTATCGTTTAACGTTGTCATAGTTTTGCGATCTTAATCTTATATTTACCTCTGCCTTGGGCCTCTTAATCATGCTAGTTTCAAGCGAATCAGTAAATTTAGCTCATCTGAACCTAGGCTTGATGGTTTCTTACTTCTTTAGCCTGAAGTTTGAACATTTCATATCCATCATCTCCTATAAATGCTGGCAATTTTAATCCAGTACATATGTTGATGTGCCTTCATTGTCCTCGGATGCAGTTTTGTAGTGTAATTTTGATTTTTTATATTATCTCACAGTCACAAAACGCTACAAACGAATTATTGACACAGTGTACTATTGTTGTGAACTGTGAATGCTGTCATAGACAATTGCTGAATGCTCCGTTGTACAATTCATATCCATTGGCTCCCAAGTTGTTGTGGCAATCTAATATTTCACTCCATATGCTGACGTGCTTCTACCAAGTATCTCATGCTGTTTCATAGCGTGTATCTTGAAGTGAATCCTTAATTTGGTGTATCACTGTTGTCTATCCAACTTAAATTGTTTAACATTATCAAAAAAGCATAGGTCTCACTAGTTTGTGTCCTGTGAGCAAATCAGGTGCACTACAAGGTATGTTTCCAATTTAATATCACAAAGGAAGGCCAATCTCACTTTAAATTGACACCAAATTGTGACTGACCTTTAAAACACCAGTCACACTTTACATGCTTTCCAAATATGTGTAGTCTTTGGTCCTTTCTAGTTCTATGAATACTAATTTAGCATGGGTAAAAACTAGCGTAGAGGCAGAACCATTTCTCTCGATTCTCCTAATCGCAAACACAAAGCCTTTGATGAAGCATCTTCATTCCCTCCACAACCTGCACCATTTTTCCTAATTGCCGCCTCTCTCCACCATCAGTACTCGACAACCCTACCCAGTCACAATTCTAATAGATGGACAGGCTGAAGCTATGGGCTAGGTATTGTTGCAATGCTGATGTTGGATGGGGTTATTTTATGTATATTGATAACACTGACGTGGGATGAGATTCAAATATGGTGGTAGCAGCCTGCAGGAGCAATATAGCATCAATGGCTATCGGATAGGGAGTCAGGGAATGGTTTGAGTGTAGAGCTGTATTGAAAAACTGTAGGAGTGAGTAGAGGAGGATTGCATATTTGGTGGTTGTCTGGTTGATGACTTGATTTTTGCATATTGTACACTAATTTGACATCGTAGCTGATAGGTTGTATCTGAAACATTGAACTCTGAAATTGATCAACCTTTTATTAACACCCTCAATAGACTTGGGGGTCAGTCGTGTTATATCCGCCTGATAAGTCTGCTAATCAGATTCCCTTGAATTTATATGTTCAATTTTACACATGAAATGTTATTTTTAAGTTCTCAAGATATCCATGGAACCAAGGTTGAAAAAAGCATGAGGCGTAACTAATGTTCAAAATTTTGTCAAAATTAGTGAAAATTTGCTAATTATTCTGATGCCGACATCCATCGGACATTGAAATGGCCTTACATATCTGTATGTAGGGAATTTTGCCAGAAAAAAAGACAAATATTTCGAATTTTTACGAAATTGGGTAAATTTTGATGAAAAAAGGCCCATTTCGTCTGCATATCGATGAAATTTCAAGAAACAGATGTATTATTTTGAGAAACATGGTACAATGTCTGCAGATTTTACTATATGATTCCTTGGACTTGTGAAGGGCAATCTAAGTTATGATTCTTCTCTAACTAGCCTAATTCTACCTCTCTCTCCTATTTATCCCACTTCTACACAGATCTACAAAGAAAATATTAAAAAAATGTGTGCGGGCGTGAAATCGATGGCTATGATGACCTGCTACCTAATGTTTGAGATAACTTTTATTTATTTATTTATTTATGAGTTTATGACAAATGTCGGATACAAGTATGTTTGGGCATGGGAGGATATTCTCTAGTCTAACTTTTGGGTAGAGGTTCTTGTTCGATGTCAAAAATGACAGTAGCTAATTTTTAGATTCTATATTAAGGTTCATGGGAGGAGGGGGCTCCCCTACTACAGACTGCTGGAAGTGAAAATCAGGGGTGTGTTTTTGTTCCTACAATATAATAAAAACGAAAAAGCTTTCATGGTCATAATAATTATCATTGTCATCATCTCAACCCTAGCCCCAACCATGATGGGGACGTCTGCATAGATAATTCTTTTTGGACACGGTTGGGTCATATTCTCGTATTCATGTAAAGATTCTAAATCTCTCAATATAATTTTGTGCATCTCTTTCCCCTTTAATTTCCTAGCTGTCGTAACAATGTTGAGCTCACTCAGGAGATTGCTTTTAAACTTTGAGATGAAAAATGCTTTATGCATCCTGGTACATATTTGCGGAGACATGGGAGAAATGATCCAATCTGTTGCTGACACATGAGGGAGATTTCTGATTAGTGTTTAGAATGATGGCACATGCGTTACATGCTAAATGTGAGTGCATTAGAGGAGACGGAAAAGTCTGCTGGACATAGGATGAGAATAACGGATTATAAACCAAAATAGCACGATTTCATAAAAATATGTACTGAAATAGCACCATAGTCATCTTAATTCCCGAAATAGCCCACTTTCCAGAGAAAGCGCCAACATTTTTGGCGTTTTACTGTATTCGGGGCTGAAAGTGCCAAAAAAATGACGTTTTCAGCTGAAAGCGCCAAAAAAATGGCGTTTTCAGCTGAAAGCGCCAAGTTTTTGGCGTTTTTCATGCAAAAGCGCCAAAAAATCGGCATTTTTTTTTTTTTTTTTTTTTTTTTTTAACGCTTTTACATTGAAAACGCCAAAAACTTGGCGCTTTCAGCTGAAAACGCCATTTTTTTGGCGCTTTTGGCCCCCGGATACAGTAAAACGCCAAAAGTGCTGGCGCTTTCACCCGAAAGTGGGCTATTTCGGGAATTAAGATGGCTTTGGTGCTATTTCAGTACATATTTTTATCAAAGTGTGCTATTTTGGTTTATACTCCGAGAATAACAAAGATCAACTTATAGGTGGAGAGAGATTTCTGTTTGATATATAAAGCGATGGTAAGTGTATTACATGCGAAATGTTATTGATTCAGACAAGGGCATAGGGGAGGATAAAGCTGCTCAGGCTGCTACCACTGCTTCAACTTAAAGAAAGAGACGGAGGGAAATAAATAGCCTTCTCGGGTATTCATATATACAAAAAAATGCTTCATAGAAATATAACAGGGTTTAATTTACTTTGGGGTATTATAGTTTAACGTTTAAAATCAGAATACATTGTGCCATTCAGTGCTAAAATATTTGACACATACTTGAAAGTGTTTGGAAGAATAGTAGCTGGAGTATAGGTGGAGATTGATGCTAATAGGTGCTACACTTTCTTAATATGGGGTACATCTATTGAAGACGTGGTAGAGTTAGGATGTGCCAATGGCCTCTCGAACAGTTTCTAGCTGAAAATGTGAAGACGGGAATTCATAGAAATATAACAGGGTTTAATTTACTTTGGGGTATTATAGTTTAACGTTTAAAATCAGAATACATTGTGCCATTCAGTGCTAAAATATTTGACACATACTTGAAAGTGTTTGGAAGAATAGTAGCTGGAGTATAGGTGGAGATTGATGCTAATAGGTGCTACACTTTCTTAATATGGGGTACATCTATTGAAGACATGGTAGAGTTAGGATGTGCCAATGGCCTCTCGAACAGTTTCTAGCTGAAAATGTGAAGACGGGAATTGTGTTTTTAGCTTCCAGATGTCATCATCATTTTATAACCCTCATTCCCAACCATGTTTGGTTTTCACATCTCAAAAACAAAAAATAGAAACATTTACATGGATTGGCACATGAAATAGTTGTGTATTTGTAGTAACGATAATGTTTGTGTGAAGTTGATTCTCTGTTATGCTGCTTTATCATGAAATTCTTTTGATAATTCATAGAGTACAGAAATATGACCCCTATCTCTGATTTATTCAAACCGCATAATATTATTGAACCTTTGTTAATCGCTTAGGAAGTTGGATGCCTGTCTCATGATAAAATTCATGTACCATATAGTTGCTCTATTAATGTAGAATTACTTTAGCTTCGTCCAATTTAACTGTAGGGTCCTCCATATTATTTCAGTAAAATTCTTGGCTAGATATATCCGGTTGTATGTGATCTGAGTCCCATTGTGAAAGTACTGTATCTGAATTTTTTTTCCTGCAGGTTAACGGATCATTGGCCAGGAGGGCTATCAAGGACTTGTTGGAAAGGGGATCCATCAGGGTTGTCTCTGCCCACGCCAGCCAGCAGATTTATACTAGGGCGACCAACACCTAGTTGCATCTCTTTTGACTTGATCATTATTAGATGTATGTTGAATTTCATGGTATAATTTTAGTTTAGCAGGTAGCAAACTCAGACAACTTATTGGATTGTTTTGAACTTAATGTTTTGTTTGTTTGAGCTGAAGAAAGATTTTTAAGTGATTTCACTCGTAAGTTACGGTTTATGCTTCTATTAGTTCGTTTGTGTGTATTCCCTAAGAAACAGGAAAATGGAATTGTCGTATTTTTTCCTCTTCATAATGATGGTAAAAAACGTGTTTCAGCTATTTGATTCAGAGCAACAATTTTTTTTTTAACAGTTATTAACGTTTAGCATTTTGCAGTTTGTGTGCAAATTATGCATGCCAATTTGCTTTTTGAGACGTGTTATTTATCATGGTATAATTTTAGTTTAGCAGGCAGCAAACTCAGATATCTTATTGGATTGTTTTGAACTTTATGTTGGAAAGGGGATCCATCAGGGTTGTCTCTGCCCACGCCAGCCAGCAGATTTATACCAGGGCGACCAACACCTAGTTGCATCTCTTTTGACTCGATCATTATTAGATGTATGTTGCATTTCATGGTATAATTTTAGTTTAGCAGGCAGCAAACTCAGATAACTTATTGGATTGTTTTGAACTTTATGTTTTGTTTGTTTGAGCTGAAGAAAGATTTTTAAGTGATTTCACTCGTAATTTACGGTTTATGCTTCTATTAGTTCGTTTGTGTGTACTCCCTAAGAAACAGGAAAATGCAATTGTCGTATTTTTCCTCTTCATAATGATGGTAAAAAATGTGTTTCAGCTATTTGATTCAGAGCAACAAATAAAATTTTGTAACAGTTATGAACGTTTAGCATTTTGCAGTTTGTGTTCAAACTATGCATGCCAATTTGCTTTTTGAGACGTTATTTATCACTGCAATGGCTGGCTTGCAACATCATTTGCGAATAAACATTTGGTTTGATGGAAAGATTCTGTATAACTATAGGAATCATATTGTCTGAGCTTCAGTTGCATGCCGTATTTTACATGAATCCTTGTCATACCTCTCTTTCTGATCTTTATTAAACAACTGAACAAATCATATAAAAGCTACTTGTGTATGAATATCAAATCACTTTAGATAATATGTCAACCCGTAGCAAAGTAAACTTCATTCAAAGTAATCTGGCTATCAATTAGATTTCTTGTCATATGGTAAAGTTGAACCGTACTAGGAATTATCGGACAATACAATGATGGGTTAATGCGACAAAACTTACAATAATTCTGTTAGGTCTTGATATACTTTTAAGCACACTTTTTGGGTTCTAATTTTGTTGTCACACATACTGAGCTTATATTTATTGGTGAAAACATAGACCTTTGCGTAGCAGCAGTTTTTTCTTTACGACTGTCTAGATGACGTTTTAGTTTTTATTTGGCCAAGCATGGTGCCGAATGCTCCATCTTTTTGAAATTAACCAACTTGGTGCGGTTTTTTTGGCCCTAGCTAATAGCATAAAGTCCAAGTTTACCATATTAGTTATGGCATAGATGAATTTCCAAATCTTGATGGTAGAATATATTTGGAGATCCATACTCATTTTAGTGAATCTGTATCTTCGAGCATTATTTTCATGAAAAGAGAGTTAACCCCTTGTAAGAATTCTAAATTTGAAAAACCTGAATGATGTGTTAGTTACACTCCAAATCTGTCTAGCACTAATTTCATAAGAAAAATTCTACACATAACACCTTATCTACCCGCTGGCCTACCCGGTACTCGGGAATAGGTGATTTTTAATTAATCCAAGCATGCAGCCGGTTTTTGATACTATTACCCATGTAAAAGCATGTAAAATACATGCAAGGTACAGATACTCTGTCCACTCCATGCAACGGTCATGCAAATGGCAGATATCAATCTACTATAGCTTACAAAAAAATTCTATTGCATATTTATCCCCACTGCAAATTACGTAAGTACTGTACCTACAATAAATACATATACATTCACAAATGAATTTGAGAGGTACTGTACTTATATTTGACAAACTGGGTTGAAAATTAATAATTGGGTACAATATTTATAGATGCATTTTATAATTAATTATGGACCAGATGTGCACTACATTTTTGTAAAAAAATTATGTACAGGTGAAAAATGTTGTTATTGGATTCCGTAGATACTGTACTTATGTTTCCAGATCAGTTATACAATTATGCTTGGTTTTGTAATTTGTTAAGTACTGTACTTATGCTTGATTTTATAATTTGGTAAGTACTGTACTTATGTTTGAAAAAACTGAGTTGGAATTAACAAGTGGGTACTGTACTTATTTTGAATGGATTCCGTAGGTACTGTACTTATGTCCAGATGACAAATGTTACTACTGGATTCCGTAGGTACTGTACTTATGCTTCCAGATCAATGTTGCTATTGGATTCCATAAGTACTGTACTAATACGGGAATGGAGGTGAGTGGATTAGAACGGGAGATAATAATTACAAGAGAAAAAACGAATTAATACACTTTGCATGAGTATTAATACTCTGGAGAGAAGAGTGAAAAGACATACTGTGCCATTCTCTGCACTTTGCATGGACTTTGCATGAGTATTAATACAAAGACAACTGAAATGCTGCAGATGTATTTTCCCAAAAAATGGGTAGGAAATCGGGGGTAAGGGGACTGTGTGTAGCGTAACTCTTTCATAAAGAGATGGCTGAACCCCTCATTCGACAAGCCTGAATGCTGTATTCAGTTGTGCTGCAATCTCTTCCATAAAACAAAATTGCATCTCAACTAACTTCTATTAAAGAAGGCACATTGCCACATGTTAATTGACAAAACTGTTTTCTCTAGCACCACCTTCGTGAAGAGAGAGCTAAACTCATTGTTCTGAACTCCAAATTTGATATACTCTAATGTTAGTGATTAGTTGCGCTCCAATTTTGTATTATCTAGCACTACCTTTATGTAGTGATAGCTGAACCCCATATTTGACAAACCTTAATGCTGTATTTAGTTGCGGTCTAACAATCTTTTGATGCCTCCTATAAAATGAAGGGTTTACATCTCAACCAATTTCCATAAAAGAACACTTATATATGATCACATATTAAAAAGAAGAAAGGCAAAGTAGTATGGGTTGAAAGTATTATCTGGAGATAACTTGTAACAAGCTTGAATTTTGATCGGGGTAGAATGTGTGTTACTCCAACCCATTCATATCAAAAAACAAAAGCTCTATGTTATAGCACTGCATATACAACTCTTTCTTTTGATAGACTAAAAACTGAAATTTGTTGTGTGATATTAGTATAGAAGCACGTATGTTGAAAAATACTATCCCCACCTAAGAAACTATGAACACAGCTAAAATGGGTTCATTTTTTCCTTTCGGCTCAACTAGATCACTAATTGGTGCTCATTGGTGTCGGTTGGCCTGTTGTACGCATGCCGATCTCCATAGAAACGTTGAAAACTTACACTGGAACATCAAATGAATGTTACTTTCAGACTGTTCTTAGTAGAGAATTCACACTGAACATAATTGTATTGCTTGTGTTAGGAGAAGATGCACACTCATGTTTGGTAGGGTGTAGCCGGAAGACAAAATCTGTGTTTGATGTACATTTTTATATTACAAACTCACACATCTGCACCCTACTACACCCAACCAAACTAGCCCTAAACATGGTTGTATTGTTTGTGTTTGGAGAACGTCATGTATGAGAAGCCGTTGTCGACACATGATTCATGCATGAATCTGTGCATGTTTTAGAGTGCTTTGCCAAAGTCACTGGGCCCATAGGATTTGTGTTGCCTTGGTTCTGGTATGCTCCGAAGCTTGATGTAGGGACACCTTGTTTTCTTCCGAAAACACCACTTCACCAGCTGCTTTTGATGGGTGACGAGCATCGTGAACAACTGTAGTGAGATTAGGTAGCCCTCTTTTGTTAGGGATATACCATCTGCCATCTTCAATCATGTGCCAAACACGATAATATGACTCATCTCCCAGTTTTAGAATTTCACCTACTCCGCAGACTTCAGAAACCGATCCTTGATTTTTCTATGTGAACCACAGATTTAACCATAGATATATGGAAGCTTTTACGGTGCTCAAGTTTAAATGTAACCAAATGCATAATGACACCCCTGTGTTTAACAAATTTTTCCTATATGGGAAGTTGGCTTAATGAAAGATGAGATCATTTCAGTTGCAAACAATATTGCATCTAAGATCACCCCCAAGCCTAATAGGCGTCTGAGAAAGGGTGGCCTCCATTGTAAGACCTTTAACCTAGCTTAACCTTGAATCATGCTTGATAATCATAATTGAACACTTGACAAAGTTTTGAAATCAATTGGTTAAAAGAAGTCTTTAATTTAATGAAAGTTGCACTTTATTTGCTTTGGCTTTCTAATTTCCTATACGTATATGGACTAATCTGTAGATCTACCATTAATGATTATTTATTACAGTGCGAGTGTAAATCATCTGAGTACGTGTTATCTTTCATATACGTGTCTTATTTAATTTGATTAGGATGATTTTGAACTTGATTTGGAGGGGTTTCAATATTTGCTTCCTAACCCTTAATCCCAGTGTAAATAGTTTGAGGTTCGCTATTTGAACCATGAGGCTCGATAGCTAAGAGCCTGCCCAACCTTGATAGCTTGGCTACCAGAGGTCCCTTCGGTGGCTAGCTATTGAGTCCACCTTAATACTCTAGGTAGATCTTTGATAGATGTGCATAGAGGTGGGTGTTACAACATGAATTTTTGTACATTTGTTTTACTTCTGTGCAAAAATAGTATTAGTAGGATGATATTTGGAGACTTTGGTTTCCTATGCCACGTTTAGCAATTTTTATTCATGAATGCCAATTCTCCAAATAAATAGGAATGTTTGTGTTTTGTTGTTTGCAATAATATATTAATGGGTGATGAGTAAAGATATGCATGAAATCTCAACAATCTAGAAGATTTCAACAAATCAGAAAGTTAACATAGGATAATACTATGATTTTCTTGATTGTCAAGTTGAGGGAAATGAACAAGCTTAGGTGAACCGCCTTAGCTCTTATGCCATATTGTAAGGTGTGGAACCCGAGAGGGGATCCACTCCTCACTGATGAAATAAGAGTCATCATCCACAACAAACATGCATAAATTTTTTACACTTGGATGAATAACTTTTAGTAGATCTTTCATAAATGGTTATTATATAGACTAAAGTAGAGTAGTGGAATAGTAAATGATGACTATATTTTATTTTATAAGATTACATAATAATCTCCCACTAGGGCTTACATGAAAGCAACAACTCCACAATTTAAAATAGGGATATCCAAACTATCTATCTCGCAAGAGTCAACCCTATGAGCCATGTCCCAGTCATCATGCAAAGTCCCCCATATCCTTCACCTAAGGGGTTGAAAGAATACCTTATAAGAGAAGAAAAAATGGAATATGCTAGCACAAATATGCCGGTATGAGCATATAAATCAGGAGAGCAACATTATGGAAAAAGGACAAAAAATTATTATTCAATGACTCGATCAAAGAGAAAAAACGAACATCCAATTGGATATCAAAGTGAACATATAAAAGATATACAAAAGATGCACTTGTCATATGTCAACATAAAAACTTGTGCCACATAATCACAATCAAATAAGTTAGGGCACATAACCCATCATCATCAATATCAAACTGCATGAAAGTGATATAAACTTAGCGCCAACGAAATATAAATAAACAAAGGAGATTAGGGCACATAATCTATAACCTGTAGAGCTTGACACAACCAAACTCATCAATACATAAAGTGGGCCAAAACCCAGGGGGGCACATAACCTCCATCCTAGAACATAAGGGCACATAAACCAAAAACCAAACCAATTATACAACTCTAGGGCTATAGAATCATCAAGATATAGACAAGTGAAAGTTCAGTCACATAAATAGAATTAATGAAATTTCCATCACATAAATGGACAACATGATACATCCACCACAAAAGTGGGCAAAATTAGGGTTCCATCTCACAACAAAGAACAACTTGGTTTAATTTCCAAAATTAGGACTTCATCATGAAACAAATTACAATTTAGAATCGATAAGAATATCCAATAGAATATCCATATCATCTTACTCACACGAGTCAAATTCTTTGAGGAGAAACAATTATGTAGGGTATCATGTCCCAAAGGACCAAGAGAGTGATAATCATGGATAGTTTCTCAATATAGAATCAAAGGGATGCACCATACCTCAAAATGTGTATCCAAACTCAAACTCTGATCCTAGATCCAAACACAATAGTTCTTCACCTAATACTGAATTATATATATGAACCATGAATTTGTATGCATATTATTAACTCTAGATACCTACTCTTATCATGGTTAGACTTAAGTTATGCTTTTTTTTATATGATGGACAATATTCTAATTCCAACAAGTATTTTTGTATAAAATTTTGATGACTAGAGAGTGAGTTATGAATTTTAGAAGTTAAATCAATTTACTAATATTCAATGTTAAAATCAATAGTAGAAGTCCATCATACTTATCAAGTGCATTCACTAAGGCAGAGTGACAAGTCATATTAGTACATTGCCCTCATTTAAAGTCCAACAACTAAAAACCATCGACAAATATAACATGACTATTTTGCCCATGAGGGCGAGGTGAAAACTAGAATAGAACAATGGACAAAGCTAGACATTTGTGAGAAGTTAGTCTTCCCCTTCCCAAACACATGCACCATGTCTATGAGAAGCAACTAGGAAGGTCCCCATGAATTTGGGGAAAGATCAATGGAGCGACAATCTTATGGTCGTGACCGTCCAAGACCAAGGAACAATGGCAAATGAGTCATATCTTAGATGGAATTGATCCCAGATGAGGCGATGTCATTATGACGAAACATGAAACCAAGGATCAAAAATCACCTTCGCGGTGATGATACACCAATGTTTAGACCAAATATAGGGTGAGTGAAGGTCTTGTAGGAGCCGGTGGTGGATTACGAATGCTTAGGTATATATAGGAGAGGGCAAAGGCAAGTCTACAAGTTGCGGGATAGAAATATTGAAACTCTAAATTAGGCAAATCACAAGAAGAGAAAATTAGGGCATGATATAAAGCCTAATATGTGTGCAATCCCCTTCTAAATTCAATGGGAGTTATCTTAACAAGTTTCATGCATTGTGGATCGAGAAATCTTCATCAAAAGAAACCAACTGGTGAGGGGTATTATTCACTAGAAACACTCTCCTACTCGAGTTAGGAGATGACACACAACCTGTTTGATCTTGATTGAATGGTCCAGGAGAGGTGAAAAATATAAAAGAAGTGTGACAATCAAACATAGGGAATCTGGGATATATTTCCCATGACAAATGAAATCAGAAAATAAATCAATGAATCAAAGTCTGGTTGATAATAGAATTACATAATTTGAGGAATGCAATTTTGGTATTAATTTCCACTTTTTGAGTCATCATAAAATTCATGTTATATTTTTTGGTTAATCTTATATTTTTCTTTCTTTAATGAATTTAATGCATCTAGGATTGTTCAATTAATGTGAAGCTTGGCAGCCAAGCTAATTGGGACCCATGGATCACAATTTTACCATTATTTAACTTATAGAACTTCCTTTTTTGAGTTCTGATACAATTAGGGTTTAGGCTTATTGTCTTTATGTTCATTATAATTATTATATAGTGATCATCAATATTTATTAATTAGAGTCCTATTAGCCTCAAATATTTACCTAAATACTTATGGTGTATTATGTTGCATGAATTGCCTTATTTTATTTATTTAACCTGTCAAGTACATTATTTTAACATTAACTTATATGGTGCCACATTAGTTATTTCAACACATATTAAACACCCAACTATTATCACATTATATCTACAAGTCATATTATATTCAATATTTATCTTTTCTTAAACAAATTACTAATCGAGCAAATCTAAGTCATTATGTGAGCACATCTAAGTCATTATGTATTAGCATATAATTGGTATTGAGCAACATATGTAAAAATATAAATTAATTATTCAAGGCTGCCATCAAAAAGGGAAATCAAACATCCAAGTGGATACCAGAGAGCATATATAATATATATATAATATGCACTTGCTACATCTCAACATAACAACTTGTGCCACATAAGCACAATCAAATAAGCTAGGGCATATAATCCATCATCATCAATATCGACCAACATGTAAGTGAGATAAACATAACACTAGTGAAATATAAATAAACAATGGCATTTAGGGCATATAACCCATAACATGATAGAGATTAGCACATTACCAAACTCCCCGATATATAGTGGGCACAAAATTCAGGTATGGGGCATATAATCTTCATCCCAAAACATAAGGGCACCCAAAAACCAAAGTAATTATACAACTCTAGGGATACTGAATCACAAATCATGGATAAATGTAGAGGCAAGTAAAACTTTTGTCATGTAAATAGAACTAGTGATATTTTCATCACATAAACGGACAATATAAAACATCTACCACAAAAGTGGGCAAAATTAGGTTCCGTCTCACGTTAAGGAACAACTCGGTTCACTTTCCACTTAGGGTTTTAACATGAAACAAAGTAGAATTTAGAGTCAATAAGAATATCCAATAGGAGATCCATATCATCTTACTCACATGATTCAACCTCTTTTAGGAGAGAGAATTGTATAGGGTATCATGTCCCAAATGGCTAAGGGAGTGATAATCATGGGTAATTTCTCAATATAGAAGTAATAGGATGCAACAAACCTCAAAACATGTATCCCAAGTCAAAGTCTTATCCTAGATCCAAGCACAACATTTCTTCACCTTATTTTGAATTTTATTTATGAACCTGGATTATTAGGCATATTATAAACTCTATACTATCTGCTCTTATTGTGACTGAACTTAGGTTACGTAAATATTTTTTTTGGATAGAGGATAAATTTGATTCCAATGAGCATTTATGTGTAATTTTATGATGTACAAAGTTTGAGTTATGAATTTTAGAAGTTAAATCAATTTGCTGATATTCAAAATTAAAATCAATGGTAAAAGTCCTTCACACCCTTGCATCAAGCACAGACACTAAGGTAGCATGACATGACATATTGGTGCATTGGCCTCATCCAAAGTATGGCAATTAAAAATCATCAACGAATATAACATGATAAATTTTTCCCATGAGGGCGAGGAAAAAAATGGAATAGAACATTGGGCAAAACTATAAATTTTTGAGTAGTGAGTCTTCTCCTTCCCAATTGCGCACACTACGACTATGAGAAGCAACCAAGAAAGTCCCCAAAAATATGGGGAAAGAGCATCAGATCGACAGTCTGTAGTTGCAACCGTCCAACACCAAAGAACATTGGTTGATACCTTAGATGGAATTGGTCCGAGATTATGTGAGCGGATCACGTCAAAAATTGAAACTAGGGTTCAAAGATCACATTCACGGTGGTGATACACCAGTTTCAGACCAAGTTTAAGGTGAGGGAGGGTCTTACAAGAGTTGACGGTGGATCAGTGATGCTTAGGTATATATAGGAGAGGGTGATGGTAGGTCTACGGGTTGTGGGACATAGAGGGAGAAACTTGAAATTAGGAAAATCACAAAAAGAGAAACAGATATAAATCCCATTGTGTGTGGAATCTCCTCATGAACTCAATGAGAGTAATCTCAAGAAGTTTCGTGCACTATGGATTGAGAAATCCTTGCCAAAAGAAACCAACTGGTCGGGTGTACTCTTCACTCACAACACTCTCCTACCCGACGTAGGACATGGCGCACGACCCGTCCGATCCTAAATAATGGTGTAGGAGAGGCATGAAATCAAGAAAGCAGCATGACAAGCAAACATATGAAATCTTGGATATATTTTGTGTGACAAATGAAATCAGGAAATAAGTCAATGAATCAAAACTTTGATTGATAATAGGATTACACAATTTGAGATTTAAGGTTTTAACTAAATTAGGATAGCTAGAATTATCCAATTAATGTGAAACTTGACAAGTAGACTAACTAGGACATGAGGAATACAATTTTGATATTAGTTTCCACTTTTTTTTAATCATCCATTAATTTCTTTAATATTTTAAAGTTAATATTATATTTTCCTTCTTAAAATTAAATTAAGGCATCTAGAATTTTTCAATTAATGTGAAACTTGGCACACAAGCTAATTGGGACCTAAGCATGATGAATTTTCCATTAGATTTTACTTTTAAACCTTCCTTTTTTGAGCTCTAATACAATTTAGGGTTATTATCATTATATTCATTATAATATTATATAATTATCATTCATATTCATTAAGTAGAGTCATCTTAGTGTGAATATCTATCAAAATAGTCATGGTCTATTATCTTGCATGAAATGCCTTATTTTGTTTATGTAACATATTACATTAATTTAAGATTAACTTCTATGGTACCGTTTTAGTTATTTTAACTCACATTAAACATCCAACTATTATCACATTATATATATGAGTCATATTATAATAAATTTTGATCTTTTCTTGACATCAAATTATTAATTGAGCACCCTTAAGTCATTATGTGTGCATTTAAAAAAATGTGACATATATTACATATTTAGTATTCATTTACGTAGAATGCCATGGTGTTTAGGCCCAAATTATGTTTATTGAGATAATATTTTACTTAACACCTAATAAGACTAATGTATCATGCGTGTCATCAAACATATTTAGATTAGGGTTCGTTTTTGAGTTTCTCATATTATGTGCACTCATTAGGACACAATTATGTGTACTACACTATAATTCTAACCTCAGTTCACCAAGTTTAATGATCTAGACATTCTATCATTCAGTTCAAAGGAATAGGGTTTTTAGAGTCAAGATGCTAATTTCAATATGTTACACCTGACTCCTGGCTGTGAAGAATGGCTTCTGCATCCTAGAGGTGCAACCGAACTAGAAGGTTCTTTTCATCGCCTACTTGATTGAGGGAGTTGAGAAGCTATAGTGAGAAAACCACCTTGTCAACCGAGACCTACTCACTGATCCACTGGCTTGAGAGGATTTTTGCACCATGTTTATTGTAAAGTTTTTCTCCAGCTCCACCTAAAAAGAAAAGCAAAAAAATAGTTCATGCTCCTTTACTAGGGCAACATGACTGGTAAACTTAGGAGCAGTGTTTGGAGCACTTCGTCGAGCGACTGTACCCCGAGATACACCCCCATGTGATGGCAAGCAAACCCATGAACTTCACTGATGATCTCATCTTTGACTTGAATATGGAGAAGGATGTTACTCCCTCTAGGAACCCATCCATGAGGTATTTAGGGTTCCCCTGAGGTATCCTTGCTCCAAATAATAATAGGAGGAAGACCCAAGGATGCAACCACGACAAGGGTAGAAATAGAGACAGAGGAAAGCCTCACAATAAAGTTCACAACCACATATAACCCCCAGAGAGCCATAATTGTGGGAAGAGGCACCCTAAAAAATTCTACTTTGAGAAGCAAAGTGTGTTTTTGTTGCCAATAGGAGGGACACTTCCTGGAAAACTATCCACTCCCCACCCCAAGGTATGGCCTAGTGGCGGCTCAACCGGTGGCTGTAGCTCAACCTGTGGCAGCCTTAGTCACTAGTGAGCATTCGTAGGCCCGAGTGTTCACCATCGATAATGAGGAAGCCCAAGGCAATGCAAATGGGATCATAGAAGGTAACCACCCTTAAAATTTCTTTTTCCCTATCTGGTACCACATATATACATGTTAGATTCTAAATTCCACAAGTACATATAGTAATACTTGATATTAGGAATTATTTGACTATGGTTCTACCAATACCTTTATTTCTCAAAATCTCATGACTATGGTTTGTTTGGATTTCAAGAACTTAGGGTATCTTTTAGAAGTCACCACCCCCAGTGGCCGCATATTCTCATTCCTTTTTAGAGCACTAGTCATCCTTATTAAGCACTTGAAGCATGAAAGCCCTACATATTTTATCCTCCTTGATATGAATGTCTTTGATGTCATTAGAGGAATGGAATGACTCTATAATTATAATGCAAAAGTAGACTTTAAGGAAAAGAAAACAAGAATAGAAAGATTAGGTCATCCACCTTTCATCATCTGAGGTAGGACAAATTCCACCATTAATCAATATGTGTCGGCCCTGAGAGAAAAATAGATGATAGATTAAGATTGTTTAGCATTCCTAGTTGTAGTAACCAAGCCAGAACCTAAGACATGCCCATTAGAGGAAATAGAGGTAGTCAAGGGACTATGCTAATGTGTTTCCAAATGACTTTCCAAGCATATGTTTGGAAAGAGAAGTTGAATTCTCCATAAAGCTAGATCGTGGTACAAACCCAATTTCTAGACCCCCTTACAGAATGGATCCCACCAAGTTGCTTGAGTTGAAGAATCAACTATAGTAACTACTAGACAAAGGCTTCACCTAATATGGCACATACCCTTGGGTAGTTGTGTTCTTTTTCTAAAAAAAGAAGGACAAATCGCTTTGTATGTGCATTGGTTATCGTATGATAAAATAAGATACAATTAAGAATAAGTACCCTCTACTCTAGATAGACAACTTGTTAGGCCAACTCAAAACCACCAAGGTCTTATAGAAGATTGATCTACAGTATGGGTACCACCAGTTGCAAGTTAGGACGGAAGACATCCCCAAAACCACTTTACAAACCATTATGGCCATTATGAGTTTCTAGTCATCCGATGTTCACAACTTCCTTGGACTAGCCAGATATTATCAACAATTCATCAAGGATTTCTCAAAATCTTACTCTACCCCTCACCAAGCTCACCCAGAACGACAAGAAGTTTGTGTGGTCTGACCTATGTGAAGCTCGATTCCAATATATGAAGGAAAAGTTTACCTCATACCTTATACTGACCCTACCCTTAGGTAACGACCGATTCGTCATCTTCACAGACACATCAAAGATGGGATTAAGGTGCATCTTGGAGCATGACCAACATGTTGTATCCTACACCTCGAGACAAGTCAAAACAAATGAGTTAAACTATTTGACTCATGACTTGGAGCTCATGTCAATCATCTATGCTCTAAAATATGGCGACTTTATCTATATGAAGCCACCTTTGACAGATTCACTGATCGTAAGAGCTTGAAGTACCTTTTGATTTAGAAGGACCTCAACTTGTGTCAATAACATTGGATGGAGCATATGAAAGATTTCAAATTCACCATAGCCTACCATCTTGGTAATGCTAATGTGGTGGCTGATGCCCTCAGTCACAAACAACTCAATTGTGTAGCTGGTTTGGACACCTAGTGGAGGAGACTCAAGATTTTGTTGGATGGACCCCATGATCTTTGTCAAATCGACTCTGCTTGGACAACATCCAGGTCATCCCTGACCTATTGATCGAGCTTGTAGCAACTCAATTAGCTAGCCCAGACCTGGAGAAGATGAAGGCCTTGATGATGAAGCCTCAAGTCCACTCTCTATGGGCATGGATGGTGGAATTTGATACAAACATTGTATCTAGGTTCCTAAGGATTCACCACTAAAGGGTGGCTCCTACAAGAGACCCATGGATCTAAATACACCATGCATCCCAAAACCAAAAAAATGTTCAAAGACATGCAATGGTTTTTCTAGTGGCTAGGAATGAAGCAAGACATAGCCTCATTTGTGTCTTGTTGTCTCACATGCCAGTTGGTGAAGGATGAACACCAACGAACAAGTGGATTACTGCAATCCATCAATATACTTGAGTGAATGTGGGACCTAATCACCATGGATTTTATGGTGGGTCTACCCAAGACCATAAAAGGGCACGATGTTATATGGGTCATGTGGAGCGCCTAACAAAGTCTGCATACTTTCTCACTCTGAAGATTACTGCTAAATTTTTGGACTTAGCTGAGATATATATCCAAGAGATAGTTTATCTGCATGGTGTTTTGAGTTTGATCATCTCTGACTATGACCCTAGGCTCACCTCCAAGTTGTGGAAGCTAGTACAAGAAGAACTTGGTACGAGGCTGAAGTTTAGCACAACCTATCACCCTTAGATCGATGGTTAGTTAGAATCAAACCTAGAGTATAGAAGATCTGTTAAGGGCATGTATTCTAGATTAGGGTGGATCGTGGGAACAATACCAACCCTTAGCTGAATTTTCCTACAAAATAGTTACCAATCCAATATCGAGATGCCTCCATATGAAGCTCTCTATGAGAGTTCGTGTCTGTAGCACTTCATTCAGATGATGTCGGTAAGAGGACCCTACTTAGGTCCAAGGAACTACAATTATATGTAGATAAAGTTTCTTTGATCAAGAAAAGGATGAAGAAGTCCCAAGATAGAAAAGGTATTATAAGGATGTAAAGTGTACATATCTACACTTCTCAGTAGGAGATCATGTCTTTTTGAAGATCCAACCCTTTTGAGACATAATAAGAATAGAGGAAAGTTGAGTCTCTAATATGTGGCTTCGTTCAAGATTATGGATCATATTGGTGAGGCCTCTTACCGTCTTTCCCTACCATCGCATTATAGCATGATGCATGATGTGTTCCATGTGTCCAACCTGAAGAACTATGTGTAGGACCCTACCCACATGTTGAACATTGAGCCGATAGATCTCCAAGGAAGGTTGAGCTACCCCGAGTCACCTGTGAGGATCTTGGATTTGAAGGCAAAGGAGATCAAATATAAAAGGACTGAGATGTTTAAAGTTCTTTGGAAGCACCACTACAAGGATGAAGCCACATGATAGCTGAAGGTAGACATGAAAAGACTCACCCTCACCTCTTTTCTAGTTAGGATGAATTCTAAGAGAAATATTCCTTTTAGGGGGGTGGAGGATGTTACAACCTATTTTTTGTACATTTTGTTTACTTGCGTGCAATAATGTATTCATACGGTGATATTTGGAAACCCCAATTTCCTATGCCTTGTTTAGTAATTTTTTTTTCATGAATGCATGAAATTTCTTGTGTGTTGTCATTTTCAAAAATATATCAATGAGTGATGAGTAATATATGTAGAAAATTTCAATCATCTAGAAGATTCCAAGAAATCAGATAATTAACATAGGATAATAGCATGGTTTACTTGAATGTCAAGTTGAGGGCAATTGACGATCTTAGTTGGGCCCCATTTTTCATGCAATGTGGGGAAATATCTAAATAGAATTACTTCCCAAGTTGGAGTAGATAGTGAATAATTATGTGACCTAGATAAGTAAAATAAGTTATTACTTGAAAGGCAAGGATGAGGTAGTTCACTTTAGTATTTTATCATCAACTTCTGCATAATCCTAGATAATGACAATGTAGAGGTTCCCTAAAAAATTAGGAGCCATTGGAGCTCTCTAGAAGAGTCTTGGATGTTCTAAAGAAATAGATAAAGTGAGTAACCCTATATACAATTAGATGTAAATAATGTTTAAAATATAATTATTCCCTAACCTAAAGCATGCTTTACATGATACTTCCTGCATGATAAAGAATTTAGATATCTAGTCTAGCTATCAGATCTTGATTGGACGATGGGTAGTCATAGTCTACCTCATGATTTGAGTCCAAAAGAGACTGGATTTTCACCTGTAACCATATCTCTTTCACCCCTCCATTGTTTCATCTCAAACAAGTCCCATCATAATTAGGAGAGGATAACAAAGCCAACAACCCAAGGCTCTACCATTATTGTCATGTGAAATGATAATACCCAAATCGTCGACAAACCAGTGAGTTAGGGTTGGGCACGATGCCCCCTACACTCTAACCCAACCTATAAATAGGGTACCATTAGCACCCCAGAACCCTCACACACTTAGAGACACCCTCAATTGGTCGTCAACTACTTCCATCACCCATACATATATCACCCTCATCTTCTACAAAACCCCACTGTCATCCCAGTGTTCTGAAGCACACTGGGACAATTGGTTTGACCATATCACTCTAGGAACTTCTTGAGGTTGTTCAATATGTATCATCTCCATGGATCTGAGGACTATGAATGCGCTATTTCCACTTCCCTCCTCTTCTTGGACTGGGAAGTCCCTTAGTGAGTAGAAATTCCAGACGCCGCTGTGGCGCTGGACTCCATACTTGATGACCCGGTGGAGACGTAGCGGAAGCAGTCTTAGCTTTACATCCTTTGGGTGTAGGAACGTACTTCCTGTGTGCGGTACCTCTTTGCTGCAGCAGCAGTGCAGTTGGACATCATGATTTCGGAGGTCGGCAATGCACAGGAACCAGTTGTTTCTGTGTTTGTAAGGGGCCAGCACCAGTTTCGGATTGTGCACTTCAATGTAATCCAACATACTTTCTACCTGCGTAGAATTGTACAACCCCATCATTAGTCTTCTTGCTAGGGTCGGGGTGGCAGCGTAAACTGTATGTTGGCCTTTCTTCTCGTCGGCGTTTTCTATAATGGCCCCTTGTAGTACTCTGAACAACCTCTTCCCTACGACGGCCTTGGCGCGTAAGATGTTTCTCAGAGTTCCCCGTTGCACCGAGAAATAACTGTCGCTCCAGAGTATCTCTTCCTCGTCGGCTTGCGATCTCAGGACCATGTTGAGTAGGTTCTGGTCTCTGATCGTTAGATACCCTATGACCCTTCTGTCAAAGTTAGTCATTTCAAAGGAGGGTATCTCTGTCGGTGCAGAGAAATCGGTGAGGTCAGCCCTTGAACTCCTTCCTCTGGGGAGGCGTCTTTCATTTGCAGTGCAGATGTCCCCCCCTTCTCCCTCGGATTCATCAGAAGAGCCCTCCCCGACGCTGATATCTTCGTTGTTATCCTCAGATTCGTCAAAGGGGGCTGAGGGAGCGGCCTCATTCAGGTCAAAAGGGCTTCCTTGTCTGGCTGGAGCTTCATAGCCTTGCCCTTGTGATGAATTTCCTCCGGTTGCTGATGAAGATCTACCGGAGGAGGAGGTGGATGATGACGATCCTGACGACGCTCTTGAAGACGAGGATTGAGAGCCCGGACCAGGTGGCGACGGCGATCTTCTCGGCCGCCTTGGGCGTGGATGGTCGTCCTCCCTATTCAGCCTCCCCTCGATCTCGCTAAGGCGCTGCAGAACTTGTTGTAACGTGGCATTCACTGCCTCTAGCCGGCCAGGTAGGCTGGCCAAAACCAGCAGCTCTCGTTCCTGGCTATCCAGCCTTTGTTCGAAAAATGACAACTTGCGGGTTAGGGAAAGAAATGTAGTAGAATGGTTTTCTGTTACCTCCCGCAAGAAATCGAGTTCTTGTCCCAGCATCATTCCGAGCGAAGGAGGGTTTTCCGCTTGTCTCTCCTTCGACCTCGAAATGCTCCTCCCGCGCGATGGTCTACTCGACGAGGCAGAACCTACTTCTATCGTCCGCGCGGCGGATGCTTCTGAGCGAGGAGTCGGTGCTGTCCCGCCCTCTTGTTGTATCGGAGGAGACCGTGTTGTGGGGGACGGATGTTGCCCCATATCGTCGACGATCTCCTCAATAACTGCTACAGGTGACTTTGGTGGTGGTGTCGGCGTCACCTGTGCTCGTTCGAGCTCCCTTTGTAGGATGTCGGTGAATAGCTCATCGCTGACATCCGGTTGTACTTCATCATTCGCCCCTAAGGGCGCAGCAGAAACTACGGGGACTGCAACTGTCTCTCTCGCTGCAGTTCCAGTCCTTGTCTCGACAACCTCCACGATCGCCGAATCTTCTCTTGCCACCAATGGCCTTGTTGTTGTGGCTGTCATTGGTGGCTCCGAGGCAGTGAGCCGCTCGGCAGGAGCTGTTGAAGATACGTTCTGCCGAGTACCCAGCGGGATGGGCCCTCTGGTGATTCCTCGTTCTTGGCTTCTTGGGGGTGGAGCGTAGCTTGCACCTGCTGCCACAGCCTCGATCTCGGCTGTGGTGAAGACTAGCTTTTCTGCGTCGTAGGTGGCACAGCGAGGAAGCGGGAGAAGGATCTTCGTCCTCGCGAACTTGTAGAAGTAACTCCGCCCCTCCTTCTTTATTATACCCGACCTCATGAGGTACTTGAGGTCGATCAATTCGTCCCCTCTTGTTCTTGAGAGGCTGCGTGGCTCGCGCGGGTATCCCAACCCCACCGCGATTAGGTTCACGATGCCACCCATGCAATATTCCTTGGTGGCATCCTTTATTGGGTGCAGCCTGTTCAGCAAGAAGCGCCCCAGGTTGATAGTCCGGCCCTCCATCATGTGCCACATGACGTGGAGTTCCTCGGAGTAAATGTTGCTGGACTCGTTCTTGCTGAAGAGGAGGCACGCCACCAGCTTGTGCATTATCCTCCAGAAGCATGAGTGCACTGCCGCCACCTTGCTCCCGGGTTTGAAAGATGACTCCCCGGTTAGCTTTTCCCAGATATCTACAGGGTTGAACCCGTCTTCTTCGGTGATCCTCACACCGTTATCTAGTCTCTCTTTCTCCTCTTCGCTGGAGGAGAAAATATGGTTGAGCAGCTTCTCTGAAATGACGTGCTCCGCATTGTAAAGCCGCCCCTGGAGTCTGTCTGCTCCGCCATACATTCTGGCTTCAGCAGGTGTATTCTTTACTCGGTGAAGGGATGCCATGAACTCCTTCGTGAGCTCGGTGTAGGAGGAAGATAGGCTGAAGCAGATTTGCCTCAGACTTGCTACCGTAAGTACGTCCTCCAGTCTCCCGAAGATGCCCAACTGCATGAAGGACGACTGGTGGCCGAACCTGCTCGGCCTGTAAAGCTTGGCTCCTAGTTCAGCATATCTGCGGCCGTGATCCTCATCCCTTGGCATGAACCTTCCCGGCGTGTGATCCAAGGGTTCTACTGTTGGAGCAGGTGCTGTAGCTGGAGTGGCCGCTTCTTCTGTCCTCACCCTCTTTCCAGATGTTGAGGGTCCAGCTGCTTCAGGGTTCGAGCGCTTCTGCCCGACCGTTGCCACCCCTGCCTCTGGCTCGGTGACAACCCTCCTGCCTTGCTCGTTAATGAGCCTAACAGTTATCTTTGTGCGTGCCATCCCTATCACCAATCAAACAAATGCTATTTTGTTATCAACAGGAAAATTAATAAGGGGAAAGACACCCCGACACAACTGTATCGGGCCTTGAGACAAGATCAGGTAAAGCTTACTCGATGCAACTGTGTCGCACGATACAGTTAAAAGAAACTGAGCGCCCGGCAGGGTCTTGAAAGATCACTCCCCGATACAAGAATAAACGGGCGATACAGTTGCTGCCCGACACAGCTGTATCGGGCAGTCGCGGGAGAAGCGTGTCACGCGATAACAGTATCGGGCGACAAGAAAATCAACGTTAAATCCTCGCCCGATACAACGTGCGCGATAAAGGTCCGTATCGGGTAAGCTCGGGCGATAGGGCTGTCGCGCGATACCTTCGTTTTCCTTAAGGTATTGCGCGTCACGGGATCGGGAGAGGTTTCTGCGCGACACGGGAGCGGAGAGCAAGAAAAGTACTGTGCGATACGGTAGCTGAAAAAGGTAAAGTCCGGGAGCGCGACACGGTAAAGTTTTTGCCTTATATATAGCGACCGGACGTCGCGGTAAAACCATTCCCTCCCGAGACGGGCGCAATCTGTATGTCGGTTGGTGTGCCGCCCGATCCGGTCTGGAAAAAAAAGAAAAAGTTACTAGAACAGACTCCGCCCGACCGATACAAGATCTTTCGGGACAAAAATCCGAGGTAAAACCCACTTAAAGAAAGAGGCGACAGGCGGGTAAAACATCATTGGCCTAAGGCTAAACCCGGCCTCAGATGGTATTACCCATCCTGGCAAATAAAACTAAAGCGGTGGCCCTTAAAACAAAAAGAGTCAGCACACGTGCACATGCACAGACTCGGGCCTTATTACAGTCCATAATGTTTGTAATGTCTGTTTTGACGAAAAGTAAATAACGTCCTATACTAGGGAAATAAAAGCACGGGCTGCCTCCCGAGGAGCGCTGCATTTTCCATCTTTAGTTAGACGTCTTTGGCTTCTTTGTCATACTTTATCACTTTGCTGGTTCAGTTGGACGGGATCTTCCCCGAAGGATTCTTCACAATCTCGGCGAGCTGTGCGAGTTGCTGATCGATTTGTCGCTGATGCGTTTGCATATCTGCCAATTGGACTTGCAGTGAGTTCAAGACTCCCAAATTTGACAGCGCGCTTTGTGCTAACTGGTTATTGACGCTGTCTTGCTTCTTGACAAAGTTAAACAGCTGGCCGATCACCTCAGATTGGCTTGCCCTCTTCTCCTGTTCACGGGATGGGCCTTGGTATTTTCCTGCTACTTGGAAATTGCCTTTTTCTGGTTGGAACTGGCTATTCTTGTTATACTGCCCGGATCCCCCTCTCTTCTCGAAATGTTGCACTGGCCTGTCCGAGGTGTGCAGCTGATGCGAGTTTTCGTCTGCGTCCTTGTTGCCATAATTAAAACCAGGGTGGTCTGGTCTCTTGAAGTTCATATAGGATCCATTCTCGGTCCTTTCTTCTTCCGAGTCAGAGTCACTGTCGGTGCCGGGTTTTGTGTAGACGCAGTTGTCTACCCCATGTCCTCCTTCACCGTAGGTAACACAATTCATGCCTTTCTCAACTTGTTTCTTCCCCTTTCCTCCATGATCCTTCAATTGTTTCACATCTGTTGCTATCCTTTGCATCTGAGAAGTAATGTTTTCCAAAGCCTTGGACTCAAGAGCGGTTCCTTCCCCTGCCTTCTTCACCTGCCCTCTATCGGATCTATCGTAGTAAACATCGGCCTTCAGCTCAGCCATGTTCTTAATGATCTTTTCGGACTTGCTTGGCTTTTTCCCTAAGAAGTCACTTCCTGCTGCCGCATTCAGCGACACCCTTTCATCGGGAGCTAGCCCATTGTAGAAGGTGGAGACCAGGAAACCCTTCTTGAAATTGTGGTGAGGGCAGTCCCTATGATATTCCAGATATCGTTCCCAGGCGTCGTGGAGGTTTTCATTTGGCTTTTGCATAAAAGACGTGATTTTTAACTTGTTCCTCATCGTCTTCTCAGTGGGGTAAAACTTGTTTACAAACGCGTCAGCCAGTTCTCCCCATCCATTCAGCGCTTGGTGGGGTAGCCCAAGGTACCATGATAGAGCCTTATCCTCCAAAGAGAAGATGAAACCCTTGCTGTAAATGACCTCTTGGGGAACCCCTCGCATCTTTATGGTGTCGCAGATATTCTTGAAAGCATCAAGGTGATGGTAAGGGTTGTCACTCTTAGAACTCCCCTGAAGCTTTTATTTTGAATCATGGAGATCACAGATGGCTTGAGCTCAAAGTTTGTCGCATTGAACCTTGGGATGATAACGGGGCACCTTGATCTATTGGCCTTTGTAGAAGCCAATTCTCTCAGAGTTTTCTCTTCTTCCTCCGAGTCGTCACTGTTGCTGGCGTCTCAGCGTCGCTCCCGGTTATCATGATTCCTCATGTGTCTCTGACGACGTCTATGATGATGATGCTCTTCCTCATGCCTTGGTGATTCTGGATCTTCTTGCTGCTCATTATCACTATACCGGTCGTTGTCCTCCGGTGGAGGCGAAACTGGCCTCCTTCCTTGGCTTTCGTTTCTAGAAGGTTGCTCTACGCAAGGAGGCATGGTTGACAGACTCGGTGTTCAGTAGATCAGAGTACCTGAAAACCGCATAAAAATCATGTTTAAAAAATTATAATTGGGGTAAAGAATAATACTTAAAGGAAAAAGAAAAAGGAAAAAAGGTGCTGTCAAGCCTATTTCTAAGCTTGAGGCACGGGAGTGTAGTCAGTGGTTTCGGATTCGTCAACAGTGCCATTTGCCTTGTCCCCGGCAACGGCGCCAGAAAGTTGACCGGCCTAAATCGCGCGTCCTAAAATTGGAGGCGTATTTGAGGTAGTCGAGCTTTCACATTTATAACCCGAATCCTTCTAGGCCCCCGCAACTTTCTTTACGGGGTCGAAGTAGTAATACGGGGTCGAACACAGGGACAAGGTGGGTCGTGTTGATGACTCTGAATCGACACTCTACACTCCGGTGGGTATAAAGAGATATTAAAGTTCCCCGAAGGGGAACAACAAGCTGTCACAATTAAATCAAAGAAAACTATCTCCAGCTGGAGTTACAAGAAAGATTAAGATTTTTGTCATTTAGTAGTTTTTAGGAATTTTCATGCAACAGAGAATAGAAAGATAAACTGCAGTTTAAGGCGTAATACAAGAGATAAGACTTTAGTAAGACAAGCGGTAGCAGTAACACCCTGCACCCCTCCTCTAAGAGCGGGTGCCTCTAACCGAGCCTCAACACCCCTCTCGAGGTTGTTGGACTCAAGTCAGAGTGGAATGATACTAAAACAACTCCGTTCCGGGCACTCTCGTACTCCAGAACCGGACCAAACACTAGAGCCACAACCCAACTCTCGAAGTAGTTGCGACGGGAAAGATGACTCGGTAGCTAAGCGAAACGCGATCCAAAACATGCAAGTTAGAGTTCGGATATCCAACACAGCAGTTACCCAATCATAAGACACCAAGCATTAAACAAATAGCAATCAAACATTTCTATTTCTATAATCAATAAGGGTCTTAATACAATGCATAAGCTAAGAATTTAAATAACAGAATTAAAGATAGATGTCGCCTTCTTGATGTAGAAGAACGACAGACTACTGTAACTCTCCTGCCCGATACCGGTCAGGAGCCGAGCCCGATACGGCAGTGTCGGGCGGCACACCCTCTCGGGCACCGCCGACTGACGACTGACGGTATCGCTCAAGGACCCTGGCCGATACGCTCATGTCGGGCGGCACACCCTCTCGGGCGGCACACATGAAGGGCAGAGCGTATCGTTGTTCGGTATCGTGTCGGGCAAAGAGTCACGAGTCTACTATCGGGCACTCGTGTCGCTCATCTTCGCTGGCCGATATCGGCCCGCAGTGTCGCCCGGGACAACACTAAGTGAACCATCCCTTCCCTCTCGGGACGAGGGAAAGTTCACCTAGTGTCGCTCGGCACAAGCACTGGGGTGCGATACTCTTGTTCTCACGGCTACCTTCGAAGGTGGCTCTCGAACTGTCTTGTCCGAATTCTCTAACCCTCCGACTAGTCTGACGACCACGACACTCTCCGACCCTCCAACCGAAAAACTGTCCCTTCGGCTTCCTGTAGCTGTTATTTATAGGTAGCCGGTTGGCGAGAAGACATGGTGCTCGAAGCGCCACGTAGCTCCTTTCTCCGCCGTTTGATGGATGTGGACGACCGATACGGGCATATCTCGGCGTGAGGTTCTGGCCATCGGTCACGTGCTGGGCGGCACGCCTGCCGGTGGGTGGCTGTGTCGCCCGACGAGTTTGGTCGTCGATGCGGCTTTGGCTCCCTGTTGGGTAGAAGGTGTATCGGCCGGCACGTTCCTTCTTGCGCAGCGCCCCTTCTCTGCCGATCACTCTCGTGTCGCCCAGCCCCTGTCAGGATGGGTTGTATCGGGCGTCAGGAAGGTCGAGACGGGCTTAGACTTATTGTGGGCCGGAATCCGCCTTATTGCACAAAAACGAGGAAAACTCTGTAGAAGATAGGAAAAACTGGAATAAGAGCGTTGCTTGGCCAATTATTGCGAAAATGCTAATAACATAGAGGAAAATAGCAGAAAAGGGTAGTTTTGATAACAGAATAAAGGGCAAAAACGTCACAAAATTTGGTGTTATCAAGGCCCCAAATCACTATGGTTTGAGGTAATTACCCATATTATTCTTCTTAGGGCTTACCTCATACTAGCCCCACCGTCATGTTTTGGTTGGGTAGTACCAGAAGGACCTGGAAAGGTCACTGGACCCTCAACCATGGTTGTTGTGCACCCAACAATAGAGTCAACCATGGGTTGACCCCATGGTCAAATGCTTTCTCGGGAAAGCATAGGAGGGAATGATCCTAGGGAGATTGAACCAATTTCCCCCATCAGTGTGACATAAATCTCACAGCATAATGGGCATATGAGTCTTTATCCTATGATTTACATCAGGATATATCACACATACATAAATAATTATCAAGTTGTTTATGGAAGTCCCTAAATGGTGATAAGTATTTTTTATGCCCTAAAACACAAGTGTATGCCATCAGAGTTATATAGTCCAATGAGGCCGGGATGTCTAACACATGGAAATGTAAACTCAGAAACTACTACTGATTATATTACAATCATATAGGCCGAAGAAAACTTTGATTGAATGGTTTAGTCAACTAAGAATGCAAAAAGTGATCTAGAATTATTGGTGATTAATTGTAATTGGACGGAATTTCTTAGGATTATGGTTTCACCTTGGTTAACATTGCAATCATCAATTATGACAATAATAATTATCTCTCCTAACCCTAGACTAAGAGCCTGTAGAAAGAACAACCCACTCTCATGGTGTAATCCACTACCTAATCTAATACCAACCCCACTCTCATATCGATTGTGTTATTAGTTAGGTGCTTTAATGAAACCTCTGTGTAATCTTTTCACATTCTTAATGCACCTTTATCAAAGGACGATATAAAATATGTATTTCTATAATTTTCCAACCGTTAATTTCCTTTTTTAAAGCAGTTAAGGTCTAATCAACTACCTATGGTGATCAAGCATGGGTAGTTCATAACAACTGAATAGAAATAAGTCTAGAAATTGAGAGAAATTGATATATTACTGCATAAAAGTCAAATATAGTGCATCAACGGGCTACTCCCAGGTTTTAAAGAATAAGGGATTTAGCCCTACATGGTTTTCATGGTAAAAAACATAGGAGAGAACAAAAGAAAAACATGGGAAACATTAATGGAATTAAAGAACCATTAAAGTAGACAGTCCAAAAGACCCCTTCTTGCGTACAAACGATTTGCTACCCTCTGGCTACAAATCTATCTGCTGGAAGTGCCTGGACTGTCTAGAACATATCTTTCTTCTCTACATTCTCCTCTCCTTGCTCTCGACTGCCTTCCAATGGAATTAGAGCATGATATTAGGTCTGGCTGAATTCCCCCTAAGTCATGGAAGTGAATTAGGACGAAATAGATCCTCAAATGTCGAATTAAACACCATATTTAGATATACCTGATCTCGACATATCAGTACTACTGACTAGGTGTCAGTTCTAACGACTCCTTTAATTGTTGCGGCCACCTAGCCAGTTGTCAGTAGTACCGACTAGGTTGTCGATAGCACCGAATTGTTTCAATTAATCTTGACCAAAACATTATGATGATGTCGATAGTATCAACTTGCAGAGTCAATATTACTGAGTCTTCTCAATTTCTTTCTATTCTAACCAAAGCATGTGTCGTACCACTGACTCAATAGTCCGTAGTACCGAGTTGTGTAGATTCTTGAAAATTTCCTAAAGTTCGTAAAACCCTAACATAAGCTCTTAAAATATAATAAATCCTTTGGAAACATTAAAATCACATTTATTTGATGAAAATAAATATCATAGGCTAATGGGAGTAAATCATGCACAATTAATATGAAAATTAACAAACAATGCACTAAAAGCAATATAAAACAGCCTGTGAAAATGACAAATATCCAATGTATCAAACTCCCTTAAGCTTAAATGTTTCTCATCCTCAAGCAAAACACCCTCATATCTGTTAGAGACAAGTCAGCAAAAGGAGATAAACTATGAATTTCATTTCTCAACCATTCCCACCTGACGGTCCCAAATCGACCTTTATTGATCACTGAACAATTAACTGCTCTGTAGTGACCAAAATTTTTCTTTAAAGTTGTCCACCCTCAAATCAATGAATAATATCAAAATAGTAGTTAATATCATAATCAATCAAGCATTTTCTTGGCGCATTCATGTAATTCCCTATTCTACATCGCTCTTTCCTAACTACCAACTACTTGGAAGAGTTCTCCTTATAAGAATGAATGAGGAGAATAATCATTTAAGTGGCCTATTGATAAGAGAAATGGATGGTATGAAATAGGCGGTTGTGAAGATTCATAAGTAATATCTAAAATATTTATGCAAAAGTAAAACATGATGAACCTATGTGGTGGAGATGATGAAAAATGCATGCATCCTAATGCCTTATATTCTGGGTGAAATGATGCATGAATCAGACAATCTCATCAAATAAATGAGAATGAAATAAGGAGGAAGATGCATCATGTGAATGTTTCCATCTTTTTATGAAGAGTTAAATGCATCATTTCTCCCTCTTAACTTTAAAACACCAACAAACTCTTTTTTTTTCCATTAGCCCATTATTCTAGCATGATGGCACGTTATGCTTGGGCTTTACTACATATCATTCATATTTTGAAGAGTATGGATGTGTATCCCTGCACTCAAATTTCAAAGGAATATGATATCCACATGATATAGAAATGAATGATATGGAATGCATGCTATCTACATGTAATTTCTTATGCAACTAAAATGATATCCATAGAAATTATTTATGCATACTAACATTTTTTGTCATTGTTTTCAAACTAGTGCAATCAAAGAAAACTAACTATCACGCAACATATCATGCTATGCAATGCAAACAAGAGGAAATAATTCAGACTTACTTGATCATCTTAAGGCGATGAGTCAAAATGAATGGAAAATTGATGAAATCACATAACTAAGAGACAATGCCTTTCATGAATTATGATATGTCCCTCCCTAACGACATGTGAACATGGTAACCTTAGGGTTTCTTTCTTAAACTTCAATTTAAGATCCTGTTAATTGTTTGATCAATTTAGGCTCGAACCTCATCTTAAGCCACATTACATGAATAATTAAGATGTCTATTCATATGAAAAAGTTGACTAGCCCATACACTTTCTCTAAGTGGTGCAAGTCAAGAAATTTACAACTAAGCCAAATTTTTTATTTTTCATTTTCCATTGCACACAAATGGGAGCACATGATATTGACATGAACCATGAACTAAGCTCCACTTTTACACTAGATATATCATGGATCCTACAACTTGCAAAGATTAAACTAAAAAACAAACAAACCAAATGAAAACTAAAGAAAATTAAAAACTAAGGATATAAATGGTCCCAACTACCCCTAAGTTTGAACTTGATTATTTCCACATAGTCAAAATTCTAACTTAAGATGTGGAATAGTGGTACCAGATCACATGGGTGTTGGTGGAGGATGTGGCATGGTAGGTTGATCGGTGCTCCTACAGATTGTTTCTGTTCTAATGTCAGTACTACTGACCTGGTGTTGGTAGTACCGAGTCTTTAAACATTTCGATACTCCTGAGCTTTTTCTTGGTATTTCGAAACTAGAGAATCTTGGGCCGTTGGTACTACCGAGTTGGTTGTCAGTAGTACCAAGTCCTTATTAGTTAACTAGATCCTTCCTCTGTAGAAAGTCAGTACTACCAACTTTGTGGTTGGAACCACCGAGATTATGTGAAAATTGACTTTGCAATCCCTGTGATGCTGTCAGTACTACCGACATGGCTGTCGATACTAGTGACTTTTGATCAGCCTGCACACCAAACGAAAATGATAAAGGCACTTTTTTACACAAAAACAAATGAAATAATTATAAAAGCTATGAAACTACAAAACTGAATGTAAAGAACAAAAATGATGGTTGGGTTGCCTCCCAACAAGCACCCTTATTTAATGTCCTAGGCTCGACAAGATACATTTTCTTCAACCTGGGTTGTCACGGGATGGTGGTGAAGAATTATTCGGCAGTCTAAACTCCACTTTATCATCGTATATCCTGAGTGTCAAGTAACCTCTATCAATAGTAGTGATCACGTCGGCCATAGCTTGAAACGACCTTCCCAATAACATCTCTGATCCTCGAATCTTAGACATGTCCATGACCAAAAAATTAGCAACAAATATGAATATGTCAACTTTGACTAAAACATCCTTGCACATCCTATACGGCCTCACAATAGAACCATCCGCCAACTCAATTGTCATGGATGATTTTGTCAGCTTCTTCAATCTCAGCTTTCAAAAAGCAGCAAGAGGCATGAAATTTATGTTTGCCCCAGAGTCACATTGTGCTTGTTGAAAATGTTAGTTGCCTATAGAACAAGGGATGTATAAACATCCTGGATCTTTTATATTCCTTGGAAGCCTTCCCTAGATTATGGAACTTAACACTTCATCAACATGCAAGAAATCAATATCTTTTATCTGCCTCTTCTTGTTGATGATATCCTTCAAAAATCTTCCGTATGCATGAATTTACTCTATTGCTTCCACAAGTGGGATGTTGATGAGGACCTTTTGGAAGATGTCTAGGAATTTTTTAAACTTCTTCTCCAACTTTTTTTGGCTTTAGACTATCCATGAATGGAACATGCAACTTCTCTGTACACTTGTGTGGAGGAACATAAGGAACATTAGGGATCTCCTCCCCTAAGCTTGCTTCAACACCACGTTCTTGGATTGAATGTGTCATGTCTCCTGTGGCTGGATTGGCATGTGGCTGCTCCTTCTGACTTGTGGGTGCCTCCTTGTTGACTATGACAACCCCACTGTGGAGTAGAATGTTCACCTATTCTTATTGCAGTGGCACCTATTCTAGAACTGGTGGCAGTAACATAACAATGGTGGAACTTTTAAGTTCCTTGTCCAGTGTGTTGCATTCTTCTGATATCTCATATAGGCTACGGGGAAATGAGACTTTTGACACATACACCCAATCTAGATCTGTAGTTAGGTGACTCCTCAGCATATTTTTCTGGCTCCTCAACAACAGAGATAAACTTTGCTTGGTGATATTGATGAGTTATAGATGCATTCCCATGAAATACTTGCTAAATGGGTTTTTTTCAAGGAAGCGACTACTACTGCCAATTGAGAAATTGGTTATTCAATACTGTGGATTTGGGAACCTTGGTTATGCAATTCCCTCTGTGTCTGGCCGATAATCGCCTCATTTTGACTGATCGACTTGCCTAGCATGTTTTCAATTTTATTTATCTTGTTGAGGCCCCTGTCCTACTGATATTGCTAATGCACGTACATGAACTCTTCCTCTCCCCCCATATGTGTTTGAATCCTTATTCCATATTTTATGGCTATGAGGTCAAGCTTTTCATTGTTAAATTCCCCAACACTTTTAATGGTCTCTGGGCGTTCTCTTTCTTCACCCCACGACTAGTTCTTAGCCATATTCTTCATAATCTCATGACACTTAGACAACTTATTATTGAGGAAGAAGTTCGTCCTTGCACTATCTGAAGTGGTCCTTTCCCCTTGATGCCAACTATAATAGAATATCTTTGCATGGCTATACAGATCAATCCCATGATGAGGGGCCTTCCTCAACATATTTTGGAACCTCTTCCAAGCTTCATAATACAACTCCTCTGCTTGCTGCTTGAAGCAGACTATCTTTTTGATCAACTCATTTGTCTTATGCGGTGGGAAATAACACTCAAAGAAAGTGTCAATCATTTGTTTTCAAGTTTCTATTGACTCAAGATTGAGATTAAGGAACCAAGACTTAGCACCATCTGTCAGTGATGATGAAAATAACTTTAAGTGGATCATAGTCTCCGTCACTCTATCTATTTTTACCATATCATAGCTCTCTACAAAATTACTTATGTACATCATCAGATGCTCTATGCTATGACCATGGAACGCTTGTGACTATACTAGTGCCACCAAGCCTGGATCTATCTTGTAACAACCCACATTTATAGCCTGCCTCTTTATCAGTCCCAATTGAGCAGTTGCAGATGAAAACTTTATTTTCTCCCAAATGGTTTGTTCTTCTTATGGGTTAGCCATCTCGGCTGGTTCTTCTGGTTCCTCATGTGGAGTTGGGATGAGCTTCTCAATCGAAGCTCCAAGCTCTCGAACCCTGTGAAGGATTTCCTCCTAATCTACAATGGATGGAGTAGACTCTTCATAATATGTGGTTTGTGTGTGAATCATGCACAAGTACCTGAAACTTAACAATGATGTGAGAGAATACTAGTGAATTGACAAAAAAAAATTCAATTATGCTCTTGAGTAAATAAAAGATAAAAAAAATTGGCCTAGAGTGACCGACTACATGCTCGTGGTGCTGGATTTGTCGTTTCCCCGACAACGGTGCCAAAAACTTGATAGGTATTTCCTATACGTCCTAAAATGCAAGTGTACGCTATCAGAGTAATATAGGTCAATAAGGCCTGGATGTTGAACATTGGGAGACGTAAACTAAAAAACTACTACTAACTATATTACAATCAGTAGGCCAAAGAAAACTTTCATTGAATAGTTTAATTAATTAATAATGCAAAAGTGAATCTAGAATTATTGGTGATTAATCGCAATTGGACGAAAATACTTAGGATTATGATTTTACCTCAGTAAACATTGCAATCAACAATTATGACAATAATAATTATCTCTCCTAACCCTGTACGAAGAGCCTATATCAAGAACTACCCACTCTCATGGTGCAATCCACTTCCTAATCTAATACCGATCCCACTCTCATATCGATTGTGTTATTAGTTAGGTACTTTAATGAAACCTCTGGGTAATATTTTCACATTTGTAAGCTACATTTCTCAAAGGGTGATATAAAACATGTATTTCTATGATTTTCCAACCGTTAATTTCCTTTTCTAAAGAAATTAAGGTCTAATTAACTACCTATGATGATCAAGCATGAGTAGTTCATAACAATCACATAGAAAGAAGTCTAGAAATTGAGAAAAACTGATATATTGCTGCATATACAATGCATCATCGGGCTATCCCCAGGTCATAAGTAATAAGGGGTTTAGCCCCGCATGATTTTCATGGTCAAAAACAAAGGAGAGAAAAATAAAAAAAAGGGAAACATTAATGGAATTAAATAACCCCTGGAGTAGACAGTCTAAAGGATCCCTTCTTGTGCACATACTGATTTGCTACCTTCTGACTGCAAATTTGTTCGTTGGAACTTCCCAGATCATCAAGAACGTGTCCTTCTCTACTTTCTCCTCTCCTTGCTCTTGGCTACCATCCAAGGAAATTAGAACGTGATATTAGGTTTGGCCGAATTCCCCCTAAGTCATAGAAGTGACTTAGGGTGAAATAGATCATCAACCATTGGATTAAATGTTGTCTTTAGATCTTCCTGATCCCGATGTGTCGGTACTACCGACTAGATATCGGTACTACTGACTCCTTTAATTGTTGCGTCCACCTAGAAAGTTATCAGTACTTGGACTAGGTTGTAGATAGCATCGAGTTGCTCGATTAATCTTATCCAAGACGCTGTGATGCCATCGATAATATTGACTCGCAGAGTCATTATTACCAAGTCTTCTCGATTTCTATCTGTTCCAACCTGGGTGTGTGTCGGTACCACCGACTCCAAAGTCAGTAGTAACGAGCTGTGTAGATTCTTCAAAAAATTCCTGAAGTTCATAAAATCCAAACATAAGCTCCTAAAATATAATAAACCCTTCAGAAATAGTAAAATTGCATTTATTTGATGCAAATGAATATTATAGGATAATGAGAGTAAATCATGCACAATTAATATAAAAATTAACAAATAGTGCACAAAAATCAATATAAAACAACATGTGAAAATGACAAATATCCAGTGCATCTAATGGTCAATGCTATTTATTTTGTGAAAATTCTAGAAAATAGACAGTAACCCAGATGATAACATATATACATATATATATGTATGAAAATGATAACAATATGTAGAATCTATTAAAATAGGATTCAAGGCATCATTTTTTTATTCTAAAAATATATTGTAATGCATACTTTGATGGTATTTAATGCATATAAACTTTGAATTCATGAAATTGATGATCAAGCCTTAATTTATTTAATGTATAAAACCTAATATATGTTAATGGGAAGGTATATTCATATTACTCTAAGACATAATGTTCATAAGATATCAAATTAGGATTTTCTAATTCATAGAATGTTGATATGTAGCAATTAGGGTTTGGGAAGATGAACCCTAATGAAACCCCCAATGCGACCCAAAGCCCTAACTTAGGACCTATGTCAGACCTAGGTATTATTTCATGAACATAAAAGTAATACTTGGATGTTAAATATTAATTATAAATTGATTGATTTTTTGGTTGATAAACTGTTTTCTTTAGATATAAGATATCTTTGGTAAAAGGTACGTGGTTACTTATGATTAACCACTCTTATCAACTTCTGATCTTTTCTAAAGTTTCATACTATGTCGTAATTAAACTAATTGGTTGTTTATGCATTTCTTGCAAACTATAAGGTCTATATGTATCACCTTATATAAAGAAAGTTGCTTGGGCCCAATTTTGCCATCCCTAAGGGTTAAATAAAGGAGGTAAGACTCCCAAAAACTTGCGGAGAAGTCATTGAGAATGTGGCTGATATTATGTAGCCCCAGGAGGGAAGGTCAATAAGAGGCCAAGCCCATGAGGGAAGGCCATCATGAGACAAACCCAAGAAGGGATGGTCATGATGCATTCATTGTTGGATCAAAACCCTAGAACGGTATGCCCATAGGGAAAAAGAAATTACGGGTTAGGAAGTTAGATAGAAAATATAACTTCACTTGTTTAATGATAGTTGCTGATATGCTTGTTTATATCATTACAACTACTTGCACACATTTTGATTGCACCACACATACAATATAGAAATACATCGATCCTTGTTTTGGATTGTCAGTGTTTTGGCTTAAAGTATGTATTATCTGAAGACATGGATATCCAAAAGCTAGCAAAAGGATTAGATAGATAGTTTCATTTCGTATTTTGATCTTAGTTCCCATTTGATTATCAACGTAACTCCTTAAAGGAGTTTTTTTTCTTCATATTATTATTCAAAATTTTTCCATTCAATGAATTTTGCTTATTACTAGTTACTTGCTAAATGTGGATCTTAGAATTATGTCAACGACCCTTGCCCTCTCGGTCAACCTTAATTGAAGAAAACATGAGGAGGGGGTCACTATAATGGGTCTCGATGGATATACATGTGTGCATCTTGATATACCTTGCTTTTGCATCTAACTAGCTTACTCTTTGGACCTAGATAAGTCAATTGTTGAGCTTCATTATCTCATGTAGATGACCATTGATAAGTATCTTCAAGGGGAGGATTCTCTATTGGGTACTTCGACACCTTTGGGTCCATGCACCTCAATATCTTTGCCTTTCTTTTCCACTTGATAGGCAGTTATGTTATGAGCCACCAGCACACATTTTTAGCTCAGGTAACACAACGGATAACACCAATCACTACTACATATATGACTTCTGTTGTTTGGTTTTTTTCAAGGGAAATCGGACAGTGTAATATATCTCATCGATTCTTTAAAGAAACCACCACGGTTGGTCAACTGATAAAACACAAGTTGCATTTTATTTATCTCATTGGCCGATTCATAAACAAACGGATGACATAGAGCGCCTGTAAAAATACAATTTCATGAAAATTTTTGGGAGAGATTTCACTTCCCTCAAAAAATCCTATATTGCCAGTATCTAGTAAACTAACTAACAAGATAGAAGCATAACCCTTAGTATGTACATTGTTGGTTTTATTAACACTAAGGATAGATAGAAAACATCCCACAAATCCCCCTGCCCCCAAATTGGATTATCTCGTCAGTTTTTGTGAAAGAAATGGATGACATAGGTGTCGTGTTATATCTCGTCATTTGTTTTATAATAACCAAAGATATATGTTTACTTAACCTCACAAGAACCCCCTCTTTCCCCTCCCTATGAGAAACCCCTCTAGCTCTCTCTAACCTCCTTGTGATTCTCCACTACTACCGACACCCCCAGCCCCTCTACTGATTCTAAAAAAAAACCACTGGCACTTCAACATCACTATTTGTCACCCCCTCCCCCAGCTCCTCCAACACTGCCTTGGCCGACCGCTACTGTAGCCAGCTGCCATTGCTGCCGTTTGCCACTACTGCTGCATTGCCTCTGCCATCATCCTCCTCCTCTGGCACCACCAACTACTTCCACATGTATGCCCTCTCCTCCTTCCTCCTCTCTCCTCCTTCAGTTATATCCATCTCCCTTCCCCCTCTCCTCCTTCCTCCTCTCTCCTCCTTTAGTTATATCCATCTCCCTTCCCCCTCTCCTCCTTCCTCATTTCTCCTCCTTCAGTTATATCCATCTCCCTTCCCCCTCTCCTCCTTCCTCCTCTCGCCTCCTTCCATTGTACTGTACAATTTCTTCTCAATATTGAGAAGAAATCATGCAAGATAGGGGAAGGAGGAGAAGAAATTGAATTTGTAGAAATTGAAGAAAATCTTTTCTATGCTTTCAATTGTAGTGAGTTGTGATGAAATTAAGAATAATCATATGAATTGTGTGGAAATTATGATGAATTGCATGGATAGTGTGATGAATTGTACGAAAATTGTGATGAAAATGCATATATTATGGATTGTTACAAGTTTGTTATTAATTATTTGTCTTTGTTAGGTCTGTAACTTGTACTCATGTATTTAGTTAGAATTGAAAATTATTTCCAAATCCTAATATGTAAATTTTAATCTATAAACTCTATCTATACCTAGATTTATAACATGTTTATTTTTTCAAAGATGAAATGATTTTTTCATATCTTTACTTTTGATTTTATAGACGACATCTAACAAGGAGCACAACAATTCTGTTCGTGAGGATCTTGTTGAGCCTCTTGACCAGGGTCATGACGGGGCTGATCCATCTACACCTAGGAGAGGGATAACTTTGATGGGAAAAAAGTCAACTATGGATAAAGGAAAGAATGGCACCGTTGATTTTAATGAAGTAGACCCAGTGATTACTAAAGAGTTTGTCAACTAATGTGGGGTCCATGCTCAAAACAAATTGCCTATCTGTATTGAGGATTGGAGATACATGGGAAAGGCCATTCAAGACCTCATTTGAAGAGAGTTATAGGTGAGATATATCCATATATATTTTTATAGTATTTTCCTATTCTATCTTTCCACATTTCTAAAAGCAGTGAACGTTGAATCTTTTTAGGGTATGTATGAGCTTGATGAAAGGTCACATTACAAGAAGGTTATGCAGCTCATCGAGATAAGACATAGAGATTGGCGGATAATCCTCACAAGAGACTACATCCTTAGATCCAAGAAGGACAAGGACCCAATCGTGCAATTGCTCTATCTTGATAAAAAAAGAATGACAACAATTTCTTGAGCACATACAAACATATGAGTTCAAGTTATTGAATTAATTACATTATTATGATTTCTTATGAACTCTTATGAATTCTTATGATTAGTTAACAATATTCTTATTAAATAAATCAGGCCATTAACGATGTTAAAAAAGAAAGGTGTGATAAGATTGTGCACAACCACCAGTTGGGTTCATGTAGTTATGCTAAACACCACTAGTTGAGAGAGCAAGAGCAAGACCCTTCTACTTCTACTCCTCATGAAAATGAGTCTTCTAGTTCTCCTAGACATTTGCCTTGCTATTTTGAGTGGATAGATGCAAGGAAAAACAAAGCTAGAGAAATCCACGTCCAAGCGACCTAGGAGGTGGCTACAAATGGTAAATTTCTTGGTCTCACAATGCATGTCTATGTTCATTTTTCCCTGAATTGTTAAGTATCTTGGAGGAATGTTAAGGTATATAGTCTTCTCACTCCAAGTATGTATATTACCAATTTTTGGTTAATTATATTTATTAACATAATTGTAAATCTATAGTACCATGTACAAGACAATGATTGGGCATGTAAATATTATGTGATGTACATGGACAATATTGTCAGGCAGGCATTATGAGAAATCAAATGTTTAGCATAGGTAATGTTATTAGTCTTGAATCATGATTAATTAAGTAGTCTCATTTGACAATACAAACAATCAAATCTAATTTGAATTACGTCTCATTATATTTGTACATTTTTTATACTACTCAGGTCTATATGTTGTAACACCTGAATGACAAACATGAAGAGTGGATAGACTACTTCATCAAGCATGTGGACTTGTTAGTTAATTGGGATGGATGGTTGATTGATATTGTATCCAAACGTTGATGTCAATATTTTGTTTTGTATTTTATACATGTGGACTTAAACTCTATGGCAGTTGATGTGTATATGTGTTCATGTATATGTGTGTGTGAATTGAATGTAAAGTGCATGAGGAGGATTGGATTTTATTCGGACAACTTTCTGATATATATTTGTGCATATGTATGAAATTGAATGTGTGGATGAAAACTGAAGCAATTGAGATGTGAGCTCATGCACACGTGTGCACATTGAAGTGAAATTGATAGAATGTTTCTTATATATATATATATATATATATATATATATATATATATATATATATATATATATATATATATATATATATATATATATATATATATATATATATATATATATATATAATGCCCGCATGGGTACCTTCCTTTATCTCCCCATTTCAAGGACATAGTGGCATCAATAGTAAATAGACAAAACAATCTTCATCTTTGGTTTACAATTTTCTGCCGACGCCGGCTCATCAATTCGAAACCCTTATGCTGCCGACTAGGCACACTATGATGTGGTAGTTGGAAAGCAGCGAGAACACCACTGTCATTTCCTAGAGTCCTAGGGACAACACGATCGGGCATACCCATCCTTCCAACGTTGCTGAGATCCGCCGTCCATAGACCAGATTCTAAGGAAGCTAATAGGCCTCTGATGATGCAACAAGGAGTGGGCGGGAGATCTTAAAATTGTAGCAGAGACACCAATGGATTTGGCCTGACTCTCTTATGTAGTCCTTTCTTGTTTAGGTACTGATCTAGTAGACTCCAAAAGGGCTTCACATCGATGATGTGCATATTGCTCAACGTCACAACTTTTGAGCCGCCGTAGAAAGAACCAATGCCATATCAAATTAATCATAGAGTTACGTTCGGAATTGGGATTGTGATCGCCATAGTTTTCATATATGGAACTACTATCTCTACGAACTAGGAATGTAGGCGTAGAAACGGATCCACCATCCAGACACAAATAATTCAACCTTTAGATCAACCAGATGCCTTTATTTGTTGGTGATGATCATCTCTGACTAGGATCAGGGGAACTTTTGGAAGCCTCAGGGTACCTGTTCCCGGGCTTCTGTAGCCCATTAGACATCTCCTCTAGTCGATTTGATGCAAAGATAACAATTAGATCCATGCTCTTCGTAAAACCAAGTTCAAGTTTCCTGTTCGTCAGAAGATTATTTTGAGCAGAAAATGGGGATTAACTAAGTTTAGTCATACTAACTAAATGATGTGGAAGGAAGAGAATAAAGTTGTCCCCTGATGGTGCCAATGCCAAGCTTTTGGGAAACCACAAGCATCTTCCAAAATAGAAACCTCTTCCTGCACGACGCTGCAATACTTGAACAATCTCAAACTTAGTCTCCCCATACAAGAAATATTATAAAGGTGAAGTGCGATTGTTCGGTAAAGTTGGGAAGGACATATGGATTTGGAGAAATTTTCTAATATTGAAGGTGGAGCTGCTGTTGGTGACAATTGAATCAAGTGAAGGAAGAATCAAGCCGGAGATAGCCAAGGTTGTTCATAACAAAATCATTCCGAAACAATTTTTTTTTTCTGACAACATCGATAAGCATGCCACAATATGTCATATAAAATATTGTAGACTTAACACACTTTATTCATTATAGTTATGTTTTAATTGAAAGAGTTACATTTTTTTGTAAATAGTTACATTTTTATATAAACCATTACGCTTTCTCCAAAATAATACATTTTTTCTGAAATTGTTACATTTAAACAACCACGTCACAAGTGTACAGACTGTCGCTCCACAAGATACTCAATTTTTTTTTCTAATTGGTCATATATCATAAGTTTCAGTCTATATACTTTTGGTTGTATTCACTTCCTCTAAGGTAGAAAAAATTCTCTACCATATTTGTATATGCATAGACCATAATTTCAAATATATTGATTATGTCCCTCCTATGTCTAATCACATTACAGATAATGGCGGACTCCCTGCTGTCATGCGACACATGGAAACAACCAAATAATGAGGATATAAGAGCCAATACTACTCATGAGGCTACTCTCATATCCATTAATCGACAACCCCAATATCATTTTTTAAATTAAAATGTATATAATATAAAAATGAGTAATAAAAGTTTACTAAAATATAACTATATGGTATAAAAAGTAACAATACGATCAGAAAAGTAAATATGTGGTACCAAAAGTATGTATTTGTAACACAAAGTAACATTTGGTCATAAAAAGTAACTATTTGACACTAAATGTAATACTTTATCAAAAAAGGTAACCTTTTTGAGAAAAAAATATGTTAGTCATTGTCTTGCAGATTTTCATAATTTGATCATTAACTTGGAGAATAATTGTCATTATTTAGCAAAGTAGTTTATTTTCAACACACTTAATTACCTTTAATGCCACATAGTTACATTCTATGCAACCATACAACATCTAAGCTGTGAACTTACATAATACAATGGGCGTTACTTCAATATAAATTTATGCACTGAGCTACATGCTCTTAACATATTTTATTTCCCTTAAGATCTCATACTACACCAAATCATCAGTGCTACTTTTTGTTTTTTTTTGTTACTTTTTGTGTCTTTGTGTTACCTTTCGTGTTAGATAGTTACTTTTCTTACCATATAGTTACTTTTTGTGTCATGATATTACTTTCAATGCCAGATAGTTACTTTTTTTCATGTTGTTACTGTTAATGTCGGTTAGTTATTTTTCTTACCATATAGTTACTTTTTGTGTCCTATTGTTACTTTCGGTTTCTGTTAGTTACTTTTTGTGTCATGATGTTACTTTTTGTACCATATAGTTACTTTTGTGTCCTGGCGTTACTTTTGGTGTCAGATAGTTAGTTTTTATATCATATAGTTATTTTTTATACCATATAGTTACTTTTTATACCACATAGTTACTTTTGGTGACTTGGAGTTACTTTTTGTGTCAAATAATTACGTTACACACTAAATAGTTACTTTATGTTAGGCTAAGGATGATTTGGCACAGTCTGAGCAATCTTAAGGGCACTGAAAGATCTGAAGTGCATGTAGTTCGGAGTGTAAAATCTATATTGGGAGTTATGACCACCCAAAGACAGTGCTCTGCTTCAACTTCTAAATACGACTATGTTCTTGGTAACCATGTGTTTGAGTCCATGTTGGTGGATATTTAAAAAAATATAGCTTTTCATCTTATAGTGTGTTGGCTGCACATTTTTCACCGGCTGGGGTGATTAGTTTTGACTGTGTATCTTCACCTTATTGTGTGTACCATTAGTTCATTAACACTTTTGACTTCTTACACCAGCTAAATATTATCAAATGAATACCATCGTCTATCGATTAAACCAACAATATTATCTATTCTAAACCACATGTAGTAATTGATGTAGTTTTTTCAAACAGACCCAAATTACCTACGTAAAAGCCAAATTAAGAAATTGAGTCATGAATACATGTATTAAGGTTGACAAATAATATAGTTTGGATCAAATTTCGTTCTTCATTGCTTTAAAGTTTTTAATTTCTGCACTCAAATAAATACCCAACATATGTTCCTTTTTTAAAACACATACAAGCAAATGACTTCAAACACCACTTTAACAGAAAAATACAAACGCATAATACCAGCCACAATCTCTAATAATGTAAAGAAGTACGAAGCTCGGCAAGGAGAACATTGGTCAACCAGGTGACTGAAAAAAGAAGTAATATTTAGAAACCAAATGTCATGTTCATTTAAAGAAGCCATGAAATAGTGGAGAAAAACCAACCTAATGTGTACAACATCTCAAGACTGAACAAAAACCACATGTTCAAAAATATGTTTCAAGCAAATTCTAAGCCAAAAGTAACCACCATTACGAAAAGAATTAGCATGGCTCATCTATCCATAATTGCCGCTATACAACATCTTGTAAGAACTTAACTAATTCTGTATGTAAATATTTAATGGGCATTCATGATTTACTCCCAGCTGACTAAATGCATGGGGGAATAATCGACAACAAGTGCCTAGAAGAAGACGGAGTTGGGGTGAGGGAGTTCAAATGGTCGTAAAGTTGTGAGTAAGTACAAATGGAAAAAGGATTCACAATCACAGCATTAACAATACAACCATTAGTTTAACAATGCATTCAGTGAAATCTTCCAGTGACAGCATCATGTCGGTGGCCATGGACCGGACCGGAACTGACGAGGAAGACCCGCCGCCTCCGTCTCTATCGGACGACCTCCTGCTGCTGATGAACCGGAGCCCATCGAGAGCCGCCTCCGTCCTGAACCTTGCCCTGTGCAGCCTGGCATGCACCCTCCTTTCCTCACGTGCAGTTAGACACGCCAGAGCTGCTGTTGGAACCTCCTCGGCTTCATGCATCTGGATGAGCTGGCAGAGCTATCTTGCGGGTGACGGTGTCGTCAGCCACGATGCCAGCTTGCGCCTGATCCTCGATGGGGCAGAGGACTGGCTCCTGCTCCTCTATCCGTTGATGATAAGGCATCAGTGTCACCCCGCACACCACCATGTCGTCACCGACGACCTCGAGGGCGACTTCATAGGAGTACGAATCATCATGGCATATTGGGGTGATGGGGGAGGACGAGATCACTGGCGCCGTCAAGGGCTTCGTCGGCCCGACACGGCTAGCACAGTCGTCGTTAGAGGCGGCGACATCGTTGTCCATGGCCAGGAAGTCGGCAATCCGACGGTGTTGTTGTTGCTGCCTCCCGACGGACGCTGGCGGTGCCCACATGGTGTGCGGCAGGGAGAGGCTACTCTTTGGCGTGACAGAAAGACGACGCCTTGGAGAGGAGACCTGTAAAATAGGCCGAGATTGGAGAGTACGGAAGTACCGGTCTGGTATTTACAATTCCTGCTACCGAACTTTGAAGGACGGGTAGCCTGACTACTTACCCGCGCGGGCAATGAAAACAATCCATATATATATATATATATATATATATATATATATATATATATATATATATATATATATATATATATAGTCAGGTTAGAATACACTCGAGTGTATTCGGAGCGGAATACACTCAAGTAGTTTTTCATGATGCAATATTTTTTTTTGAAAATTTAATCCGTTGATCTTCTTAAACATCTCGTGAACAACTCATATACAAAATTTGAGGAGCACATTTGGATATGTATAGCTCATATTATGAAGACCGCAAAAATTATGCATTTCAAATTAGTTTCGCGCGTCGATTTTGTTGCCCTCGGATGAATGACTTACACTCATCCAATGGGCTCAAAATTTATATGTAGCCCATTTATAGTATGACAGTGAAGATCAACGGTTTATATTTTACAAAAAAATAGTCTTGATATGCAAATACACTTGAGTGTATTCATGCGATCCGTACACTCGAGTGTATTCTAGCCTGACTCTCTCTCTCTCTCTCTCTCTCTCTCTCTCTCTCTCTATATATATATATATATATATATATATATATATATATATATATAGAGAGAGAGAGAGAGAGAGAGAGAGAGAGAGAGAGAGGGGCTAGAATACGAAGTGTATTTAGCTCCAAATACAATCAACTTTCTAGCCGTTGGATTCAAATCTAATCAGAACAGGCTGTCAACTAGCGCCCGTCAGTCTCCGTTACCTTCCTTCCTCCTTTATAAGTTTATACCCCGGTTCGCTTCTCTCTCCTCACATCACATAACAATCTCTGTCCTTCTAATCCTCCGCCTGTGTGACATCCCTTCTTCTTCTTCCCATATTTGCTACTCAGACATGCTAATCGATAAAGGGTAGAGCTTCATCCACTCTATGATAATCTGACGATTTCTTTTTGTTAAGAAAATTGGAAAGGTTGAAGAACGTGGAGTTCGTGCTCTAGCAGACTGGGGAGGGCCGATGTCTGACCTATACAGGAGGGCGAATATCGGACACTGACCGTTCAATGGTAGCGAGCTTGCCAACTGTGAAGTCCATTGATAAGAAGAAAAATGAACATACGTACTTTCACGTGATAGCAGTGATGCGCCGATGGCATATATACCCAGGGACGGGCTCGTTGGAGAAGGAGCTCGCACTGCCACTACTGTGCAGCCGGCGGAGAGCAAATATACAATATAGACGCAACGAAGAAGCTCAAGTAGCACTGCTTGGTTATGATAGAGGCTAGGAAGATCAGGTATGAGTCAACCAATAAGTCCAAGGTTAGAAGCAAGTCGATCGAGGAGTAAATTGCAACTGTGTGTCTTTGACGTGCAGTTTAATTTGCACCATCTATATGCAGACTACAACCAATCTTCCTTGTAGTGTGAACCCACGGCAGCGCTTCTTCCTCCTATAGCAGGGCGATTGACCGCGATGGCGAGTGCTACGTCATGGACTACATCTTCTACAACCCAATGACGACAGGAAGTTAACGACCAACATGTGTGGTTACATTATCTACCCGCAACAAGAGCCTAGGGGTGCCGGAGTACCGGTTCCTACCGAAGGTTGTGGTAAAAATGGGATCGGGAAGGAGACGTACAGGCTCAGTCGAGGCAGCCGCTTGCAGACGTGTTCGAGGAGATAGAGGCGTACTACCAGGACGTCTTCCCTAGTTTGTTCGATCGAGAAAACCGGTGTCAGACTGGAAGAAATCGACGTGCTCGTCATCAATGTGTCCGTGCTCTTCTTGTCCCCGTATATATTATCAAGGATCGCCATTAAGACGGATTGACATGGTTTTAATCGTTCTGCTATATGTGCCCAAGTGGTGTTTGTAATTAGCACAATGATGCCTAGCTTTGTTGTTTTGACTGATACTGGTCGTTTATCCACCTACTACCTAACTATCCACCTTAATATTTCAAAGCAGCTACGATAATCCAATTTATACAGACAAAGACCACTCCATGATCATCACCTGTTCCGGTCCGACGCCGACACCACACTTCTTCTCACCAACTGTCCCTCCCATCCACCACGTTCCGGCTCTGGTGCCAAGTCCTCACGGACGACTCTTACGGCTGCTGCCTCCAGCAACAGGACACACAGGGCCGCATGGGATTCAACCTCGGCAAAGAACTCCTCAAAGCTGTAACTAGGGTGTTTGTGGACAACCTCAAACCTGATTTAGACTTGTCGGAAGCCACAAAGATAGAAGGGAGGAAGGATGGGATAGACAGAGGGCGAGAGAATGATTCCGTCGTCAAATTGACGTGGTTATTACAGTAAACACCATTGGGATTCTGTTGTCGATCTCCAACATGTAAAAAATTGACGGTGTCAATCGATCTAGCTGGATGAGGCTAGGGCAACCGACAGCCAGAGTAGAGCATCCATAACAGGAAGACACGACAAGAGGAGCGCTCGCTGATACAGTGCTAGATCGGCCATTACAGCAGTAAAAATCGTAATACGCCAACTGGCAGTGGCGAAGCCAGGAATTTTAATTGGTGGTGGTGGGGGGGGGGGCACCACATAACATAACAGTAAAAAAAACTGCATATATTTTGCCAGGACAAAAATATAAGGGAGGTATTTGAAAAGAAAACCAATGTTGAACATTTTTTCTATTTATAAAATATGAAAAAGTAAATCAACATATTATAAATGATTCACAATTGTCCACGGCGGCTAGACATCCCCAGAAAACGGTTTATAATGGTTTCATTGTCAACAACAGAAAAAATCTCCTTTTCGATGTAAGGAAAGAGACAATCATTGAGCCAAATATCTTCCATCTTACTACGCAGTCGACTCTTTATAATCTTCATGGCAGAAAAAAACCTTTCTACTGTGACACTTGCAACTGGTAGAAGTAAAGTAAATTTCAGAAGTATAAATATTAGTGGAAAATCTTTATCTTTCTTCAGCTTCATAAGTTTTTGAGCGAGAATGTCAATTCCTGTTACTTCTAAAAATTCACTAGAAGACCGCACATCTAAGTTATATGTGTCAAGGTGAAGACCGCACATCTAGTACTGCAAGATCCACTTCACCAAAATCAAATGGATAAAATTTGACAAGTCGCAACATTTTATGCTTGTCAAAAAGGATAAATCCATCACTTGGATCAAAACAAGCAACACACATTAAGCATTCTGTGTTAGTCTCATTAAAATGGTCATCAAGCTCAGTTATTGTCCAATCAATTACAGTGTTGAATACCTCAAAACGATAATGATGAAAATTGGTAACCTTTTCTTGATTTCTTCTTGATCTTCCAGGCGGTGAGAAATCTTCATCCACATTAGGAATGTGAATCCCAAATCTATTACAAAAGTCAACCACTACTTGAATAAATATCTCCCACTGGTCATCTTCTATCCTCATGTAGTGCAATTGTTGTTTAGACAAGTTCACCAATGTCATTGCATTTATAATATTTTGGTCTTTTCTCTGCAATGCTTGTGATAATTCATGTGTTTTTTCCAAAATAGATTTCATCAAATGTAAAGTGAAAATATACTCGAAAGTGTGAATCTGAATCTTGAAAATATTAGCAAGCCCTCTTTGTTTTGCTTCCTTTCCATCTTCTACAATGATATCCAAAACACCAACAATAGAAGGAAATAATTGAATAAAATTCAACAAAGATGCATAATGTGAACTCCATCATGTATCAATAGCTCTTCTAATACCAAGTTCTTGATTCAAGCCAATTCTATTACTAGTTCTCCACGTCTAAGTTCATCATCTAGTCTTTCCGCTTATTTAAGTCAAAGCATATTACGACGCTTACATGAGCCACCCACTATGTTCATAATGTTTGATATGGATTCAAATAATGAAGCAACAAGTGGATGACCTTGTGCTATAGCAACAAGAACTAATTGAAGATGGTGAGAAAAACAATGCACATAAAAAGCACATGAATTTTCCCTTAAGAAGAGACTTTTCAGTCCACCAAATTCCCCTCTCATATTGCTTGCCCCGTCATATCCTTGGCCTCGCAATTGTGAGATGCTAAGTTCTGTAGCACAAAAAAAGGAATCAATAGATGACTTGAGAGAAAGTGAAGATGTATCAGTGACATGCACAATCCAACAAAATGCTCAATTATTTCACCTCTTAAATTCACATATCTTAGAACTATGGCCATTTGTTCTTTAGTAGATGCATCTCGTGCTTCATCAACTAAAATAGTGAATTGATCTTTTCCAATTTCTTGAACAATTCTTTCCCTTATTTTAGTAGCAATTACATGACATAGATTTTTTTGTATGTCTGGAGAAGTTAACTTTATATTTCCAAGAGCATTATTCAAACTCACTTTATTAACAATAACATTATGAGAAGCAAGAAATTGTAAAAACTGCAAAAAATTCCTCGATTTAATGAATCAACACCTTCATTACGGCCACAGAATGCTAAGCCTTGGTTTAAAAGATAGCGGATGCAGCCAATAGATGCTTCTAACTGGATACGATATTGTTTTCTAACATCATCATCTTGTTTACACAGTAGGACATCAACATGTTGATCCTGTTTCATGAGAGCTTCACACATTTTTTTGTGCACTATTATGAATACTGATACTACCACCAACATATTTTTCAAATCCCTTTTTATCTTTCCAGTTTGTGTATCCTCTACTAACAAAGGCAGGATCATGACCAATTTGAGGAAATATATAGCAATAAAGGCAAAATGCAACATTTTTGTCTTTGATATACTCTAGCCAACTAGGATACTCACTGAACCAAGATGGATTAAACTGATGAAATTTGCTCCCAGATTGGGTGAAGGGAAATTTATGACCCTTTAATTGACAAGGACCATTTTGCAAATAAGCTTTACGGATGTTATCTCGAACATTTACATCATAATCTAGCACATTTGGCCTCAACCCCAGATCAAAAATTATATCTTCATGATTTGATTCTACTTTTTGAGTCTTCGAAGGACTAGATTCTTCTATTGTGTGGCTTGAACTAGAATTATGAATCAGTTGTGGTTCATACAACAACAATTTCTTATAATAATTTTCTATAAAGATTAAAATAAAAACAATAATCAGTACATGTAATACATTTTGCAACAATAATGTAAATTTTAATTAATATAACATAGAATAAAATGGCGTATGTTATTGTCTAAGAGAGTTAAATAATTATACTTGCAAATGAATAATGTACTATGATTTTATGAGTAATATTATGCGCAAGTAGAGTCAAAGAAAAAAAGGGACATTGTAAATAAGGAGTTGGAAGAGAAATTATACCAAGTTTTGATATAAAAATTGAAATTTACAGAACAGACAACTGTCGCACTGTGTTGTCCTCATGAATGGAAAATAGAATAGATAAGTTATCACGTCGCACTTTCTCAATTGCTACGTGACAATGAAATAGATAAATCTTTGTGTAGTATTGTTGCATATGCCGCTACGTAGACAATAGAATAGACGAATTGCCATTCCCCACAACTACGTTGCACTATCTCTACTTCTCTTTGGGAAGGAAAATAGATAAAAAAAATTGTAAGGTGTTGCCTCAATTCCGAGAAATAGACAAAGATAGTCGTTGGAGAATAAACAAACCTTACCTTTATTTGTTGTGTGCGGTCTTAACAAGACAGGAAAATAGATTATTTGTAATATGTAGTTCCAGCGGCATCATACCGCAAAGAGATGATGCTAAGTCTGAGTGGGAAGAAGAATCACCAACTTTTATCCTTGTGCGGTATGGCCCAACGTTGTTCGATTGGTATTGTCTATTGATAGATACCAAGCTATGGTCGGTGGGCAGGGGAAAATCCGTGAAGAAGACACTTCCGCTGGATAGAAATAGAGACGACCAAAAAGTCTTGTATTCTATTTGTAGCTTGTAGGGATAGGGCACTGTTTCTATTTCTAAGAAATTAATATATTAATAAAATATTATAGGCGGCAACGGGTAGGGCACGTGCCCTCCCATGCCCCTATTTGGCTCTGTCCCTGTGCACAACCATTGGAGATGAGGTTGAATAAGGTGGCAATGGTCGGGTTGTTGGTGGTGCTAGGTAGGTGGCGTTGGCAGGATGCTGCTACGCTATCCTGGTGGTGTTGGCTGACTTCTAGTTGTACAAGCAGCTACTGCTGGTGGAGAGAGACTGAAGGCATTTTGAGGGAGAAAGGCACTACCGGCCTTGTGGAGGTGGATATGTGTGAAGGAGAAAGACAGACATGAGAGAAGTGAAGAAAGGGTGAGAGAAGGAGATATCATAATGAGGAAGAGTAAGATTGTATAGAGAGAGGGACCAAGAGAAGGATGATCGAGTGGGGTCTTAGGATCACATACCACATCTGTTTATGATAGTGGTGTGAGTGCTTTTCTAGATTTAAGATCCAAGGGATGAAAACTTGATTGTATTGAGTGAGGAATACCCTTGAGTGTATTATAGTCTCTTCTCTCTCTCTCTCTCTCTATATATATATATATTTCTTGTTGTAGGTTTGTTAGATTGTTGTTAAATTATGATGCTTGTAGAGCATGCAGTTCATCAGAAAGGGTAGTAATTGGAAAGTAGGTCTGCAAACATGCTATATTTATTAAAACATATTGTGTCAGTTATTTCATTAGAAGTCGATTGCATATAACTTCTTCATTGGTTGTGTAAAAGAAATAAATGAAAAATCCCTCCCTTTTGATGTTTATTTTCTGATGAAACCAACAAAATACTATTAAGCATAACCTCGATGGTTCAACTTGGAATAATAAACGAGGTGCTACCAATGGAAACCATGTTTTCGTCGCAAGCAGCATGTTATTTTGTCAGTTTGGCTGTAACGTGTAACCAATGATATATATATATATATATATATATATATATATATATATATATATCTGTGTGTGTGTTGTTGGTTTCTTTTTGCCAAAATAACCAACGACGTATGTTCTGAGTTGTAGCATCGTCCACTTAGTTGTTGGTTTATAACTGAAAAAACATGTCAAAAGTAACCGAGGATGTAGGGCATTTCTATATTAGTATAATTTTCACTTAAAAACTGCCATCACCATAACGTTCTAGGATTTGAGGCATCGAATAAAATGATCTTTAAAGGAATGATTGCACTACTCATATCACCAAATTGCACCTTCTTTTTAGGGATCCCATCACTAAAGAACTTTGTGGCTAAGCGTTCTCAGCCCAGAGTAGTACTATAATGGGTGACCAGTCAGGAAGTTGATCCTGATTTGCACATGAGTGAGGAAAAAGCTCATAGTTAAGGTTAGTGGTGGTTTGTAAGGCCAGATGTCATTCTTGAAACTCTACTAGAGCCTTAGGCAGTGGGCTTAGACGTTACAAATAGTGTCAAAGCTGAAACCTTCTAGTAGGTGGGGCCAAAATGGGCATGTGGCATTGCTACTCATTGAGTTGTGCAATCCATACATGTTAGAAAGGGCTATCCTAGTTGATAGAGTCACCCTTGCACTGGTAGATGTGATTGGGAGCTAGGTGTACATGGCCATGTTGGGTCTGTACTGAAATGGGAAAATATTATGAGGCCATATGTTGAGCCTTGACGAGTACATCAAGAGTTTAAGTGGGGAGCTTGTAATATCCTAAGATTTGAGGCCTCAGATAAAATGATCATAAAAGAAATTATTGGACTATCAATATCATCAATGTACACCTCCTTTTTAGGGAGCTCATCACTAAAGAACTTTGTAGTTAAGCGTGCTCAGCCTAGAGTAACACTGGGATGAGTGATCAGTCGGGAAGTTGGTCCCAGATTACGTGTGAGTGAGGAAAAAGTGGGCAATTAAGGCTAGTGATGGTCTGTGGGGCCATGCATCATTCTTAAAACTCTATAAGAGCATTGGGCAGTGGGCTCGAACATTACAATTATAAAGTACAACAACACTTTTATAAAGAAAAACAACATTGGTTTACATATAGTGTAGGTTCTCGTTAAGACTAGATACTGACATTCTAAACAATAACATTACTTTATTAATAGAAAGGGATGCTCTCTATCGTTGGATAAAAAATACGGGAATCACTTGTATATAGACTCAATTTATATGACGGAAATGATGCTATTTTCCTACTAAATATCCCATGAAAATAGTTTTTTTTCTTTCATTCCTTCTTTTATGTGCAAACCCATTTTTATTTTTCCTCTAGTGGCAGTGGCTTACTTCTTCTTGATGAATGACACCAATTACTCCCATTGTCAGTGTCATCATGATACCACCGCCACAGATTTTTATTATCCTCCTCCCCATTTTACTCCAGGGGAGCTATCACCAACCTTTATGTTTGTTGTTGTGTCTTGCTACTGCTTGTGATGACCACATTGTTGCTTTTGTGTCACACCCCAATTTTCATAGCCAATTTAAAACTTACAATGGAATTCCTCCTAAATGATAATCATTAAGGGGTTAAATGTAAGAGACCAATACTAGTTGTCTTTATATGAAAGTGGGATGAGAAAACTTAAAGTAAGACTCAACTTCATATTTCACTTTCAATTATGCATTATGTATACCAATTAACTCAAATTAATCCGCCTTCCTTTTATCTCTCCTCCTAGATGGCCATTAAATATAGGAAGAGGTCAAAAAGGTGAACATGTGACCTTTGAATGATTAATAGAGTATATCTCAAATTTTAACTCAAGGATGTAATAAGAAAAGCTTTTCAAATTGTCTCACCATTTAAAAGCATTAATATTAAGATTAATAGACTAAATAGAAGTTATGGACCATAAGACATACAACAATGAAATCTAATTTCATAGGAATATTATAGACCTTAAACTTTTCTTATGGTTCAGATTTGAGATCATTTGAACCATGTTTGACCCTCCAATTAATTTAGGAGAGGTTTGTATATAGTTTACTATAGAATTAATCAAATTTACATTAATCATGTTTATTTACCTAATTTTCAGGTTATTTCACTGTCACACATCACTTGTATTCAATTTTCATCACCCACACTCATCCAATGGTTGACATTTGATCCACCCCTGATCTAGCGGTCCAGCGATCGTCAACTACCTCCGAAACTCTCGCGGTCAGTAGCAGTTACACAGGTCCACTTCCTCTGACCTCATTCTCCATCAATTCTTCACCATTTGACGAGATTTATTCTCTATAGGTTTTCCCTTCCTCTGACATTTCAAATGAGACATAACTCATTCTCCCTTTCACCTTGAGCATGAAATTCCCAAACTAGGGCATCACCCCCTCTCCACTGAGACTTCACAGGCACCACCCCAATGCTTCACACCCCTATATAAGGTGCCCAAAAGCCCCGCCTATCACCACCCATCTCTCCTCCTCAGTTGATTTCACCTCTAATGCTCGGAGACACCCCCACCCTACTCTACCTACAATTCTAATGAACTCGGTCCCTCCACAGTCATTTCCTTTGTCCCTTGTGCAATTAAGGGCTCGGTAAGCTTCATTGACCCTTCTTCCTTCCTTTTCCATCATCAGTTTTCCCTCAGCGATCCCCGAGTAGCATACCCTATAGCTCAACCATTATGCTTGCCGATTCTAGTCTCCATGGCGTCTCAGTGAGCCTGCAATAATGAAGACAGTTTGGTTGGCTTTGCCTTACAACCGCAATCATTTTTCGATCACCACTTGAAGGTTTCAAACCATTTTTCTTGACTTTGGATCTTTGATTTGTTCACCTATTTCCACCATGTTCCTTAAGCTCCAGATCACACCATAACTAGTGGATTGACTCATTGCCTATGCGAGGACATGGCAAACTCATTGTCGGTCTCAACACTCTGAGTAGGACCCAGGCCCTCAATGTTCCTCCCTATTGATCAGAGTTGCAGCTCCTGTGCAGGTACTTGAGCCATGGCTCGTGGGGAGGAATAAACCATGTCATTAATTGACCTTGGAGCCCCCACAATGTTAATTGAATGATTTGATTTGCAAGGGCAACCCTAGTATTTTGACTCTAATTTCTTTTCTATCTGCATTCGAAAATTAAGTGAAGATTCAAGTTTACCCCCGCGATTTCAATCGCCAGGTCAATATTACAAGGGCAATTTAGTCTTTTCAATGAGGTTTTTATTTCTCAAATGTATGAATTTGATTTATGACCTAATTACAACCCCCCCGCCAGATTGATTACATGTAACATGTTCCTAAGGCTCTTTGGTCATTTTGTAGTTTATTTACATCATGTTTATTTTCAAATCAAATCAATGTCAGACTATGGTTTTACCGAATTCTCATTGGTTTGTTTTCAAAAATTCATATTAAATCATAGGATGCTTAGAAAAATACAAATATATAGTTATTGGAAAGGGTTTTTCGAGAGAAATCCGATTTTAAGGTTTTCAAGCCACGATTTTCCTTTCCATTCTAATGTTTTATTAGAAACCCTAATTTGAACCATGAAACCCTAATTACGTACCACATATGATTAAGGTGATCTAATCCAACCTAGTTTTCCTAGGTTAATGATGTTGATAGTGAGCCTAATCCTAATGCACTCAAACCCTAATTCAACCTAAGATCAATACAAGGTGTTGATTAATGATGTTTATGAACAGGTGTTTAGAGCTTAATCAACACAAGAGGGAGTTTGACCTAGATTTGACTCAAGGATCAGGAAGACCATTTTAGGATCAACTCTTCCTCTAAGGAAATGGGTCATGCTACTGAGCACAAGTATTTATGGTAGATTGCATGCTAAGTACAAGTAGACATTATGATTTCAAGTTTAATATTTTAATAATGCTCACAATATCAAAATGCTTGATGATTTCTATAGGATACATCCTATGGTTAAAATGTTCATTATGATTAAAGTCTATGATTTATGACTCATGAAATCGATGTTAATGTTTAAGAGGGAGAAATCCCATCATGTTAAGAGATCATGTTAATAGGGAGAAATCTGATCATGTTAAGTTCAAATATCATGTTAATGATAAAGTTAATGTCATGTTAATGATCAAGTTAATTGGAATTGAAATAGTCTATATATGCTCCCAAATCATGGACCTCAAGGGGTCTTCAAGGGCTTTCCTAGCATCAAGGGATTTCCTGATAATCATATGCTCCCAAGAGGGTGTCATTGCATTTACTATTTAATTCTTCATGTTATTAATGAATCAAGAATGCTTACAAGTAATTCATGTCAACTTTTTCTTACATGTCAAGTAAACTTACTTTGATTATGTTATAAAGTGGTAGTACCATTTACTGGTGTGTTGTTTTTCCCCTTTGCATAGCTGGGGACGCGATGTCCCCAGGAATTGGAGCAAGTAAGGACTCAAGAGGAGAAAGCAAGTATTAGAATACCTTCAAGAGCTAATTGGTGGGTGCCATCCATACTAGGTGATCCAATTATTTAGACATGTTTACCTTCATGAATAGATTTCCATGTTTAGAAATGTCTAGACATGTTATAGAACTCAATTATAGTTTCCTATTCAAAGAATAATGTATGAATCTCAATGGTGAATTATATGTTTATTTTCTATGATTTCATAAATGTGACATACCCCTTCAAGATGAAATCTTCCACTGAGTTATATTGAATATTAAAAGGGGTGAGGTGTTACATTAACAATATCAAAGTAAATAAATGGATGGATGGCAGGAAGCATACTGATTCATATGTTCTAACCCTAGGTTTATGTGACCCTTTTCAGATGGCCTCTAAGAGAGCATATAAGGGAATATATAAGGAGGATGGTGTGACTCTTCTAGTGGGGGAAGTGGAACCAGAAGAAACCCTAAGACAACCCTAGAAGATCTGGTCCAAGCCCTCATCAATGCCTTAGCATAAGGACAACATCAGCCTAGACATCATGAGCTAACTTTAGTAGACTTCCTGAAGATTAGGCCTGACTCTTCCTCAGGTGAAGGAGAGATTGATGTGATCACCAAAGTTGAGGAGTGGATTATAGGCTTGGAGCATTGCTTCCAAGACATGGGCTGTCCTCAACACATTAGAGATCGCTTTGCAATCCACATGCTCAAGGGAGTAGCCCGCACATGGTGGAAAAACTACCTCAACTCAAGGGCAGCTGATGCACCTCCACTCACATGGGAAGGATTTGTTGAAGCCTTCCAAGAACACTATGTGTCCAAAGCCATGATTGAGAAGAAGGAACTAGAGTTTGCCAAACTGGATCGAGTGGGTGACTTGACTATGACCCAATATTCCATGAAGTTTAGGGTCCTCCAAAAGTATGGCTATGATTATGATGAGCATCACATAACAAAGAAATTCATCTGAGGACTCAAGTCTGACTTGAGCTTTGCCTTGTCTAGGAGAGGCCATAAAACCCTCCAGGCTGCCGTGGATGCAGCCCTAGAGCTTGAATATCACCCTAGGAGATCCTACAAGAAGGAAGTTCCTCGAAAGAACAACCAATATCAACCTCCAAACAACCCTAAGAGAAAGGTACGTGAGCCTGCAGTAGAAGCTGAGAAGCCCCAATGTCCAACGTGTAAGAAGAACCATGTAGGCCCATGCAGGTATGGTTTGGGTGCATGCTACTATTGTGGAGAAACCAAACACCTCAAGTCAAATTGCCCTAAACTCACAAAGTAATAGGACCAGAGCAAGGACCACAATCCACCTCCCAAGAGACAAGCTAGAGTTTTTGCTATGGAAGTATAGAAGGAAGATGAGGAATGATGTGATAATTAGCTTATGTCCATTTGAACCCTTTTTATGAAATACATTCACTTTTTCATGCAAATTTTAGCAATGCTTTCATTAAGTGAAGAAGTAACGATAAACCCTAAGGTGGGTAGTACCCTAGAAAATTTGAGGATGAAATTTGTTTTAAGGTGGGTAGAATTGTCACATCCCATCATAGCCAATTTAAAACTTAGAATGGAGTTCCTCCTAAATGATAATATATGGGGTTGAATGCAAAAGACCAATAATGGTTGTCCTTATATGAAAATGGGATGAGAAAACTTAAAATAAGACTCAACTTCATATATCACTTTCACTTGTGCATTATGTATATCAATCAACTCAAATTATCTGCTAGGAGCATTAGTTATTATCTCTCTAGTTTTTATTCTGATCCATCTCTAGCTAGGTTGACCGCGCCTGATGGCGGCCAATCAAGGTCAGGCGGGGTCCTCCTCTACTGTGGCCTCCACTAGAAATGCCACCCATAACCCTCCCCCCGCCTCCCCCCCGCAGCTACCCCCTGGGGCGATCCTGGAGCAGATGTTACTAAAGGAAGATCATGGGCCAAAGCCATGTCCAAGCCGATGGAGGTACACCGAAGGTTCAAACCCCTACTACTACTGGGCGACTGCAAGGATCCCGTGTACAAGGAGGGGGATAATGGACCATGGATGAAGTTCTCTGAGCCAGTGGTGGCCGCCATGGATGAGTACCACAAACACTCTGTGATTGTTCAAGTTTTGGGACTAAAGGTTGCAGTGGAGAAACTCCATGGCTAGATGCTGAGATCCTGGAGGCCTAAAGGTGACCTCCATATCGCTCAACTAGTTGGAGGATTGTTCCTGGCCAAATTCGCCTCTGACCTCAACCTCACCAAAGAAATTGAGCAAGGACCCTGGTTCTTCGACAACCAGCTGGTCCTAGCCAGACACTGGACACTGGAGGCGGACCTTAGGCATGCGACCCTCACGACGACCCCTGTCTGGGTCACTCTCCTAGAGGTTGGACAACAATGGACGAGAAGGGCTATTTTGATCATCGCCTGTGGAATAGGTGAACCCAAAGTCATTGATTTATTCACCACTGGAAAGCTCGCTGGAGCGGCCCATGTTTGTGTGGAGATCAATGCTGAGAGGGAGCCTCCTAAGGAGGTTATCTGTGATAACCCTGATTTTAGGTTGTTGATATTTAGACTAGTACTTGAGTACATAATTGGAATAAAATGATATAATTGTGGAAGATGAGGTCTTATATGGTCAATTTGAGTAAGTTGATCTTGTGTTGATGATTCTAGAAGTTATATTGATATATACTTTGGGTTGTATGCCTTAAATATCAAGTTGGATAGTTATGACTTCATTTATCATTAGGGATACACATGGATCCAAAGGGTGGAATGATGAACCTTTGTATGTTTCATAATCAAACAAAGTGGATTGAATCTGTCATTATGGTTTGAGGATTAATTGACTTGTATTCAAGGTTTATGTTCTTATTTATAAGGTTGTTTGAAAAATCTATTTGCATGACCAACTAATGAAAATTGTGTCTCAAAAATAGATATGAGTTACTTTATGTTGTTGTGAACCTATGCCTAAACTTTTAGAATGAAACAACCTTTCTACAAAAGATATTAAGGCTTCAAGTTTGATCATGTCTATTATGATTAACTGATTTAGATTTAAGTTCAATTGCATCTATATCACGCTCACATTGGACAACTCTTTGCTGAGCCCATCCCAAAGTCAGGCAGCGTGGCCTCATCGAGCTCACTGCTTTGGCAGGTTGTTAGGATCTGACGGATCAGGCTCCTTCTCCTACCTCCGAGCAAAGCGAGGAGGAGGGTAGCTCAGGCTGTGATCCAACCAATCGCATCAATCTCGCTAGTCTAGAACCTCTTACGATTAGAGGAGATCAGTGGATCCGCCACCCTTGGAGGAAAATGTTGACCCCTGAATCGACTTTGGAAACCCAGGGTACAATTTAATAGCAGCTTTCCCCTCACCTTCTTCTCCATCGTCCATCATACAGGGTGACCAAGGTGGAGACGAGATGTTCCAAATTTCCACTTTCACCACCTAAGAGTATATCATCATTGTAGAAACCCCTTCGAACTCAGTGCACCCAGATATCCAACACCCGACAAAGCTTTGTAGCTAGGCTTCCATAGTCCTGAGCTCGACACCCAGGAAGGAAGGTTAGGATTGGAGGGCGTTGTTGGGAGTTCTGTAACCCATTGAAGAGTCTGCGGCGAGCTACAAGAAGTCTTCCCTATTTTTTTGAGGTTGTAGGAGGTAGAGTGCCATCCCAGTGAAAACGCCCAACCCTTCCTGCACACCTTCCTCTGAATCCAGACAAACGCCACCATGGAGCTTGGAAGCTCCCCTCGATCCAGTGACCCAGTCACCCCGTCGCCTTGGATGAATGTCGTGGAAGATCTGTTGTCTCTTCCGGATCTACAATCACCTCAGAGATTTCTCCTTCTACACTGCCTCTTTAGCCGCCACTCATCGGGCTTCCCCTGCTGCTGTGTTTGAAGCCTCTTTTCCGCCGTCCAACTGATGGCAGCGGCCGGAATAGAGGGTGAGCGGGAGGCTGAGCCCCACCTTACCACCAGCCATCACCGATGGGTCGCCTAAAGCTCTGATAAATCTAAAGTGCCTGTCCTTCTTCCAGTTTGGTGATGGCAGACGAGGGGTTCCTCACCGAACCTAGGCCACCACGGCAGCTGCAACTTGGGATCGACCCTGCGGAGAAGACCCAAAGGTTGGGGGCATCGAAGCGTGCCCTGTCGACTCTCTAGACCGGTTAGCAAACCCAAGAGCTACTTCAAGATGGCCTGCGTCAGGTGCCAGATGTTACGACCCGCATCGAGCTTATCTCGTAAGTACGCTGTTCAGCATGTGTTTAGCTGATGTGTTAAGTTATAAGCTTGTTTTTGTTAATAATGTTTAAAATGGATATGATTTGTGCTTAGTGTGTTTTCTAGCTCCTAAAGCATGTAGGATCTTACGCTTGAAGCGTTGCCAGAGAAATCGTTCGAATCCGACTTTCGAGTCAAAAGTTGCATGTTTTTGGGCTTTTAGGGACCCGTTTGTAATTTTTGAAAGTTTCGAACTTTACAATTAGGCCCCTAAGTTTCTTCCTTATCCTTTCTCTCTTCCTTATCTCGTTTCACTTTCACAGAAATGAGAGAACGCTCCTGCGTTCTCCTTCTTTGCGTGAGAAAGAGAGAAAGAGAGAGAGAGAGAGAGAGAGAGAGCTGAGAAGGGAAAGGCGTCGGAGCTTCGTTTTGCTTCGATCAGTTGCTGCAGTTCATCCTTTTCCTCCGTGGATCTCCTTCTCTGTCAATTCAAATCGGATTCGCAGCTGAAGCTACGTTTGCAGGGAAAACGGACAAGAATTTGGGGTGCCCGGTGCAGCCCTAGCTTGTTTCTTTCTTCCCTTCAGGTGCGGTTTAGTCATATGCATCGATTGTGATCGTTTCGCGGTGTTTGTTCGAGATTTGCCCGTCGATTCGAGAGAAATCGACTTTTGCAGGCCGTTTTTATGTTCTGCCTGTGCACGGTTCGGCAGAGTTTCAATTCGGTCGGCCGAGTTCCTTTTTAGGGCAATTGTACAACGTTTTTGGATCGGCCGAGTTTGAGTCTTTGGTCGGCCGAGTTTCCTAATTAGATAAGCGAACAACGTTTTTGTCGGCCGAGTTTGGGTTCTGATCGGCCGAGTTTCCTTGTAGGTATTTTAAGCGGTGAGTTGGTCGGCCGAGTTCCCCAGGAGATCGGCCGAGTTTCCAGTTGGTCGGCCGAGATTGTTCGGCTGAGTTTCAGAATCTGGGAAGCGTTCGGCCGAGTTCCATAGTGTTCGGCCGAGTTTCAAGTGGTGAGTGGCAGTTCATTTAGAAATCATTATTTAACTCATTTTAAAGGTCTAATTGCTTCAGTAATAGTATGATAAGTTCATTGAAACTTAAAATGCGTGATAAGATTGATGAGAAAGAGGAAATTCTGTGTTTACAGTTATAATGCGTTATTTCAGTTAAATTGTTTATCTGTTAATTATTTAATAGACCTAGATGCCCTAACACCGTAGAACCCCTTAGACGGGTCTGCAACTTTGGGGTGAAACTCGTGTTGCAACATCATCCGTGCTTGTGTCGCGGACAAACGAGGAAAGAGAGAGGCAGTGTCTAACAACAATCATGCTTGTGTCACGATGGCACTGCGATAACAAAAGAAAACACGGTTATCTAACACCATTCATGCTTGTGTCGCGAAGGTAACCCTGTGACTCTCCGCCGGTGTACTCAGGTTTAAGGAGGAGTCGAGAGCACACGTGGTTGTGCAACACACGTGGATGTGCGATGAGGCCGTAGAGCCTGTGTCCTGTGCAGACCAGGACGAGTAGTCAGACTTAGCACTTCCCGGGTGTGTCGCTAAGTCTTGTACGGTGGGACCGTAGCATGGACTTGTTGCAGATCTTTATATGCAGAGTACACTGCATATATTTAGGGCATAATAATAAAATGAATAAGTAATCATTTAGGATCACAGTAAATTTATAAATCTGTTTATTTATCTGAATTACCTATTGATGCTTAGAAATGTGGTTATTATCTGTACATCTGCTATGTCAATTGAACTGCTCTGCTTGAACTGTATATCTGTTTATTTTCAGTTAATAAACCTGACGAGTTGTTTATTGATAGCTAAGTGAAATGTTATTCACTGAGCGAGTAGGCTCACCCCTCTACTCAAACATTTTCAGGTCAGCACCAGCATCCGGAGTCAGAAGGATCATATCATCCTAACGCTTAGTTGATAGAAGGTTTGTAGTTAGTCTAGTTAGAGGTCTCTTAGTCCATTCCCCTCGATCTTCAGGACAAGGTGTGAGCGAGAGAGAGAATGTGTACAAAGATGTAAATTAACTGTTATGCTTTATCTTATGTTGAACAATGTAAATTGCTGTTGACTCTGTTTATATTTCTTGTCAGTTAATAGAAATGCTTCTGCAGCTTGTTTAGTTTCATTTACAGTATAAATCAGTTTTTCCAATTAATGTTGTTAATTGTTTTAAAAAAGTGATGAATGGTTGGCTTATATGTGAAATCCCACCTGCCGAGTCCTAATCTCGTGGTTTGCGGTAAATGTGAGATTGGGGCGCGACACCAGAGCTCCGGAGAGGTTTCATGGCACTGCCTTGTTGCTGTGCGAACAACGAGTCGCGGAGGAGAAGATCCTTGCAGAAGGCGATCTGGTCTTTGGGATTCTCGAATGATGGGTCATGAAGAGATCAAGCTTGACCAGGAGGCTGGGAGCACAATCCCTTGATATGTGGCCTGCATCTGGACCACCTAGCAGAAGATCTGATGGCCACAATAAATCTAGAAAAGGTAAATAACTCCCCATTTTACATAAAACATGGGTATCTTGTTTAAATCATCTTAAATAGACCCCTTGGCCAATAAATTGCCCAAAAATACCCCTAGACTCAGAAAAATGTTCTCTACATTACTGGACCCTTAGATCAGACCTTTGACGAACAAATAATGATGATAATTAATGTAGATGATTTAGAGTCCATTAGTTGAAATAAATAGTATCCATGTGATATTAATTCTCAGAAAATTTTAGTAGAACTTTAATAACACTGGAAACCCACTTGTGAACTCTGATCTGGGTTTTCTTGATCTATGTTAGGCCTTTTCTCATTAATGCCTAAATTACATATTTAATCCTCATATTAATTATAGATAATAGATAAAGCATCAGAAAAATATGAAATTCATATCAGACCTTACTTATGACATATAGATCAGTAGAAAAATGTCATAAATATATTTAAGATCAAATGGAACCTAGGTTTGGTTAAACCCTAAATTGGACCTAATTACCAAGAATATGATGTACATATATTAATGATGAATATTTATTATTAATCAGGTGATGACCAGATATGTAGATGGTCCAGAATGTAAATAGGAATCTCTGAATTCAGGTACGTGGGTTTTTATTTAAGTATATGACTATGGTTTTCTTGCTTGAAATCATGATATGTATGTATGCTCTCTTCTATTTGCAAATATTGGATGTAGTAGCACTATATAGTACTCGAGATGTTTTATCACTTGTAAACATAAATGAATGTAGATGCTTTGTAGTTATTTAAGGTGCTCATTATCCCCCTTACGAGGGAATGGATTAATGTTGGCTAGTACACCTCCCTAGAGAACACAGTGTACGGGGAGTTTCCCTAGAGTACTTGGTACACGGGGATGGGCCCAATATTTATGTTTTGGTACTAGTCCACCTTGATAATGCAATTCATCTAGGCAAATGACTTAAATTGGCGTATTTCACTTAATAAAGAAGTGTTTTCTATGATTTTCTTTCCTTCTGCAAATCTTTTTTTTTTAATTATGAAAGCCATAAATATATGTATCTTTCTGCCCACGTGCACAACAACTTGTGTGTTGATTCGTTGTTTCACGTATGTTTTAGGTTCAGAGCTAGCTTGGGATAAAAGACGGGAAGTGAGCAGTTGTCTAGGTTGTACCTATTGTGTTAAGATCCTGTTAGCATACATGTTCATAGACTTGTAAACTTTTCTTCAAATTATGTAAATGTAAGTTGCAATTTTAATTCATGTTGTAATATAAATATGTTGAATGTTGAGAATGTTATGGTTGTATGTTCATGTATGCGTATTATGCTTCCGCATCGCTTTCTGATATGATTGGATGATGTTTTCGGATTCTGACATCTCATTCCCAAAAGGGTTTGGAGAAATCAAAATCCGGGGACGTCACTGTTGGTATCAGAGCATGAAAAATAGCTACACCTAACAATTGCTCACCATGAAACATTAAACCTAAATCTCACCTTTCACTTTAAACCTTAGAAACTTAGTAAGTTGTTCTATAGGAATAAGGTTTGACTTAGCCTCTAGGTTAGAACCTAGATGTTCTAGAACTAGGTTTAGACAAGTGTCTGAAACCATTTCCATATAGAGCTCATATGTATTGGGTAGCTACACTAGTCTACACCTTGTTCTCACCATTTCACTAGGTGACATGGCACTAGACTATCTACTGTGTGTGGGACACTCGTTTTGCTGGTTTGGTTTTATTTTCCAATCAGCCCGAGCCTCGATAGTTTTCTCTGTCGTCTGCCTTCTCAGAGAAAAACTATATAATATTTTATTACCTATATGTAAATATAAAAATGTGTCCCTCACACTGGAGAGTAGTTAGTGTTCATGCAATCTAAGTGAAAGGGAGTGACATCAGTCTAGAAGAGAGAGTAGTCTAGATTAGATGTCTAGAGCCTTATCAAGATATGTGATACATAGAGTAGATGATAGAACGATAATTGAAATAAGCATGTGAAATCTTATCTAAGTTTGATATCTGATGGTATACGTTTCCTTATTAAGGTTTAAGTTGTATACTTCTTAAATCCAATTTTGGAGAATTTAAGCAAAATCTTGATAATGAAAGTACATTCCCCTTTTCTACTTAAGATAAGCTAAGTTAAGATAGAGATGAGTGTGCATGAGCCTCAAGCTCTTATACACGGAGGATGTCTAGTGGTAGGATGAGATATGTGGTGAACTCTAGAGAGAGTAAGATCCACAGGGAGAAGGTCATAGGACCTAGCCTCCAATATATGAGATATGTGGAAGGACTCCATAGTCCCTAGCTAGTAGTTTAAATGGTACACCTCAAACTATCCATGCTTGATAATAATCAAGTAATCTATTCATGTAGAATATTTGTTTAGACTTACTTGGCAATCCACAATGTGATTTTTTATTGATTTTCTACACATACAAAGTACTACTTGTCAACTTATACTATATTTATTGATATATCATTTCCTTCAAAGTTTATGTTTGTCTTATATATCTATCTTTATTACTCTATTAATAGTAGACATGTAACTATAAGAACATTAGTTGTTATATCATATTGTCGCGACATGGGTCTCACCTTGTAGTTATCTAAATCTTTTAGATGACAAACATTGTAATTAGGGCTTTTGTGGAAAGGAGACTTTCTCTCAAGGCCAAGAGAATTTTGGAGGAGTCTTAGAGTTGTCTCTATACTTTGACATCTGGGTAGGGTGGGTTTTATAATATGCATATGTGACTCGTGTTTTGGCTTGTATGCCTTGTATAGATGCACCGAAATTATATATTTTATATACATGTTGTGGCAATGAATCAATAAAGAGGGCAACAAGCTTTGACAGACCAAAAAAAAGTTGTACAATGATAAAAAACTATATCTTATAATCTTACCTGCTAAGAATGAACAAAAATTGTGCTTTTTGTGCAAATCGTTTGGAAAATATTTTGGAGATTTTACTATGAATATTTCATAACCTATTGATCGATACTAATTGGTGTTGCTTAGTGTTTTGATTTGATTAATATGGCATGATTTGTTGTGGTGTCACACCTATATTCATATCTTTTTTTCCTTATATGTAATTACTATAACAACTAACTAAAAGTCATGTCAAATAGTTTGAACATTCGAGTCCCAATTTCTAAAAGAATTTCACTCTAAAACCTAAATCCTCTAACTCCAATAACTCTCCTCTTCATAGACAGAGAGGGCATGGTTAGAACCCATACCAAGGTAATCTTGTGGGAACATATAACTCTTACAACACCCAGGGTCCCCTATTAGAGCTCTAGACCAAACACATGGGTCCTCAACCAGAAGGAATAACACTACATAACTCAATGACTATAACTCCAAGATTCCATAATTATAGCTTTGCAAAACCTATAGATGGTACCCCATCATACTATCACAAGGTTCCCTACAAATTTCTAATTATTTACTGAAAACATTGTTATATTTACAAAATATTCTCAAAAGTACAATAGAAGTCATCAAAGAATGCATCTACACCTTTATAAGTAAAACTATCCAAATTATGTCTTTATAAAAAAATAAGAACCTTCGTCTCTTTGGTGGTCAAGGATTTCAGTACTACCATCTCCAAATCCAAATTAACAACATGATATGAGTGTGCTTGCTTGTTGTAGGGTACCTCTATTGTAAACCCATTAAGAGATTCATTTGATAATACTAATAAAGGTAATTTCATTTGTTATGCTTGTCTCAGTTATGAGATAATGACACAAGCATAATAGATGTAGAAATAATGTTGTCACTCGATGGCATATGTCTTTAGGTTAAGGACCTAAACAATGGCATAATATGTATGATAAGAGTACATACATTCTTGTTATGTCCCTAGTCAGATATTATTGTGACAACAAAATCAATGATAATAATATATAAGACTGGAATGTGTGTTGACTGACGATAGAGTCTCATTGAGTCATAATGTTGGATATAAAATCAACCACATAGGTACATGTTAGAGAATAGTGTACCAGACATACCACCTTGAGAGTGATACATGGGAGCCATGAAATGGTAGTTAGAATCAACTCTCAAAGTGATAGTGGTGATTGTGGTTCTTAGACATGAAGTCACTACACTCACAACTCGCTCGATGAACTTTGAAACCATCCAATGTGATCCCAATCAAGGATTTCCATAAAGGTGGTGATTGGGTACATTGTGACATGAGATTTTGATTGTGAGTGATTTTGACACCATTTTCCCTCCTATGAGAGTTTGATATCCCGGGCACTTGATAAGCAAGACTGATAAATGCATAGTCATGCTCATGTCATTCAATATATGATATGTGAAGCAACTGTATCTCAATAGTTTGCTCTAGTTCAAGAAACATAGATTGAGTATTAAGAGGATGATGATATTATGCCTTAAATTCATCTGGATATCAGAGACAAAGGAACTATATGATCATGTTAAAACTGATCATGAATTGTAGGTTGAATTTTTTCTCAAACTTTCCAATTACTTGGGTATCAATGATGTGTTGCTAGATACCGCTCATTGCTTGTGTAGTCATAATAGTTATGGACTTCACTGCCAACATAATATGAGAGCTATAGGGTCACACAAATAGGATGCACTTAAAATAGGGGTTTACTCATAGATAAGATTCAACTTGGTTATTAAAAGTTTTTATTATAATCAAATTAAACAAAACTAGCTATGTCACTCAACTGACTAAAGTGTCTAGTTGATCGACTAGTGTGCCAGTCGGTTGCCTGGAGTGTTCATTCGACCAACTAGACCTTACAAACCTTGACCAATGGAACCAACAAGTCGACCGATTGGAGTATCCAACCAACCTACTGAACTAGATTCCCATCAGATGGTCAAAATATGAGTCAGCCGATTGGAATGTCCAATCAATAGAATGGATGCAAAATGACAAGTTTGATTGGGTCAAAGGACCAGTTTGACTGGATCAAATCAATAATGATATGTGTAACGACGTGCATTAATCATCACATTAGAAAACAATGTCATTGTGTCATTGACCACAAGCCAATTGACTAACTAGATAGTCCATTTGGTCGATTAGGTGTGCCCATTGACCAACCGGATGGTCCAATCGACCAATTGATCAAGAGCAGCAACCTTCAAACCATGAGATATGACCTTTCATATCCCCTAGGTTTTGGAAACCCTACCCCATCCACTCCTATATAAGGGGGGTGGCCAAGGCTCAAGACATAATAGATACAAAGTATAGATAGAAAGTCAAGAGTTCATATCAAGACTCCTCATCTCACAATTTTGATGATGTGTGAGAGACCCTAGCACTCTTATCAAAAAGGAAGAGATAGTAAGGGGAAAGGCAGTCGACGCTAGCATGTTGATAAATGGAAGGACAACTCCTAACTGTTGGCTTTGGAAGTACAACATGGAGTTCTCAGTGGTCCGCGTGGACTACATAAAGACGTGGAGGATTTTATTGCCATGCTAGTAGGACGTTGTCAACTGTCATCTGTTTTTGCTACATCAGGATGCATACAATTGTTGTGCATGTGCTACTTGAGAAGCAAGCACATCTTTCTACAAGAATAGTTGATGGACTTGCTCTAGGATAAGGTATGTCTTGCACTCTCTTTCCTAGATACATCGTTGTTAAAATGATTTGTTGGTTAACAAAAATATGGGAAGAAAATTTTTCATTTTCACTGTCTACTCTATCCCCATATTTTCCTACAATGGTATCAAAGCTACGCCATGTACAATGTATCATGATTTAAATTGATATGATCATATCTAATTTTATTGTTTATTTTGTTCCATACAACGTGGAAATTTAAATGGAATGTACATATCTAATTAAATACCACACACGGTAGGGAATGTCTCATTGATCCAATACACACACATATTCAATCCATATGTGTCATCCTAAAATGGTTATGATGGTGTATGTATGTATGATTATGACCAATACCTCTTGGATGATTGTGTAGTTGGATAGTTTAATTCCTACCTTAAAATTTTGGTTTTCATGTTGAGCCTTCCTCTTTCTTCTTTAAACATAATTAATGTTTGAACCCCCTATGCTCCTCTCGAATGTAACTCGAGGTATTCTATTTACACAATGTTATATGTAGATAGGATTAGCATTAGTTTTTATTTTGGGCAAGAAGAATGCATTCAACCTAGGCAAGTTGACCGATTGGAAGTTGAGTCAATCGATAAGAGGAATATATGATCCAAACAATCAATTGGAGGCCCAACCAACTGACTCAAAGAGTTCAACCAATCGTTTGAGATAGGAACCAGTCGACTGATCGGCTTGAGATAGGAACCAGTCGCTTGAGGAGGATGAACCAATCAACTGGATGGTTCAATCAATCGATCGACATGTTCCTAACATAAAGTTCCAATACATGTGGATACATATGATGTATGACCTTATATGGCCAACAATTCTTTGTGGCTCTAGATAATAGCATTAGTATGACCATAACCATCACTCATATATTTGTGATTGTATATTTTGTTGGTGGATATAGTATGTATATGATACATATTATAAGTATGTAGTGATTGGATATGTATATGTATTTATAAATAAAATCCCTTAGTAAATATTAAGTCGTAGATGATTTCCATAAGCAACACACATGAAAAGCTTGATTGATCAAGCATGGGCACACCCTAGCATGGTGTGCCATCTATCTCGTGGAAGTGTGATGGTAGTTATGTGGGTCTGTCATAGCAGGGTGTATTTCTATCGTGTTATCTTTTGGATTAGGCTTAAGTTGGAAACCTAAATTTGATTAAGTGCTTAAAAGCATATAGATGGATCATCACAAGGAGTTTTGCATATCATTTATCCAAGAATTGGATTGGATGCGATTGGAAAATGTTTCTGATCTTAATAATTGGTTATGGACGTCAATGTTGGTTGGGTAATACTTTAGTTATTTTGGATCTTGGCTTACTAGGGGATTGTACACTGTAATCTTCCGAATTGATAGTGAGGGTTATAAATTTGAAAAAATTAGTGGGAGCATTAATTAATTAAAAGTGTAACTAATATCATCAATATTTTCAAATCAAATCACAAGTATTTTGACAAAATGCAAATTTTCAAGATAGATTTTGAATCTCTACATCTCAACCAGAATATGGCCCATGATAGAGCTGAATGGAAATGAAGGATTCATGTAGATGACCCCAACATAGTTGGGACTGAGGCTTAGATGATGACGATGATTAGAAACAAATGGAAAACGCCAACACCTTTTGATTGTGATCAGTCCTTGAGAAGGACATACTGTGTAGGAACAACTTCCATGACTATGTTAGGACTTTGAGAACCGCTCTCACTTAAGAGTGTAAGTTCTATGTCTTAGAGACACCAGATCCATAGGAACGTGCTCCCACTGCACCCAAGGCTGAAAGGGATGCTTATAAGAAGCATTATGAGGATGCCTTAGATGTCAAATGCTCGACGCTATGCTCGTTGAACTATGAGTTGTAGAGACATTATTAGAACAAGGAAGTTATCGAGATGGTAAGACATATCAAGAATATGTTCCAAGATCAGGCAAGACAAGATAGATATGATATCTTAAAGGCGTTGTTAAGTGCAATATGGTAGAGGGAGATCTAATAGGCCCCCGTGTGCTCAATTGATTGGGTACATGGAAAACCTAGAGAGAGTGATTTCCTTTAGGCCAAGAGTTGGCCATGGACATGATTCTACAATTGTTGCCTGAATCATATAGCCAATATGTCATGAAGTACAACACAAACATTTTTTCTAAGTCGATGTATGAATTGCTTTGAATGATTATAACTGCTGAGACACAAATGAAGAAGGACAATCCTAGATCTGTGATGATGATCAATAGAGGAAGGGGAAGTTCAAGGACAAAGGCAAGACCAAGAAGAGTTATAAGGCCAGTCAAAAACATAAGTCTTCTACATTTTAAGTGAAGGGAGGGGTGACTAAAGAAGGGAATTGCAACTACTGTCACTAGGTTGGACACTGGAAAAAGAATTACCCTATTTACATAGAGGAACTCAGGAAGAAGTAGCAAGGGATGGTGACATCTACTTCAGGTATATACATTATTGAGATAAAATATGCTTATTTAATCATCTTAGGTATTTGATACCAGATTCAGATCTCACATATGTTATTATGTATAGCTTCTGAGAAGAAATAAGAAAGATGAGGTGGAACTACGTGGAATAAGAGTTTCTGCCAACATAGTTGAAATGTGTCATTTATCTTAGCCTAACGTGCATGTAATAGAATTAGAGAATTTCTATTGCGTACCTACCATTTTTGGAAAAACCATTTATCTTGTTTGGATAAGAGTGTTTTTTTAATATCCTCAATTTTTGGTGAAATTGAATTATGTAAAGTAATTTTCCCAATGGTATTATTAAACTGAATAATAATTTACCCACTTTATGGCATGGGTGCAAATCATGACCCAAGAGAGGCCCATGAAACTATTTTCTTTGCAAATAGGTCCTTGGGGCACAAGCTAAGAAAATAAGAGATTTTGTACATAAATAAAGAATGGTGACTTTGTTAGTTATTGGAAAACTAAAATGTGGAATAATGTGCAAGTTCCCAAAAGAAAATAAGATATGTGATGTTTTAGATAATTAATGGAGTAATTGTCTAATCCACTTTGGCAACATTAGTCTTGAGGCATCCAATGGTATTATTTCAATATGACTTTTGTATACTTGATGGGATAAGGAAGAAGAGAATTCTATAAATTGGAGGAAAAGGACATTTCATGAGGTAATGGTAGTTGTTTCAATGAGATGTTTAAAAGAGAAAGATTTGTATAAAAGACATCCCAATAAATCCCAATTACGAAATATAACGTGGAGTTTCCTTGAAATAGAGATAATTAATTGGAGGAATATATCAACAAAGAGGTAGAAGAATAATCTAGAATTTATGATCAATTAGATAATAGAGTGATATGTATTATATGTTTTCCTTTATGGCTATTTGTATGTCAATCAAGTAAAGTTGACAATTAAGTTATGGATATGTGAATTCCTATACTATGAATCTATTGAATGAGTTCCTTTTAACAACCATGCATGACTGTTCCATAAGTATTGGTTATAACCATGAGAGACATAGAGATTAGTAAAAAGAAAGTAAAAAAAGGAATATTTGGTTAAACCATGAAATTGTATAAATGTAAAGAAGTATAATGGAGTTGGAAAGTATTAAAAGCCAGGGTTTGGGAAACGGGCCTAAAAAGGCAAGATCTGGGGAAGGCTCATGTGAAGCATCATATATAAGAAGGTTGGTTGCTAACCTTCTCATAGGATATCCTTTCTTCCTTCTTCTTCATCATATTCCTCATGTTCCTCCTCGTTTAGGGTTATGCCTAGAACTGTTAACAGACCATAGATCCCCCTCACCTTCCCAGTTGAAAGGGTCCCTATCCTAGGTAACCATGGGACGCCCTGAAGAGAAAACTACTTCTTAGACACACAGCTCGTCCTCCTTCCTAATACCTGCAATGACAATGGTGTTATCTTAAGTGCACTGGTCCAAGGATGGGGAGAACCTCCCTTCAGTGCCCACATGGACCACCGTCATATGATGACCTATATCCATCAATCTACGACTAGCCCTCCCTCTATTTCCACCTAGCATCATTGGTTCTTGATGGTGATTGTCACCTCTTATCATCACACTCTAGTGACACGACAGTTATTCATGGAGGTTGTCAGAGGACTCTGGTCATCACGCCCCCCTAACAGTGTCGAGGGCAAGGTGCCCCACTGAGAAAGATAGCTGACACATACCTCTCCCGACATCACAGGAATGCACACAGAGTCGCGCCCTACATGAGGAAGAAGGGAGATTAGAGTCAGAGGACTCCTTGACCCCTTCATGCATGCTTAATACACAAGGGAAAATGGGTCTTTTTACCTTCAATCCCAGGCCATACGAAAATAAAGAGAATTAAAGGTAATATGTTGACATGTTGATCTCTGATTGGCTTATATATGTTCAATTAGAATAGTTATAGAAAATTATTGATAACTCAGATGAAAACAAGTTACATTTGAAAATTGATTAGAAAAATGAGAGCAATCTGAATAAAATATCATTGAGACACAAATATAATTCTAATTCTAAAAGTATTATAAATATGTGTTAAAGTGGTGATTAATGCATATAAACCCTACTTGTTAATGAATATGTTGTTAATCATGTTAAATATGAATCTTTGAGATGTAAACTGATATAATGGTGATTTAACATGATTGTGACCATAGTGATGATAATTGGAGTTGCTAATGTGAATAATCATGCATATGAAGAATCAGGGTTAAAGATCCTAACATGCCATGTTGTTAATGAACTTAATGTAATCTAAGTAAAGGATGTTATGGATCTAATGATTAAGGTCTTCACCTAATGTTAATATGAGATGGAAGAAGACTTTGAGCCCTTATCCTAAACCCGATACAACCCTAAACCCTAGATTAGGACTCCAATAAAGTTTAATCTGAATAATGTGATGGTGACACTTTAAGATTACATACATGCAGATTAAAGCATTTATTGCTTGGATTTGTTGATTGGATGGATTGAATATACTTGAAGTATACACTGCATAATCTGCATGGTTCTATAAAAGTATGTGGTTATGATTATGACTACCTGCAATGGTTTGCCTATTTTCGCCAAGCATTTCTCGAGGATTGACCAAATAAACTGTTGAGTGTACATTTACTTTCTGTACAATTATAATGCAAATATGAATATCACATAAATATGGATATCAAAATTTGAACCCTAGGATGACATACATAGAGGGGTGATGCACACGAGCCCCGGAGGGACGGTGATCACACTCAAGAGAGCATACCGGGCATGGGTAATGTGTAAAGAAATGATTTATTCTTATTCACAAGTGATTGATTGATTATATGTTATTAATTATGTACTTGCACACTTTTGTATGCACCCCACATACACAATATACTTTGATATGTTGATCCGTGCTTTGTTTCATGTTGTTTTAGGTAAATGCAAGATAATAAGATATCAAGGCATGATAAACCCAATGAAATTACCTGAAGGCATTAAAGTTAAGTAAAGGAGGATTAGATAGATACCTCTTCTCATATGTACAGTTTAGATGATAGAAATTCATGTAACTCCTTAGAGGAGCATCTTATAAACAATACTTGAATTAATGGAAATTATTGCTATTATTTGTTATTTGCTAAATCTGGATCTTGGGAAATTTGAAGGTAATGTCTCCCAACTTTTTGAGTCCTTACTTAATAGGGGGATTATGAAAAGTGGGGTTGTTACAAGATTCATATTTCATATAATGAATGATGGATGGCTAATTTTAGAGATAAGATCTATTAGGGCAGTGACCAAATGTATCACTATTTATATTTATTAGTTCTAGAGACAAGTGTATATTGCATACCTTTGGCACATAAATGAGAAACACATTTTTAGATTCCATAAATATAATTATCTAGACTTTTTGGTTTTGAACCAATAGAGACATGGAGTCTTGTTTATTGGGCAAGGACAAAAGCTAGCACCTCTCATTGGAACGGTGAGAGAGTAAGTCATCTATTGGGACTCATACATACTGATGTATGTAGACCCTTTAGAATAAATGCTATAGGTGGTTACCAGTGTTAAAGAACTTTGATATGATCAATGTGGAGAATACCTGAACCAAGAGCTTGATCACCTTATGCGATATTGTGATATTGTATCATACTGAACTCCGCTAGAAAATAATGATGTATCATAAAGAAAGTATTGTACCCTATTGGACATGGTGTGATTAATGAGTCTATCTGATCTTCCAACTTCCTTCTAGTGAATATGCTTTAGAAACCACAATGTTTACACTAAACCACGTACCATCTAAATTGATTAAAAGGACAACATATGAGATATGGCATAGGAAGTGTCCTAATATGTCTTTATGAAGATTTTGGAATGTGAATCTTACGAGAGAATACAATTTCTTGAAAAGCTTGGTTCCAAATCAAATAAATGTATTTATTGGATATCCCAAGGGATACTACATTTACACTCCATCTGACAATAAAGTGTTAATCTCCAGGACTGTTGTCTTCCTCTAAATGAATTTAATTCCAAAGGAAATAGTGGGAAAGAAGTAGAACTCAAAGACATTCAAGACCAATAAGAAAACATTGAACCTTTAGAGGTACAGAAGGAACAAGGAGAATCACACACCCTTGTGGAATCTCAAGTTCTTCATGTAAATTCATAAATATGGTAGATCTCACCTGGAGCTTGAAAAGATTTGGATATCTTATAACTCGACAAGGTGATGAGTTAGTCATAGATTATGAGCCAATAACCTACCTAGATATTATTGAGGGACCAGAGTTTGAGAAATGTGTTGAGGCCATGAGATCTAAGATGGATTTCGTGTACACCAACAAGGCATGGACCTTGGTGGAGGGAACTAAAGGGGTAAGACTCATAGGTTGCAAGTGGGTATGAAAGACTAACAAGGATGATATCCATTAGGATCATGCTTGCCATTACATCTTAACTACAAAGGTCAATCTTATTTTTTTAAGAAAGCATCTCAAAGCTGGGATCTTCAATTTGACAAGGCAGTAACAAGTTTGGCTTTAGTCAAAATGAAGATGAAGCATGTGTTTACAAGAAGGTTAGTGGGACCATAATTGTATTCCTCATGTTGTATATAGGAATGGCATCCCTACTCTGTAAGTGCTAAATAATTGGCTGGAAGTACATTTTGTATGAAGGATTTAGGTGAAGCATCCTATGGGATATGAATCAAGATCTAAAGAGACAGTTCTAGAAGGCTTCTTGGCCTAAGTAAGAATACATGCATTGAAAAAGTGTTGAAGGGGTTCAACATGCATGAATCAAATAGAGGAAATTTGCCAATGTCCCATGGAATTAGTCTCTATAGAGCCCACTGTCCTGATTCTTGTGAATAATGGGAGCACACGAGTATGATTCCATGTGCATTGCAATTGGATCTATCATGTATGTAATGTTATGCAGTCATCCCAGTGTCTCGTATGCTTGGGCATGACAAGCAGGTGTTAGTCAGATCCTTGTGAAGGTCACTATACTACCATAAAGAACTTCATTAAGTAGCATTGAGGATCAATTCCTTGATTATGGTGATAAAGAAGAGTTGGGTTTAAAGTGTTACAAATGCAAGATTCCAAAATGATAAAGATGGCTATCAAATGTAATTGTTTTTCCTTAATAACAAAACTATAAGTTGGAAATGTTTCAAGCAAGAGACAACTAACGTTGACTACAATAGAAGTCTAGTACATTGCTATTTTGGATACAACAAGGGTATTGTATGAATCAAGAAGTTCATTGGTGAACTTGGGGTGGCTCCAACCATTGATGGCACAGTAGAGATGTTGTGACAACAATGGAGCTATTGGATAGGCTAAGGAACCCAAATCACATACTACAAAGCTTCCATCTCATACAAGAGTTCATACAACAAGGAGATGTGAGGATTTGCACCAACTAGAAGCAAATGTTTTTGACCTACTGATAAAAGCACTTACACAGCAGAAACATGATGGTTGTGGTAAATCACTTGGAATTGGATTTGTCAGTGATTGGATCTAAGTACAAGTGGGAGTATGTTGGTATGTATTCCTGTAAGGAGGCGGGATCACCCCTTTACTAAAAAAAATTGAAGAATAAAACATTCATTCCAAACACACTCAAATGTATGTTGGAATTGGTGTAACATTTTCAAATTTCAATAAATGGTATTCAAAACAACCAAAGTATAGCAGCAGAATAAAAATGTTGACTATATTCAATTTATCACAAGGTTACAAAAGAACATCATAATCTCCCATAAGGGTTTACATGTATGATACAACATAAGGATCTAAGTAGAGGGAAATCTAAACCATAACAACTTTGTCTCCAAGCTTTAACTCCTTAAGCTAGTCTAAAACTTCATGCCTTGTCATCCAAGTCCTTTACCTAGGGTTGGAAGCATACCACAGTAAGAAGAGAAAATAGATGACATCAACAAAGGCTGGCATGTGCATACTAAATAGAAAATTGAGCAATATATGGATAAAGGACACCAAATATAAAAGGCTTCCATAGAAAGGATAAGGACCACCCAAATGGGTATCAAGAGAAAATAAACTGAAATCATATGATAAGAAAAGAATACTTTCCATTAATAAAACATAAAGATTGTGCCACACAAGCACATGTAAAGAATTAGTGCACACACCCCATACCATCAACCTGCATGCATGTGAGATAAACATAGCCCTAGAACAATATAAAGACAAAGGTGGCCAAGAATCATGCATATTGAAACATGATATAGAAAGGAATATTTCCAATCTCCCAAATATATAAAATGTGGGCCAAGAATCACACATCTTGTCCTGGGTTTGAGGTTCCTTTCCATCCCAAAAGAGCAAGAAATATCACATCTGCTCGACAGGAAATAACACATCTGGCATAAAAACCAATACAATTACACTACTCTAGTGCTACTGAATCACATAGCATGTTAAATGTAGAGGCAAGTAGAAAGTATAGTCAAAATATATAAACTAGTCACCACATAAGTGACCAACATATACATCCACCTCATAAGTGGGTAAAAGACATCACATGTCATCTTCTAGAGTTCCATCATGAACAAAGCATAAGATAATAGTTTAAAAGAATATCCATGATCACATGATCAATATCAAATAAGGTAGTTCACACATGAACCATGATTTTTAAAAGAAAAGACATTGTGTATAGGCTAATGTCCATAGGACAAAGAAAATGAATAACCATAGGTGAATTGCTCAACATAGAAGAATAGGGGATACATCATACCTCAACTTCAGAGTCTAAATAGTCCAAGTCAAGCCTAGGCCTCCAAAGAGCCTCTAGGAAAGGTGGACAAGTCCAATAAGTAAGGTTCCCAATCTTAGAGAGACTGTTTTCTCCAACAAAGCTCATATCTTAAGCAAGAAGCACCTTCTCCACTTTAGAGATGAAAAACCCTAACAAAAGAACATGGAGATGAGGTGTTTATGGGTTCTAGGTGGGGTTTCACCATGGAAGGTCATGGTTCTGACCTGGAGGAAGGTGGAAGGAAGACTAACAACATGAAAATAGGGAAGGAAAGGAGGATACTTACTAGTTTTGGTCAAAATCACCAAGGAGGGGATTAAGAAATCCTAAATAAAGAAATTTGGAACCCTAGGAGACTTCTTCACCAAGATAGGCACCTCCTTTTACCTTGGGATAGCACCTTCATGGTAAAACATAGAAGGAATGATTCTCTACACTAGAGGAAAGAAAGGAGAGCAAGATTTTTTGAATTGGGAGTCTTTAAGGGGTAGATATGGCTATATAAAGAAAGAGGTCAAGTATGAGGTGTCTATGAGACTTTCCATGTGTCATGTATAAGGGTGTCCATGGACATTCAAGCCTTTATGGATAAGGAAGAAGTCAAGAATGAGGTGTCAAGTTACTTTCCATGTGTCCAATGCTAAGGGTGGCCATGTACATGCAAGCCTTTATGGATAAGGAAGAAGTCAAGCATGAGGTGTCCATGGAGCTTTCCATGTGTCCTTAGCCTAGGGATTTCATGGCCATGCAAGATGAAATCTCATAGATGCTTCTTGAATATCAAATGTCAGTTTATGGAGACTTATAGGCCATCCCAATCGACCTCCAATCAAAGAAATAACCCCATTGGTTGATAGTTTTTAAAGATAAGCTCATTTATAAAGAGGGTAATCCCTATAATGCCCTTGGAAAGAAACACCTTCAAACCAAGGTGCAACTAGATGCCCTATGGTTAAAAAACTTTAGAATGGTAAGTAATATATAAGGATTATAATGCATGTGACAATTTGCAAAGAAAACCTCCCAATTGGGTAAATTGCATAAAAGTCCAGAACATACCTAAAATTGCATAACTTGCACAAACAACATCCAAATTGGACCAAACTTCATCCACAAGTTATCTTTGATGTGTTGAATATGAATTTGCCATTATTTCCATATTTTGAAGTTATATAATCACATTATTCATTACTTATGCCTTTTACTCATTTTCTCTCCTAAACTTATCCTAATATTTCAAGGTTGTCCAAATTAGATGAAATTTGACATGTAGGCTAAATTTGATATGTAGATTTAGAATTTGAAGTTTGTTTCCACTTTTGAGACTTTTTTATGATATATGTCATGTGGCCCATTAACGGCCCATTATCTAAATTATTCATCCAATTAGGTTTCTTATCTTCATATTACCACCAAAATGAGTTATGTGGCATATTTAATGTATCCATTACAAACCTAAGATTAATGTTAGAACATTACGTTACATTAATGTGATCTATACATGCATTAGCTCATTGGGGTTATACTAAACATCTATTAGGTTTAACCTTCAACCTTGTTTGGCTAAGTCCAAAAAGTCAACTTCCAGGGTAGGGTCTGAGATCTAGTATGTTACATCACACCACTCCTTAAAGGGATTTCATCCTCGAAATCAAAACATCCACATATGAGAAAACAACGTATTCACCACCCCTTAAAGGATTCATCGTATTAAGTCAAAACTATTCTTTAGGTACAAAAGGTTCAACTACACTTCCTTACATCCAACTACATAAGCATCATGCAAAAAAAAACATAACTTGTAAAGACTAACTATGAACTATGGGTTAACTTGCTCTTGTCCATCCTCAAACAAGTCTTTACACCTGGGAGACTAGTTCAACATATTAGGGTCCCTAAAGATAAATAATATAGATGTCTAAGGCTACTATTGCCTAAAAGCATGCTATTTGGTATAATTCATATCAGCTCAGGCTAGGCCGGTATCATATGGATTCGGGAGTCCTCGTAAACCAAGCTAGTGGTGCGGAGGAAAATCTTGCCAGCAACCAAATCCTGATCCTTTCTAGACACCTTTGCTTTCAACTTCATGTCCTAGTAGCTGCCTAAGGGTCAAGCTAAACAACCTCAAGTTACTATGGTTACTTATGCATCTTTTAGTTGTAAGTATTATAGGAATCTATTCATCATTATTGTAATGTGAAACTATAGGATCCTAAATCAATACTTCATCATATATTAATCAAATCTAGGGCAAACATGTCACTTAAAGGTAAGGCAAGTATTCTAACTAGGGAGACAAAATTGAAATAGTTAGATTCCAACTACCATGGGCTCTGATACCATGCTGTAAGGAGGTGGGATAACCCCCTTACTAAAAATAAAATTTGAAGAATAAAACATCCATTCGAAACACACTCAAAGGTATGTTGGAATAGGTGTAACATTTTTAAATTTCAATAAATGGTATTCAAAACAACCAAAGTATAGCAGCAGAATAAAAATGTTAACTATATTCAATTTATCACAAGGTTACAAAAGAACATCATAATCTCCCATAAGGTTTAACATCTATGATACAACATCAGGATCTAAGTAGAGGGAAATCAAAACCATAACAACATTGTCTCCAAGCTTTAACTCCTTAAGCTAGTCTAAAACTTCATGCCTTATCATCCAAGTCCTTCACTAAGGGTTGGAAGCATACCCCAGCAAGAAGAGAAAATAGATGACATCAGCAAAGGATGGTATGTGCATACTAAATAGGAAATTGAGCAATATATGGAATAAAGGACATCAAATATAAAAGGCTCCCCGCAGAAAGGATAAGGACCACCCAAATTGGTATCAAAAGAAAAGGAATTGAAATCATATGATAACAAAAGAATACTTGCCATTAATCAAACATAAAGATTGTGCCATACAAGAACATGTAAAGAATTAGGGCACACACCCCATACCATCAACCTGCATGCATGTGAGATAAACATAGCCCTAGAACAATATAAAGATAAAGGCGGCCAAGAATCATACATCTTGAAACCTGATAGAGAAAGAAATATTGTCAATCTCCAAAATATATAAAATGTGGGCCAAGAATCACACATCTTATCCTGGGTATGAGGTTCCTTTACATCCCAAAAGAGAAAGAAATATCACATATGCTTGGCAAGAAATAACACATCTGTCATAAAAACCAATGAAATTAAACTACTCTAGTTCTAATGAATCACATAGCATGTTAAATGTAGAGGCAAGTAGAAAGTATAGTCAAAATATATAAACTAGTCACCACATAAGTGACCAACATATACATCCACCTCATAAGTGGGTAAAAGACATCACATGTCATCTTCTAGAGTTCCATCATGATCAAAGCATAAGATAAGAGTTTAAAAGAATATCCATGATCACGTGATCAATATCAAATAAGGTAGTTCACATGAACCATGATTTTCAAAAGAAAAGACATTGTGTATAGGCTAATGTCCATAGGACAAAGAAAATGAATAACCATGGGTGAATTGCTCAACATAGAAGAATAGGGGATACATCATACCTCAACTTAAGAGTCTAAACAGTCCAAGTCAATACTAGGCCTCCAAAGAACCTCTAGGAAAGGTGAACAGGTCCAATAAGTAAATTTTCCAAGCTTAGAGAGGTTGGTTTCTCCAACAAAGCTCCTATCTCAAGCAAGAAGCACCTTCTCTACTTTAGAAGTGAAAAACCCTAACAAAAGAACATGGAGATGAGGTGTTTATGGGTTCTAGGTGGGGTTTCACCATGGAAGGCCATGGTTATGACCTAGAGGAAGGTGGAAGGAAGACTAACAACATGTAATAGGGAAGGAAAGGAGGATACTAGTTTTGGTCAAAATCACCAAGGAGGAGCTTAAGAAATCCTAAATAGAGAAATTGGAACCCTAGGAGCCTTCTTCACCAAGGTAGGCACCTCCTTTTACCTTGGGACAACACCTTCAAGGTCAAACATAGAAGAAATGATTCTCTATACTAGAGGAAAGAAAGGAGAGCAAGATTTTTTGAATTGGGAGTCTTTAAGGGGTAGATATGTCTATATTAAGAAAGAGGTCAAGTATGAGGTGTCTATGAGACTTTCCATGTGTCATGTATAAGGGTGTCCATGGACATGCAAGCCTTTATGGATAAGGAATAAGTCAATCTTGAATATCAAATGTCAGTTTATGGAAACTTATAGGCCATCCCAATCGACCTCCAATCAAAGAAATAACCCCATTGGTTGATAGTTTTTAAAGATAAGCTCATTTATAAAGAGGGTAATCCCTATAATGCCCTTGGAAAGAAACACCTTCAAACCAAGGTGCAACTAGATTCCCTATGGTTCAAAACTCGATAATGGTAAGGGAATATATAAGGATTATAATGCATGTGTCAATTTGCAAAGAAAACCTCCCAATTGGGTAAATTGTAGAAAAGTCCAGAACGTACCTCAAATTGCATAACTTGCACAAACAACATCCAAATTGGACCAAACTTCATCCACAAGTTATATTTGATGTGTTGAATATGAATTTGACATTAGTTCTATATTTTTAAGTTATATAATCACATTATTGATTACTTATGCCTTTTACTCATTTTCTCTCTCCTAAACTTATCCTAATATTTCAAGGTTGTCCAAATTAGATGAAATTTGACATGTAGGCTAATTTTGATATGTAGATTTCAAATTTGAAGTTTGTTTTCACTTTTGAGACTTCTTTTTATGAGATATGTCATATGGCCCATTAACGAACCATTATCTAAATTATTCATCCAATTAAGTTGTTTATCTTCATATTACCACCAAAATGAGTTATGTGGCATATTTTATGTATCCATTATAAACCTAAGATTAATTTTAGAACATTAGGTTACATTAAGGTGATCTATAAATGCATTAGCTCATTGGGGTTATACTAAACATCTATTAGGTTTAACCTTCAACCTTGTTTGGCTAGGTCTGAAATGTCAACTTCTAGGGTAGGGTCTGAGATCTAGTATGTTACAATGCCCATAGAGTGAATCGTTTGATGATTATATGGGGCATCAAGTACTCAATATGATAATATTAATAAAGGTGATTCCATTTACTATGCTTGTCTCAGTTATGAGATAATGACACAAGCATAATAGATGTATAAAAATGATGGTACCCGATGACATATGTCTTTAGGTAAAAGACCTAGACAATACATGAGATCATATGTATGATAAGAGTACATACATTTTTGTTATGTCACTGGTCAAATATTATTGTGGAAGCAAAATAGATGACAATAATACATAAGACTAGAATGTATGTTGATTGATGACAGTCTCATTAAGTCATTGTATTATATATCAAGTCAAACACATAGGTACATGCTAGAAAACAATATATGGCATAGAACCACCACGAGAGTGATACATGGGAACCATGAAATGGTAGTCAGAATCAGCTCACAAATTGATAATGGTGATTGTGGTTCTTAAACATAAAGTCATTTCACTCATCACATGTCATACTATGAAATTTGACACCATCCAGTGTGATAATGAATAAGGGTTGTCATAAAGGTGGTCATTGGGTACATTGTGGCAAATGGGGGTTTGATTGTGAGTGATGTAGATGGGATTTGTCCCTCATATAAGAGTTTGATATCACAGGCCCTTGATAAGCGAGACTAAGAAATGCATGGCCATGCTCATGTGAGTCAATATATGATATGTGAACTCACTATATTGCAATAGTCTGCTCTAGTTCATGAAACATAGATTTAGTATTAAGAGGATGATGATTCCATGCCTCAAATTCAATATGGATATCAAAGACAAAGGAACCATGCAATCTTATTAACATTGATCACAGATTGTAGGTTGAAGTTGTTGTTCAACTTTCCAATTACTTGGATAGAAATGATGTGTTGCTCAATACCGCTCATTGCTTGTATAGTCAAAATGGTTATAGACTTCACTGCCAACATAATATGGGACCTATAGGGTCACACACATAGGATGCACTTGAAACAAGAGTTTACTCATAGATTATATTTAGCATGGTTACTAAAGTGTTTAGGTAATTAAATTAAACAACACTGACAATACCAATTGACCAACTGGAGTGTCCAATCGATCTACTAGTGTGTCAGTCCATCGAGTAGAGTGTTCAGTTGACCATTTGGACCTTACTAACCCTAGATGATGGAACCAACAAGTCGACTGGTTGGAGTATCCAACCAACTGACTGAACCGAGCTCCCAACGGATGGTTAAAATATTGATTCAACCAACTGGAATGTCTAGTTGATTGATACAATGTGAAATGACCAGTTTGATTGGGTCAAATGATTAATGATATGCATAAAAAAATGAATTAATCATCGCATTAAAAGATAGTGTTCTTGTGGCACTAACCACAAGCCAATCGATCAACCGGATGGTTCAGTCGAACGACTATCCGCATGCAACATCCATCAAACCATACGATCTAACCTTTCATATCCCTTGCAAACCCTATCCCATCCACTGCTATATAAAGAGGGGGATGGCCAAGGCTCAAGATGCACCATAGACAAGAAGTCTAGAGAGGAAGTCAAGTGATTGTCTCAAGACTCATCATCTCACAGTTCTGATAATGTGTGAGGGAGCCTAGTAGTCTTACCTAAAAGGGAGAGATAGCAAGGGAAAAGGAAGTTGATGCTAGCATGTTGACAAATAGAAGGACAACTCCTTCCCGTTGGATCTAGAAGCACAATGTGGTGTTCTCAATGGTCCACATGGACTACGTAGAGATGTGGAATCTTTTGTTCCACACTAGTAGGACACCTTCAATTATTGTTTGTATGTGCTACACCAGGAGGACGCCTACGATTTTCGTCTGTGTGCTACTTGAGAAGGAAACAAATCTCTCTATAAGAATAGTCGCTAGACTTGCTCCAGGACAAGGTATGTTGTGCACCCTCTTTCCTACATGCATCATGGTTGACACAATCTACTGGTTAAGAAAACTGTAGGATGAAAAATTTTCATTTTTGGTGCCTAATTTGTCCCCATATTTCCTTACAACCTCTGGTCCAAGTGAATTTTTTGTTGTCCCTTTCCTACACGAGCAAACGCAAGAAGGATACACATTACTTAATAGAAAATTTTATAGAAGTAATTAATGATATAAACCAAAGACATCTCACTTGTAAATAGATAAAAATGCACCCAGTCCCATACCATGTTATCTCATGAATCCCATTAGGTTTTAAGAGTCAATTTGTTCAGACCAATATTGTATTAGAAACTTTATAGATGACATAAAAGAGGAAATTAAGAAGTCTCAACTTATATGTTGGAATACTATGTGCCTACTAAGTAGAAAGGAGATTAACATTGAGGGGAAGTGTTGAAATGATAATGGCTTTCATACTTAAATCTTCAATGAAGGACAACACACTTGAGATCAGGGTCTTTGAAGGTATTTACCTTTACAAGAAAAACTTACGGCTTGCAAAGTTTGATAAAAAGTTAATCATCAAAAAAATTCCCGTATAAGTAGAAGCACCATAATATGATCAGAATAAAATGGAATGGTTGCTGAGGTGACAAGATACACTTATAGTTTGACCCTTGGTAGGAGCATGGATAAAATCTCCTATAATATTGTATATTTGTGATCCTACCCGAGGTTATATAGAAAAATTTCATTTTATATGGTGTTGATGATGGATGATAGATTGACAACCATTTTCAAGACGAACTCTCTCCCACTATCCTATTAAAGACTTAATGATACAATCTAGACACAATACAATATGAGGTTGATATGACACCCTAAATTTTGAGAAACCATATGTGTATAATAGTAAGTAAATCATAACTGGAAAGTATTTGGACAATAAGACCAAGTTGCATGGCTTTTTACCCATTTTGAAACTAATTTATGTATACATAGAACCTAAGGGCCATTTTAGTACACTTACTACTCTATAGTGATATTTTAGGAATAATAACATATAGAATGGATTGATACGCTAAGAATAAGTATGCAAACAATCTTGGTTACATTTAGATATAACAATAATAAGATATAGGTAAGAGGGTATAATGTAAAATTTAGTCAATTTTGAGTTTGATATTGTTATCAAAAATCATTTGAAGAACTTCTTTAGGTTTGCTAGATTATAATAACATAATGTATTGACCATTTAGATGTTTGAACCTAATACGTCATATGAACACCAAGAATTATGGTAATGTGGATAGTGAAATTCTCTAGTTAAATTCAAGATGTGCATGGAGAGTGGTGTGCATGTAGTATTTGTCATCAAATTGATCAATCACCATTATAGATTAACATTTGGCATGTGTATATTGTACCCCTAATTCTTAGTACATGTTTTTGATGGAGGATTGAGGGAGAAAATACTCTTTTTGTAAGGTAAACAATCCAATATTATATTAAAATAAAGCAAATGACATCTACAAAGATGTTTTATCCAAGTAGTGGTGAGTTCTAAAATTTTGATCAGGTAGGGCACCAAATGAAGTAAACTTCATATATTGTTATTGGCCATCACTTGGTTGCTATGAATGTGATAAATTTCTGTAATTATAATCTCAATGATAGAAAAAACACTAACCTTAGAAAAAATTCATTTGAGAATAGATATTCTACTGTGAAAAAACGTGACAAGTAATTTAATAAAAATACAACTACAAATATGATAACACATGAAATTATCTAAAATGTGTTGGTTAAGGTTTTCTTGAAGATGTGTAACTTCCACATGTTAATTAGTTGCATATGATCCCCCCATGATAAGTCCATGTGCTAGTATAAAAGATAGAAAACATGGTGTATCATACTAATTATGGAAATAGTTATGCATAGTACATGTGCATCATATAAGCCAAGTATGAACACAAAATATTATTCCAGCAAGTGTATCAACGTGTAAGAAATACACTTTTTATATCTATACCGCCTTCATCATAATAGTCTGATATTTCCCATACACATGGTGATTGTCTGCCAAATAAGATGACATGTCATAAATAAACTATAACATTTCACATTGTACAAATGTAAATAAATCCAATATATGAGGATCACATAAGGATTTCACTTGTTTTAAATGGAAAGAAGTATATACTTAAATAGGGTTCCCTTTGCACTAAGAAGCTATTCGAGAGCCACATATTGTAAAATACAGTGTCAAATTACATGGGTCAAGATGGCATGCAACATAAGATTAGACTGAGGCAAGGCTCAACAATTGGCCTAATAGATTGGCAATATAGCCATTAATTTAAACATATTCTTCTTTATACTAGTATAAATAAAAATCGAAGTTGAGCACAATCATGATAGAATCATTGTTTTATTAAAAAAGAAATTTTCATTATTATCACGTCTTTCTAACAAAAATGAACATGAACTGGGAAAATTTTGATTGGAAGCTCAAATTAGATGGGAACTTTACGATTCTCAACATTTCAATACTTATGAAAAATATTTTGAAATAATGAATGTTGTAATAAAATTTTAATTTTGGATGATGGCACTGGTAGGGAATGTGGCCCAACTATACCTTAATGTGGCTATGCCACTAGATCCAATCAAAGAAAAAGAAAAAGTAGGTAACCAACATGAAGCATGTGAGGTTGTAAACATGTAAGTCTCTTTAGTTTGAAATCAAAGGGAGAAAGTACTTAAGTTCTCATTGTTTTGGGATTTGAACTTTGACCAAAAAATGTACCATGCTAAAATTGAAAGAAACTCGGTTCAATGTGAACAGGAACCAGAGCTCATAAATTGTCTTCATGATTCTAAGGAAGGAGTACCCATCCTCAGCCATGTCAAGACTAGGACTATGTGAATCCCTCCTCAGTGAGGGATATTCTTCATGATCACAAAAGTTACAATCCTTGATGATTTGGAAATTGGGTCTAAAAAAATTTTGCCAAATGCAATACAAAAGTCAAATACTAGATCTTTTTAGTACCATATTTCCCTGAATCTTATGGGAAAGATATGGGGCATAAGGGATGTAAGGCATACGCCTTATATATGGGGAGGAAACTTCAACATAACTCTAATTTAATTATGGGAGAGTCCTAAGTCATCAACGGGAAATTCCTTAGTGGCAAACCCCATTTTGGGGATAGCCACCTATGGGCTCACCAATGAAACCTCCAAGAATTTGAGGATTTCTATTGAAGGATTTAAGGTCAATAATGACATGCAAAGTTATAGGAGGCAAGATTCTAAATCAGGTTGACTCTGATTCAGGAGCCATAGAATGGTACAAGTTTGGAAGAATGTGATAGTGCAGACACTAACATTAGGATTGGGAGCATTCCATAAAGATCCATGCTACTAGATAAGTTTACAGATAGACCTTGGAGACCCCTTGCAAGTGGTATGATGTACTATAAGAGGAGTATGAAGTTTCCAGACTTACACCCCATGGTTTTATCATGCATCAAATGTGTTAGAAGCTAATAAATGAGAAATAGAGGCATCATGGCATAGTCAAGTTAAGGAAAAGACTCTCTAAATAAGATATAAGAAGAGATGTTAGGCCCTACAATATGGGCCTCTAGACTAATGGGCTTTCGAGATGCTTGACCATCCAAAAGGGGGAGACATAGATAATGTTTATTTTTAGGAAATTTTTATTCATTTATACTTGAAAATTCATAGTAAATCCCCCAACAATAACAAAAATATATTCTACTCATCACTAGAATGGGTATTAGGTGAGGAACTTTATGAAGAAGGTTCTAAATCTTGGTAAGTTTAGTAAAACTTAGTTTGATTCAAGAAAGAATTATACGTAAGTATATTTTGTTACCTTTATACCATTATCATATAGGTGATTAATGTGATATTCCACTTCATGAATAGATACTTCACGTGTAGAAAGTAAGATAAACTAAGATCCTTTTATCCAGAAGCTGAGAGGAAGAATATATGACTGTATTATCATATTTAGCTCTTTGTAAAAACTTGATTAAGATTTGAGTGAAGTAAATAATACTTATAACGTAGTTATTTAACTTATAAAGGATCAATATATTAGGTATTACCATCATTTTAGTACCCGACATCTAGTACGACAATATAATGTGACCATATTTGACTAGGTTTGGATTTTGATGTTCTTTAGGACCAATTCATAGGTAAAAGATTAGGTATGTTTGGGATTAAGTTAAGAAGTATTCATGAAATGTATTAGTGCTTCTAGTGTTTTAGCTTTAGTCTAAGTTATATGTGGATGAATTCCAACGGTAATTTTTCCCTTTCAGGAAAACAAACATGATCAAAGGACCCCATGACAAAGGTGATGTTCTCTCAAACCAAGGTAAGTGTGTCATGTCCATTTAGTATCAATATAACTATGATTCAAATCTTATACATGTTCCTTCAAAGTAACCTAGGATTAAAGTTTCTCTTAGAGAATCATTTTTTATAGATGTTGTTCATTTTCAACCATGATATAAGTACAATTCAGCAAAGTTACAAAAACTTAAGATTTATTATATTTAAGAATTAGGATGAACAATATTCATATATTCAATTCAAAATATTTTCTTCAAAATTTTCGGCTGAAATATTAGATTTTGTGCATATATAAGCGTGACTAAACTAAGTCTATTTTTAGAGTTTTAGTTAACTAAGAAATTCAATTTGAATCTTACTTCATTCGTAACTAAGATATCAGATCTAGTCTCAATTTATTTACTTAGAAACTCAAAAGTAGATTAAATTCCAATTACATAATAACTTAGATTCACATATAGTTTTAGAGTTTAGAAATTCAAATTCGATCTGGGTTATCTAATAGTTACAACTTAGATGAAGATAGTAAGATAATAAAAACTATAACATAACATTACATGACATGTCCCTAGATTCTTTTAGAGGCATATCTATGTCATAGAGGCACATAGTGACACTTTAGAGGCCATCATGCCTATTATTTGTTCTTCATGGATGACATGTAGGTGTTAGGACACTTAGGTGGCATATATGCACCTCATTCCAATAGAGAGGACTTAATGTATAATGGTGACTAATATCAGATAAAATTTATAAATAAAGGTACCTCATTTAAGTTTTGATTTCACAAATTTTATTTTTTAGTGACAGTATTTTCATATCCTAGTTAGCAAAATTTTAATGTACCTTACTCCAATATATATCTCAATTTGTGCACTATTGAAAATGGGATGTATAACTATTTTTAGTAGGTTTACCCAAGGCAGAATGCATATACAACTTTTAGGGGTTTTTCTTGATGGGGTGCCATCTACACAATCCAAGAATTCAAGTCAAAGTTGTAGGTTTTTGTGTCATGTTTAGGGTCTTTTATTAAGTGATCTAGTGGGGTCTCTATTCTGAGAGTTTACAATCAGTTAATTTATACACCAAATAAGAGATTACTTTTTTATGTTATTTTGATAAATGTTGTTTTTTTAAACTCCCAAGTGAGGAAAAACGTGTGTGGGTGTTTAAGATTAGAATTATGTGGCACTTTAAGTAGGGTGTTATAATTTATATAAGGTTCTAGCTGTGGGAAATTTACATATATTATGTATTTCACTAAATTCCAAAATCTCATTGAAAATATAGAACATAACCTTGATATAAGTACTAGCCATATATACAAGTTGGAAGATCAAATTGAACATGTATTTTGGTGGATCTCATATTTTGTTCGAACCCTAATGTATGTTTTATTCTAGTCATGTGTTTTCTCCTAATTAATAGTTGAATGTTATTTTAACATGCTAAAAGATAAAGTGATTTATATTATGTGTATTTTTGTTGATTAGTAATTTTTTTAAAAGATAAACCTTAGATTTGGATAAACTAGGATTTAAAAGTGAAAATAGTTTTATACATTTTGATGAATATGATAAATAATAGTCACCTATATATTACCAGAGTTGGAGAGTGTTTGGGGGTCAACATATACTCATTTTGGGTTTGGAGAATAGTGGGATTGTTGCATAGGCCCCATATGGCCACCATGGAAAGATGTCAACTTTTGGCTAAGTGTCAAAAAAAGATGAGACCGACCTTCCCATTGGTCGACAAACATTTAGTTTAGTCATCCACTAGATGTATTGCTTATTTGCTAGCATTGACCAACTTGGTGGTTGTATTGATAAGCAGAGATCAAACCAACCTTCACCCTAATCGGTTCAACCTATTGAGGGTCAACTCTTGGGGCTTGGTTGGATGATATTTTTTAGGTCACTTTTTGACTTATACAATGGTCAGATAGACTTTTAGACAAGTTGATTAACTTGTTTTTTGTTGTGGATTAACATGTAAAATTGTCAAACTACAAATCATCCAAGAATATGAATGACTAGAAGACACATTTACAATCTAAACATATGTAAACACCATTTTACATTCTAGTAAATTTATCAATATGATGTTTTACCACATGAAAAAATATCACAAGGTAATACAACTCAAGTTTGTCCTATATCTATGTGAAATAGCACTCACCCGCAAGAGGATGAGTCTTATCATGATATAGATATAGGGTCAAACCAAGAGATGAACATTTCAAAATTTCATTGTTAATGAACTGAGATAAGTGTTTAGAAAATGGTTGGTTGATTGATTGATTATAACTAATTGCAAGTAATTTAATAGGAAGTAAAAAGATGACTAAATCAACAATAAAAGACACTAGGGAATTATGTATTTCATTGTCGCCTCATGTATAATCAATCTAATTATTACAACTTGCTATATTGCAACTATTTAGATTAGAACCGTGTGAATTCTTATCCTTTCTGAATACAAATTGCACGATCAACACTTTCCTATGGACTCAAGGTCTCATTACCCATGTATTATCAAACTAATATCCTAGGGAATCCATCACATGATCTCATCTAGGGCTCAACACATCCAATTGATAATATAATCTAAGATTTTGTGATATCTACATCTAGGATTGTATCAAACTTAAAATTTGATTGATTAAGTGAAACAACAAACAATAAATGATTAGAAAGCAATCCATTCTCCAAAAAGAGACAGGTTTGAAACAACTAGAATGAAAATATGGGCAATTACCCCATAAAGGGAACTACTCACTCATGTTCCTAGTAATAGCACATATACAAGGAGAAGAATAGATAACCATGTTACAAAGTATGGAGGAATAAGTAGCCAATGGTCTCTAGCAATGGGTCTTTTCTTTGATAAACAAGTTTGTAGTTTTCCACAAAGAATACGATATTCCTCCTCTCTTCTCAACTCCTTGCTTCAAAAACAAATTAGAACAAAGAGTAATTGATGCCCTTGTCATTAGGGTATGATTTCCTTTTATACGTGCACCCCTTGGTTCCACTAAATCTAACTATGGATGGGTTGATGCCACCTTTCCAACTGACATCGTTGGGTCAGGCAATTCATCTTTAAGTGGGTGAACAACTAGTATTTCACTTGACTGGCTCGTAACATGATTAGATCAACTCACTAATTGATTTGGCTCTTTGTTGGAATACTAGTCAACCAATTGGCATAGCCAAATGTTCAGTTGGCTGTTGATAAGGGTATATGTGGATTTCTTATTCGATTGACTGGTTGAGCTAGTTAGTCAACTAGACTCGGCTTTGTGAAGTACTATTGAAGTGGGGTCGGGCAACTAGGGTGAACAATCGATCAACCTGTATGTAATATCCTGAAATTTCAATTTTAATTTAAGTCTTAAAATGTTGTCTTCTTAAAGAAATAATACTTGAGGGGCTTATTTGCAAAAGACCCTGAAGTGGAATTTTCTTAAAGAATAATGAAGTTAGAAAACAATAATAGGATCAATCCACCTTTTTCTCCATTATAAATATGATCTATGCACTTAGGAAAATAAATGTTGGCCCCTCACCCTTTTCTCTTTCCCAACCTTAAATAATATTTAGGGGAAGTGGAAGAGGGAAATAAAAGATGCAAAATGCGAAAATGTACTTTGTATAACTTAATCAAGAAGAAACTGTATTTCCTTTCATAGTTTTGATAACAAGAAAATCCTTTTTCTCTCTCCACCAAGAAAAGGTTCTCAAAAAGTCATAGAATATAGGTGGCATAAGCATGGGTGAGTAATAATAATAATGGTCTCGAATTTGACTCTAAGAAACACAAAGGAAGGGTCTTATCCAATTATTTCATCTATTAATGCATTAAATGACATTTATAGAAATAATGGTCAAAACATGTGAAAAATAGAAATATAATTTTATAGAACGAATCAAGACACTTTCTTGGACATGTGATCCAAATTTGGTAGCACTTTGACCACATTTGACCTTTTAAACTGATTAAGCAAGTTTCCATATTATTTTGTAAAGAATTTAATCAAAATGCATTAAATGCATCGATTTTCCCCAAAGTTTGGTTTATTTTGTGTTGTTACGCGCTTCTTTTTGTGTTCCTTTTTTCATGCAATCAAATGATCCCTGTTTATTTTGATCGTGATCCGACGGTCATAAACTCGTTCCCTACCTCCCGATCTTCTTTCCGTCTGAACACAGCTACATGTTTCTCCCCTCCGAACTCGTTCTCCCTCTATAATGCTCCATTTCTCAAAATTCTTCTCCTCTGTCTTTGTGATGTCATCCCGATCTGAGTGAGCCATAACTCGCCTCTCCTCTCGCTATGTATGTGAAACACCCATCTACGGCTATTCCACCCTCGCCTCCCAAATTTTACAGAGGCAACCTCGAGCCACCTCAGGTCTATATAACGCAACCCTAAGCATCAACAACCCCTGCTATCTCTTCTTCCTCAGCCAGTTTCACCCACTGTGCCCCTAGAACCCCCAACCTACTCGGACTATCCTTCAGCAAATTTCTTGCAAATCCTGATTCTCTCCACCACCTCCAGGTAAATTGGCGCTCGGGTAAGCACATATAGACTCCCCAGACTCCACCTCAATATTCATTTTGTCTCGCAAGTACCCAACCTCCAGGACCTATACCTTGATGTTTGATGTCTCGCCGACGTGAGCATGCCATAGAGATCTAGTGGCCACCCAGTCTTCGAAAGGCATAAGATGAGATCGCCTAACCTTCATGACCATTTTTCTAGTTTTGTTTGATACCTTATTTGTGTAGTTTCATGGTGTTGGATTCTGAGCCCTTTCTCCTATTCTCCTGATCTCACCATGGCCTCTGGACGAGTTTGGGTACTATTTTACACACGTCTTGGCTTCATCTTGATCGTCAGAGTTCAACAAATGCGATGGGGTTGTTTCCCCGATCGATCATTAGCAGGCCACAACCTTTTCTCTTACCTTGGATCCCTGAAGTGCTGCTCTCTTGTGTGGGTGAATGGGGAAGATACCATGTGGCAAGATGGCTCTATTGTCCCTGGTCGATTAATCGAATAATCAGTAAAAAAATGGGCATTTTTGGGATTTCATGTCACCTTCCGTTGCTTTAGGATTGAGAAGCAATGCCATCTTGGTAAGTTGCTATTGGGCAACAAGGGCAGGGCTCAGGCCCAATATCCGTATAGTTAAGTTAAAATACCCACATGGCTTTTGTCTTATTTGTGATTGGTCAGTTGTTTAGATATTCACAATAAATCAATCGTCTATAAAAAAAACCCCAAAATATGTTTTTGAAATAATTTTTTTAGAGGAATACGATTTTTAGGTTTTCAATCCATGATTTGACTCCCTATTTTATGTTTAATTATAAACCTTAATAGAACCCATGAAACCCAAATAATGAATCACATGTGATTTATGTGTCCTAAATCAATCAAGTTTTCCTCATTTAATTATTACTATAAGAAAGCCTAACCCTAATTCACTCAAACCCTAATTCACCCTAGTGCAACCTAGGATCAATAAAATGTATTTATTTATGATGTTTAATAATTATGAACATGTGTTTTGGGCCTAATCAAGTCAAGGGAAGGTTTGACCTAAGATTTGATCCAGATCAGAGAGGACTATCTTAGGATCATCATCGCTCCAAGGTAAATAGCTCATGCTACTGAGCACAAGTATTTATGGTTGTTTTCATGTTAGATATAAAGTAGACATTATCATTTCAAGTTTAATGTTTTAATCATGTTCACTATATCACTGATTGATGATTGTTATATGTAATGTCCTATGTTTATAATGTTCACTATGATTAGAGCATATGGTTAATGACTCATGAAAATCATGTTAATGATCAAGAGGGAGAAATCCCATCAAGTTTAAGAGATCATGTTAATAGGGAGAAATCCCATCATGTTAAGTTCAAGAATCATGATTATGTTAATGTCAATGTCATGTTAATGATCAAGTTAATTGGAATTGAAATAGTCTTTACATGCTCCCGAATCATGGACCTCAAGGGTCGTCAAGGGATTTCCTAGAATCAAGGGCTTTCCTATCAATCATGTGCTCCTAAGGGGACGTCATAGAGGGATGCATACATTTACTTTTCAATTCTTCAAGCTAATAATGATTCAAGAATGCTTATAGTTAATTCATGTCAACTTTTTCTTACATGTCAAGTATAATGTATTTTTCTTATGTTATAATGTGTCAGTACTATGAGAACCCATTACACTAAATGAGATTACTCAAAACATAAAACACAATCAATCACTAATTAATCACATACCCAAAACTTTGGGTAAATTAAAACCGATTTCAACATCAACACCCACTCAAAAACATTTGCATAAGAGCCCAACATCTTTCTTGTATCCATACTATGCCAAGAATTTGATACAAATTGTTCTATCGCCTTAGCCACAACATATATATATATAGGAGAAAAATAATCATATATGCCACAAAAACAAGCATTAATATGCTAACAAAAGTTTGATTTATTTAAAACACCATATACAAACTTTTCCTGCCCAGACCTGAGAGTACAAGGATGACTCTAGGACACACTAGACATCTAATCAACTTTATCAAAGATTCATTACTATAGATCCTCTTTGCTGCCACATGTTTATTTTTGTCACTTCTGATTACCTAAAAAATGTGGCGAACCACAAGGGTGAGACCCATGTCCCAGCAAGAGATATAACCTCCAACAACATTTATTGATTACAACATTTTTAAGTAATTTAATAGTTAAGCAGTTTAATCAGATATAACAAATAAGATCAGAAGTACTGATGATTAACAAAATACATAAAGGAGAAGATAATAACTATCATCATTAGCCAGACTATCGTCCTTTATCTTGTTGACATTACAAGCAATTCAGCAGCATATGCATATCTAGCATCATGAGTGTAACATACTAAATTCTAGACATTTTGCCTTTTTGTTCCTCTTTTCCATCTTTTCTTTTTATATATCCTCTTTGGCCTTTTTGTTTAAGTTTTGGAGAATATAGTGGCCTAATGGGCATTTGTTCACCTTTTATTCCAATATTTGGGTTTATGCACAAATACCTCAGTAAAAGCTTAACAATGGGTATAATATGTAAAATGTCCACTTAAGTAATAAATATAATAAAATAATTCGTTCTAGAACTTTCTAGTACTTTTTAGAATATGAAAAAGAAAGACAATCCCAAAATATAAATAAAGGAGATGATAAATGCAATAATTGGGGATAATATGGAATATTTTGGATAAAAGAAGATAATGAGGAATATATTGTTCCAAAAATCCTAAATAGAAACCCACAAAGATAATTTGTATATTAATTTCGTTTTCTTGACTTAAAAGAAACTTAATGGCCAAGTATCATCTAATTTGGATAATAAATAAATATATAATGCCTTTAATACAAGATAATGGGAAATAAGCCAAGAAAGAGAGATAAAATATTTAATGCCCTCAAAATAGAAAACTAACTCCAGATTCGTAATATAAACATAAAAATAAGCCTTTGGGAAAAATTTTATTTAATTTGGTCAATGTTAAATATTTTATTTTATTCAGGAGAGAGAAAATGATTTCAAGATCAAAAATATTAAATATATGTTGATAAAAATTAATTAATCTTGAAAACGTGTTCCTAACGTTTATTATTACTTGTAGACCAAGTTTTATATTTTTAGGAAGTTTCTAGATGCCTCTAATAAATTAAAAGGATAAATAAGTGATAAAATTTAAATGAATTAAATAAAATAATAAAGTTTTCAAAAAAATAAAATAATGTCAAATTCGTGTTTTATATAGTAAAATATACGTTTGAATGAATTTTGAATCAAATTGGAAAATATTTTATAAGAAGGTGAATTTAGGAGAGAGAAAGTGTGTAAATATTAAAATCATTAATTAAAATAATAAACGATATCAACAAATGGAAATAATACTAAATTAGTATCCAACATATTAAATGTGACCTGTGGGTCAAGTTTTATAATTTTTGGATAATCCTAACATCATTAGTAAAGGAGGAAAGAGAAAATAGTAATTAATTTATTTGACACATTAATAGTTGTCAAAAGGCAAATCTAATTTTATATTTAGATTCCTCACCCTAAAATAGGTAAACCTACCAAATTTGGATTTATTTAGAGTTCATTTGGATCCTCAAATAAGAAAAGAGGGAAAGTTAAATAATTGAATAAGCCTATACTCCAAATTGAATTGGCAACCAAATAAATTTCATCTTCCTCCTTGAGTCGGCGTGTACTGTAGCACCGTAAAAGTTACATTTTTTATTCAAGATTTCTCATTCGTTTCTCAACAAAATCAAATGCCTACACATTGCATTTAAGACTTCACATCTATTAATTCCTTTTTTTGTCATTTTGTTGGCTATTTTAGAAACGCACAATGTCATCTTTCTTGCTCTGTCATGTCCACCTTGCTTAAAGTCGATACCATCACCCCACCTATAAATATAGGTACTCTAGTCTCTGTTTGGTCCCCTACAATGAATCTGTCACATCAATTTTCTCCGGATCTCCACGCACAGCCACCAGAAGCTTGATTCTTGCTCTGTCTTGTGGCGCTTGCTGCTCTCGACCTTCATCCGCTTTGACAAAATTGAAGGTATGATTGAGTTCATTTTTGTCCTAGCTTTCTTTCGGTACCTTTGGTTTTGAGTTTCGTAGTGAATTGTGGAATCGCCCAATATCGCACCCAACCTGCTGTTCGGACACAGCCATGGCTGCTTCACGCGAAGAAGATGAACGCTCATGTTATTTTACCTTTTTACCCTTCCTCTCTATTCCTCTTTCTCGCGGATTTCTTAAATTCTTGATTGGCCGATATTTGAAAATTCATAACTCCTAAACCGTGCATCCAAAAATAAATCTAAAATATGTTCTAGAATAAAAAAAGATGAGCCTTCAAATAAAAATAATTTCAAAGCATGATTTTGAGTTTTTTGAATACGTATTTTTCGAGTTGATTTAATTAGCTAATAAATATGGAAAATAGCCTAAAAAGCCAGTATCTCAAAAATATACAAATCTATATGTTATTTTGATCAAAAGAATGTAACTAAGACAGTAGTGAGGTTTTCAGAGTCTAATTTGATCGTTTGTGGAAAAGTTGATAGTTTTGAGGTTTTAAACCTTTAATGAATATACATATATCTAATACATAAATGTGATGATCATATTAGGAAAAGTGGATCTGATCTCGTGTAAAAGTTATGAAAAGTGGTTCTAGGATTCTAAAGAATAAGGTATGTGCTTAATACACTTCAGTTGGGAATTATTTGTTCCTTAACCTATGCTTTCCATAATGAGGCTTGTTTGCACCTTGTATTCTTTTCTTTTGAATCTATTGCTATACTTGCCTCATAATCAGTTTGGAATATTATTCTTGGGTCTTAGTACCCCTCTTTCCATGTTCTATTTAAATGATGATATTACTTGCTAATGTTTTTAGCATGTTGATTTTATTAAACTAATTAACTAGTGTAGTGGTACTTGTATGTACAACCGCCCATAGTTGGGGAATGTGTTATTTCTCCCCTGGGGAACGTGTTATTCTCCCCCGCACATGAAATATGTGCAGGTGACTGGGAATGTGTTACTCTCCCCTCACCCTTTTGGTTGAAGGTCTGATAGGTGCCTCAACCCTACATAGTTAAGATAGTTAATATTAATCATACATGCAATCCTTGCTTATATATTGTTTATGGCAAGCATCTATTGAAATATTCTTTTGTATATGGCCCCATTCTCTTGATTATCTTCATCTTATGATGAACCTTATCCTTCTTTTACATGATTTTCTTATCTTGCCATCTTAGAACAGTTTTTGTAACACATACTTTTACTTTCCTTTCCCTTTTGTTGGGTGTTTTCCCAACCACCCAGATATGGAGCAAGGTGATGGATAAGGCATGAAGATCTTAGCGTTGACAAGGACTAGCTGATGGATATGTTGCTTGGAGATAAAAGTGGAGTAGTCTAGACTTCCCTCTATCTAGAACCTAGTTGTGTATGATGATGTAAACCCTAAAAGGGAGATTTCTGATGTATCTTGTACAATCTTTTATGAAATTGAATATAGTCAGAAAAAAAAATTATTTCGTTGCTTTCCAAATGAGTTTTGATTATCATAATTAGTAGAGGGTGGTTTATTCCCACTCTTTACAACTTGGTATCAGAGTCCATGGTAGTCGAAAATCTGGCTATTTCAATTTTGTCTCCCTAGTTAGAATTCATGACTTACATAGTTCCTTTAGGTGACATGTTTGCCCTAGATTTGATATATGTTGATGAAAGGTTGACTTAGGAACCAATAGTTCCACATTAGAATCTTGATAAATAAAAGTCTAAAATACTTATAACTAAAACATGCATAACTTGATGTCATTTAAGTTTGCCTTTAGGCAACTATTAGGGCATGAAGTTGAAGCAAATGTGTCTAGAAAGGATCAGGGTTTCGGGGGCTGGCAATATTTTCATCTGCGTCAGTAGCTTGGTTTACGAGGACTCCCGTGCCCATATGATATTGTCCTGGCCTGAGCTAATACAAATTGCCCAAAATAGTTTTCTTTTAGGCAATAGTGACCTTAGGCTTCTATGTTGTATATCTTTGGGAACCCTAATTTGATTTGTTTGACGATGGATACCAAGATAGTTTCTTTATGTCCCTTAGGACAACATGCTTGGATAAGTTTATCCCTAGAACCTAGACCTTAGAGTTTGGGTGTTTGGGAAGATATCAGAGTGTGTAGTGGAAGCATGATGGATCTTGAGTATGGTTTAGTTAGACTTATCCTTTAACCCTAGTTAGTTTGGCTTGATAGGTCGAACCCTTTAAGGGGTGGTGTAACACCCAGATTTTCATAACACATGAGCGGAAGCTATATATATTTTTTTCTTTCATCTGGGAGTGTCACAAACATGATAATCATTGCAATTAAAGTAAATGAAACAGTTTGCATTGAGTAATATTGATTCATACATAGTCCTTGATAAAAAGGAAAACTACAACTCATCTAATATACTCTGGTAACAAGACTATGCATAAAAAGAGATGTCTAAACTATGGACCGTCTCGGTAGATGGCACCCCACTAGGCAAGCTTGAAAATCTCCTAGACCTTTACTTGTTCCTTTGGCCCGCAGCTGCTCCAAATCCTGCAGACATCGCGTCCCCAGCCATGCATTGGGAAAAACAGTCATTAGAGTAAGTGGCATGAGTATTCTAAAATATACATTGCTAAAGAACTGAAACATTACAAAAGATTCTTGGAATCATAAATATGAAATGAACATTAAACTATGATTAAATCTAGAAACATATTATCTCTCATTTCTTAAACTCTTATTTTGTACTCTATCTTTTCTGGAGACCTATACTCTGGGTCTCATGGCCCACACCAAAGTGTCTGGATCATAAATATATTAACGGAATCCCTCTCATCACACTCGTGGATGAGATTAAAGGCATGCTCTAATCTTAAGTATCTTTTACCTATGATTTTTATCTATTTGTGGACACCATTATACAATAAGTCCTCCTTTGTGATACCAAAGTGTCCTCTATGGTGCAACGCACCCTCTGTTGGCGCAACGTGCCCTCTATTGACACCGAAGTGTCCTCTATGGTGCAATGCACCCTCCGTTGGCATAACATGCCCTCTGTGACACCCGCAGTGTCTGGCGCAACGCGCCCTCTGAATCGTCCCGGGACTCTCTGGTGAGGACTTATTATATAATGTATTATGTGAAAGTTTTGAATTAATTATCTTAAGTCTATATTTACTAAACTCTGAATCTGAACTTATTTGAAACTGAGTACTAAACATGTACTTAGTTTTGAATCTAAAATCTGAATCTGAATCTTTTCTCTTTCAAATCTAAACTGAATCTATTATGGAATTTGGATATGTATTTCAAATTACAACATAATTGAGATTGGGTCTATAACCCATATCATGTATCTTTATTCGAAATTTGGCTACTCACACAGTGAGTAGTCTAAGTTTAAATCTAAATCTCTTATTCTTAAGTTCTAAACTGAATTCATTGCTGGATTTGAACATTTATCTCATTATCTGGTTAAACCTTATTCTAAAACTCTTATTTGGTAAGATTACTTCATTATACTAATTATATCATAAATGTGTCTAATGTATTATTAGATAGGATCTGACATGAATATAGAAATACTAAGTATACAAAGTATCTTAAGTCAAGCTTATGAAAGTATCATAAGTACAACATATCTAAAAATATCAATTCTGGCAACATGGTTCAATCCTTCTTATAAAATATGATGTTATCCTAAAACTTTGCATATGAACTTACATATAAAACCTTAAATCTCAAAATAGGAATCTTATAAAATATTGTATTGCAACCTAATCATAACTTAATGTGTCATTGTCTCATAATGCCATCATGAACTCATTTTTATAATACATTGTGATCCCAAAAGTACCTTTATTTCTAAAAGTAGACCATGTCTTAATATTCTGAAATTCATATTCTTATATTGTAATTAAATTCTAGATATTATTCATTCCAAGGAATCTAGTTGTTATATCTATACATATGTATGAAATCTTAATGGTATGTTTCTACTTGAAATCATAATACATAGTTATGCCTATAAATATGAGAAATCCTGACAACATATGTGTACTTAAATTCTCAATGCAAAACTATCCCAAATCACCAACTAAGTATGGCTACATTACTTGCATGTCTTATCTACAATCTTATTCATTAATTTCGAACATTTCTAAGAAATCTTGTAGGAACATGATTCTTTAACTTTCTCATGTACTTGGTCCATGGGTCACAACTATTTTGAGCAACATGTCTCTATTTAAGATTTTGGATATCTGAACTTACATAATGATAGAGGTATGAGAATATTCTTGTTTGCATTAAAATCTTAGAACATTGAACCATATAAATTATAACAGTCTTGTTAGGAGACATATAAACATATTGAACTTAAAACATGAGTACTCATGGGCATGGACCACTTATCTCTTGTACAGATGGTATGGTAAGGAAGTCTCGATTCCAAGATCTATAACTTTAATAACCTGGATATCATCATAGCTTTATCAGTCCAAGCCTATGTTCCCTCTTTCTATTTCTAAATCTCAAATCCCATCTTCCTAACTATATATACCAACTTAGAATTCTTAAAAATAACATTAATCTATGATCACCATAAAATCTTAGCGTTGAAATAAAATAAAACTCATACTATATAATTAATATTATCTTTATACTCAAATAAGACATAAATCATCTTATGCACTAATATGAACATATATTTCATATAATGAGAACAATTCTCAAACATAGTTGCATATTCTAAACTTTTTTACTCAATTAGAAAATCAAAGTAGAATAACATCACGTTACTAATATCAGACCTAATTAGGCATACATATATCACTTATTGTGTCAGGATAATCATTTATTATTCTTTCATAATGGCTACTCATCTAAAACTAAATACTAATTTAATAGCACAAGAAACTTCATCAAATCTCTATAAAAGTATTCATATAATGTAGGAATGATCATGTATTAAAATATCAGGCCATTTAAAAATCATATTATGGGTGAAATACCCAAAATACCCTTATTAGGGTTTACATTAAAAACCTCATTAAAACTTCATATATGAAAGATCAGGATCTGAATTAATTTTAAACATATCAAAATACACATTTAGTAAAATTTGTATGAATTTCTAAAGGTGTTTACTATTTTTAATTGGCCAAAACATTAAAATGATATAGTTTTGTCTACTCAAAATATAATAAATAGAAGACATCAAAACCATACTCTGGAACTATTTTTATAAGATAGTACACTCGAACAGCTTTTCATAGGTACCTTGTTTGTCCCAAACTGAGATCTATAGCTCAAGATATGAATTTTAAAAGAATGACTTTATTAAAACGATGCTAACCGTTCAAGATTGATCCGGCAGCTGAGAGGAATAAGCGCCCAGCTTCCCAGATCTGGGCAGAGTCTTCTTTACCCGATCAAAAAGGGGTTTCCTCCCCTATTTCTTCTGTAAGAATAGGGCACTGCGCCCAGTGATCCAGATGATGAATCCCATGATCTTGGCTGGTGAAAAAACATCGGGCAGAGGTTACCCTGGTCGTCGATGCCTCTCCTCTTCATCTCTATCCATGCTTCATTGACTCGGTGGCTGCCAAAAGATGCTCCAACTTTACCCTAGAGCTGCTGCCATCATGCTCCCCTTCCACCTTCTTTGTTCTTCCATCTTGCTCTCTACCCCTCTCGATTCGCGTCGAAGCCCTAGTATAGGATGTGGCCGTCCCTTGTTCGCAAGGATCAAAGGTATTTATATCCACAAAACCTAGATCTGGGTGGAGAGACCCCATCTTCTCAGACCTTTGTTTGTGATCTATTCCGCCCGAGCTCGTGCTCTCAGTCTGCGCTGGGCTAGGGTCCTATTCCCCTTTTTTTTTTACAAAAAGGACCAGTTTCTAGAAATATTCATATAGCCCATTCCATGATTCCGTTTGATCTTATATTTTAACATTATATGCATATTGTTAGTATCCTATCTTGAGCAAAATATTACATCACAATTAATGTCACAACCACCACATACTTGTCTTTTGAGTAAATAATACATAATTACTATTTTAATTCCTTTGGCTACTAGATACATGACAATTATCTAAAATTTCTCCCACCATCTTATATTCTAATTATTATTCTATTAAAAATATTTTGAGCATTCGTTATGACCACAAAATACTTAATTCTCAATTTGTACTCCAATGATCTATTTGTAAAACATAATTTGTCCAGTAGGGCTGGAATTGGGCTCTAGGGCATATGGCCCATCCCTTAGTATTTCAAATGATCCATGAGCTTAATTGTATTCCAAATCATGAAAATAAGTCTTCAACCAATATAATTTCTCAATTGAAGCTCATGTAAGACATATGTGATTAATATTTCTTTACTTACATAACATGAAGACATAAGCTAGGTCTAAGGCTCAAGCCATGAACTGGACTCCTTATACTTCGTCCAACATTCTATTTTAATTGTCACCTCAATAATAACTTTCTAAAATTTAGGAGTATTATAGAAACCCAAATTGTGCAAAAGATATATTCTACATGTCTTTCCTCTTATGTCCATATATCATGGCATTTAGATGGAAATCGTATTGTAACCATAAATAAATCTTATATTGATTTCATTCATAACTTAATCATGTATTTGCTAGGTTTCAAAAGTCAGGGTGTGACAATACTACCCACCTTTTAGGGAATTCCGTCCTCGAAATTCGGCTGAACTATAGAAGGCTACCCACCTTAGGGTTCTTCTTACCTCTTCATTCACTATTAGTCAACATATTAAGGTACACTTATGTTAAAAAAATTGCATCAAAAGAGATATGTGACATTTAAATTTCCTAAAACATATATGTGAAAATTAATCATTGCCTTACTCTACTTATTAACTCATACCTGGGTTTATGAAACTAAAATTGGCTATATACTTAGGGCATCTACCTCAACCTTCTCATGAATTCCTAACATTAGGTATAGTTGACTGTCAAATCTTAGGTCTTATAGGTATCTCCCACATTTCTAGATATGTGGTGATCAAGCGCATGCCCAGAGATGTGAGATCCCATCATGCTATCTCTCACCAACCTATTAATACATGTGTCCCATACCACACGGACTAGTAAGAAATGAGAGATGCATCAAAGTCTAGTGCTTGTGACATTCCTCTTCAATTCTCAATTGGCTGGCCATAACCATTGCGAATAGAGAAGCAACGTCATTAGCTAGGGTTAGGCTGAAACTTGAGATCTAGAATAGGTAAACATCTATATATGACATCTCTATTTCTTCTAAGGTGAAAAATCTTAGTCATTCTAGGTCATTGTATCTTTCTTTGGGAATCTATCCATAAACTATAATCACTTATCTTCATCCTAGGGTGACTATGAGAATCATTTTTGCCTAGTAGCCATTTACCAAATTGCTCTGATACCATATTGTACCACCCATATTTTCATAACACATGAGCGGAAGCTATATATATTTTTTTTTCTTTCATCTGGGAGTGTCACAAACATGATAATCATTGCAATTAAAGTAAATGAAACACTTTGCATTGAGTAATACTGATTCATACATAGTCCTTGATAAAAAGGAAAACTACAACTCATCTAATATACTCTGGTAACAAGACTATGCATAAAAAGAGATACCTGCTTTGAATTGCCATAGAGACCCCCCCTATATGATAAAAAGAGGGGATTGTTTGCCCGACTATCGCATTTTCAGTGGTACTGAGACTCTACCACTACCCTTTATCAGGTTTACAATAGTGCGGGAATAGCGGCTAAAAGATTCCCAATTATCTCCTCGCATCTTAGAGTCAAGGTCAGGTTTGAGTTTGCCAGTTCAGTGCTTCTCAGGCGAGGAACAAAGTCACTGGACTGAAAGGAGAGGAACTTGATCTTCTCGCTATGAACTCCATTCCTGGTTGGTTTCTTTCATACATATTGGCTTCAGGCTCGGAAGTGGAATTTTCATACATATTGGCTGGACTCAGGTTATCGCCCCGATCTGATCTTCTATGGTTTTGGGGAAAAATCATCAATTCGGATTTCCATTGCAGCGTAGCGTATAGTAGCAGCAGACGAATGCGCGATTCCTCCTCTTGCTTGCTTCCTTCTTTTTTGAAGACATGCACAATCGGTGGTTAAAAGACTCGCTTCTTCTTTGTCTTTGATAGTTGTGGACTTATTCCCCGATGCGGAGCAGTTTAGAAGTGCTTGCTTTTTTCCTGAACCCATCGGCCGGGGTCTTGGTGCTGATAAACTCATCTCCGCTCATCTGACCTGGAAATGGAAAGACATTATTGTAAATTACTCACCTCATCTGAGATGAAGGGATTTCCTACTAGAGATTCAGATGCCTATGTTGCTGCTGATGTGGAGAAATTTGTACGGGTCCTCTCGATATGTTCCTTGCCTAGTTCGCTATAGGAATTCAGCAAATGGGGAGGGTCAGATTCATAGCTACGAATCTTCCGTCAATGTTGTCAAAGAATTTATCAGGTTCCATTTTGATCAACGAAATAGGAATAATCAATTCAAAGGTTTTTATTAATCAGGCGACACCCAGATTTGAACTGGGGATAAAGGATTTGCAGTCCCCCGCCTTACCACTTAGCCATGTCGCCAAAATGTCTAAACTCTGGACCGTCTCGGTAGATGGCACCCCACTAGGCAAGCTTGAAAATATCCTAGACATTTACATGTTCCTTTGACCCACAGCTACTTCAAATCCTGCGGATATTGCATCCCTAGCCATGCATTGGGAAAAACAGTCCTTAGAGTAAGTGGCATGAGTATTCTAAAATATACATTACTAAAGAACTGAAACATTACAAAAGATTCTTGGAATCATAAATATGAAATGAACATTAAACTATGATTAAATCTAGAAACATATTATCTCTCATTTCTTAAACTCTTATTTTGTACTCTATCTTTTCTAGAGACCTATACTCTGGGTCTCATGGCCCACACCAAAGTATCTGGATCATAAATATATTAATTGAATCCCTGTCATCACACTCATGGATGAGATTAAAGGCATCCTCTAATCTTAAGTATCTTTTACTTATGATTTTTATCTATTTGTGGCCACCATTATACAATAAGTCCTCCTCTGTGACACTGAAGTGTCCTCTATGGTGCAACACACCCTCTGTTGGCACAACGTCCCCTCTGTTGACACCAAAGTGTCCTCTATGGTGCAATGTACCCTCTGTTGGCATAACATTCCCTCTGTGACACCCGCAGTATCTGGCGCAACGCGCCCTCTGAATCATCTCGGGACTCTCTGTTGAGGACTTATTATATAATGTATTATGTGAAAGTTTCGAATTAATTATCTTAAGTCTATCTTTACCAAACTCTGAATCTGAACTTATCTGAAACTGAGTACTAAACATGTGCTTAGTTTTTGAATCTGAAATCTAAATTTGAATCTTTGCTCTTTCAAATCTGAACTGAATCTATTATGGAATTTAGATATGTATTTCAAATTACAACATAATTGAGATTGGGTCTATAACCCATATCATGTATCTTTATTTGAAATCTGGCTACTCACACAGTGAGTAGTCTAAGTCTAAATCTAAATCTCTTATTATTAAGTTCTAAACTAAATTCATTGCTGGATTTGAACATATATCTCATTATCTGGGTAAACCTTATTCTAAAACTCTTATTTGGTAAGATTACTTCATTATACAAATTATATCATAAATGTGTCTAATGGCTTATGAGAAAGGATCTGACCTGAATATAGAAATACTAAGTATACAAAGTATCTTAAGTCAAGCTTATGAAAGTATCATAAGTACAACATATCTAAAAATATCAATTTTGGCAAGATGGTTCAATCCTTCTTATAAAATATGATGTTATCCTAAAACTTTGCATATGAACTTACATATTAAACCTTAAATCTCAAAATAGAAATCTTATAAAATATTATATTGCAACCTAATCATAACTTAATATTTCATTGTCTCATAATGCCATCATGAACTCATTTTTACAGTACATTGTGATCCCAAAAGTACCTTTATTTCTAAAAGTAGACCATGTCTTAATATTCTGAAATTCATATTCTTATATTGTAATTAAATTCTAGATATTATTCATTCCAAGGAATCTAGTTGTTATATCTATACATATGTATGAAATCTTAATGGTATGTTTCTACTTGAAATCGTAATACATAGTTATGCCTATAAATATGAGAAATCCTGACAATATATGTGTACTTAAATTCTCAATGCAAAACTATCCCAAATCACCAACTAAGTATGGCTACATTACTTGCATGTCTTATCTACAATCTTATTCATTAATTTCGAACATTTCTAAGAAATCTTGTAGGAACATGATTCTTTAACTTTCTCATGTACTTGGTCCATGGGTCACAACTATTTTGAGCAACATGTCTCTATTTCATATTTTTGATATATGAACTTACATAATGATAGAGGTATGAGAATATTCTTGTTTTCATTAAAATCTTAGAACATTGAACCATATAAATTATAACAGTCTTGTCAGGAGACATATAAACATACTGAACTTAAAACATGAGTACTCATGGGCATGGACCACTTACCTCTTATACAGATGGTATCGGTAAGGAAGTCTCCATTCCAAGTTCCATAACTTTAATAACCTGGATATCATCATAGCTTTATCATTCCAAGCCTATGTTCCCTCTTTCTATTTCTAAATCTCAAATCCCGTCTTCCTAACTATATATACCAACTTAGAATTCTTAAAAATAACATTAATCTATGATCACCATAAAATCTTAGCATTGAAATAAAATAAAACTCATACTATATAATTAATATTATCTTTATACTCAAATAAGACATACATCTTATGCACTAATATGAACATATACTTCATATAATGAGAACAATTCTCAAACATAGTTACACATTCTAAACTTATTGACTCAATTAGAAAATCAAAGTAGAATACCATCACGTTACTAATATCAGACCTAATTAGGCATACATATATCACTTATTATGTCAGGATAATCATTTATTATTCTTTCATAATGGCTACTCATCTAAAACTAAATACCAATATAATAGCACAAGAAACTTCATTAAATCTCTAGAAAAGTATTCATATAATGTAGGAATGATCATGTATTAAAATATCAGGCCATTTAAAAATCATATCATGGGTGAAATATACAAAATACCCTTACTAGGGTTTACATTAAAAACCTCATTAAAACTTCATATATGAAAGATCAGGATCTGAATTAATGTTAAACATATCAAAATACACATTCAGTAAAATTTGTATGAATTTCTAAAGGCGTTTACTATTTTTAATTGGCTAAAACATCAAAATGATATAGTTTTGTCTACCCAGTATATAATAAATAGAATACATCAAAATCATACTCTGGAACTATTTTTATAAGATAGTACACTCGAATAGCTTTCCATAGGTACCTTGTTTGTCCCAAACCGAGATCTGTAGCTCAAGATATGAATTTTAAAAGAATGATTTTATCAAAACGATGCTAACCGTTCAAGATTGATCCGGCAACTGAGAGGAATAAGCACCCATCTTCCCAGATCTGGGCAGAGTCTTCTTCACCCGATCAAAAAGGGGGTTCCTCCCCTATTTCTTCCGTAATAATAGGGCACTGCACCCAGTGATCCACACGATGAATCCCATGATCTTGGCTGGTGAAAAAACATTGGGAAGAGGTTGCCCTGGCTGTCGACGCCTCTCTTCTTCATCTCTGTCCATGCTTCATTGACTCGATGGCTACCAAATGATGCTCCAACTGTACCCTAGATCCATCGCCATCATTCTCCCCTTCCACCTTCTTTGTTCTTCCATCTTTCTCTCTACCCCTCTCGATTTGCATCGAAGCCCTGTTATAGGATGTGGCCGACCCTTGTTCGCAAGGATCAAAGGTATTTATATCCATAAAACCTAGATCTGGGCAGAGAGACCCCATCTTCTCAGACCTTTGTTTGCGATCTGTTCCTCCCAAGCTCCTGCTCTCAGTCTGCGCTGGGTTAGGGTCCTATTCCCCTTTTTTCCTTTTGCAAAAAGGCCCAGTTTCTAGAAATATTCATATAGCCCATTCCATGACTCCGTTTGATCGTACATTTTAATATTATTTGCATATTGTTAGTATCCTATCTTGATCAAAATATTACATCACAATTAATTTCACAACCACCACATACTTGTCTTTTGAGTAAATAATACATAATTACTATTTTAATTCCTTTGGCCACTAGATACATGAAAATTATCTAAAATTTCTCCCACCATCTTATATTCTAATTAATATTCTATTAAAAATATTTTGAGCATTCATTATGACCACAAAATACTTAATTCTCAATTTGTACTCCAAGGATCTATTTGTAAAACTTAATTGGTTCAATAGGGCTGGAATTGGGCTCTAGGGCATATGGCCCATCCCTTAGTATTTCAAAGGGTCCATGAGCTTAATTGTATTCCAAATCATGAAAATAAGTCTTCAACCAATATAATTTCTCAATTGAAGCTTATGTATGACATATGTGATTAATATTTCGTTATTTACATAACATGAAGACATAAGCTAGGTCTGAGGCTCAAGCCATGAACTGGACTCCTTATACTTCGTCCAACATTCTATTTTAATTGCCACCTCAATAATAACTTTCTAAAATTTAGGCGTATTATAGAAACCCAAATTGTGCAAAAGATATATTCTACATGTCTTTCCTCTTATGTCCATATATCATGGCATTTAGATGGAAATCGTAATGTAACCATAAATAAATCTTATATTGATTTCATTCATAACTTAATCATGTATTTGCTAGGTCTCAAAAGTCAGGGTGTGACAGGTGGAGTATGGTTAGTTGATGATGCTTAAGTTGTTAGATTTCGTGGATGAAATCCTCTTTAGGGGGATGGAACCCTATAATATTTTGATGTCTATCTAATCTATCTTTAGAAACCCTAACTCCATGCTTAGGAGGTTGTTGTGCTTGAATCCTCAATGTTGTTCAAACAATTAATAGTGGTAACCCTAACATGCTTGTTAATATGTAATGAACATATAATTATCATCTAAGGATTAATGCATGTGCTTGAACCCTAATGTACATCCAATGCACATAATATGAATATCAATGCTAATTGTCAATAAGTAAGATGTTAATAATGTCATGAACCAATAAACCCTAATTATATGCTAATAGTAACCTAATATTTAACTTAATGCATGCCAAGAAATGAATAAGTGTAATATAATGGTCATGGTGGCCTAAACCCTAAGTTGTAATCATCTAACCTTAATATATACATATTTAATGCCTTTCATGATACATTAATGATGTTAAGTGCCATAATCAGTTAACATACTTTGATACACATAAATGATATATATATAATCATCTAATCACATATTAATCAAGTCATCAATATAAAATGCAAGTTACCTTGTTATCTAATACACATGTGATTAGTCACTTAATGTGAATCAGTTCATTAATATGTAATATGTCATTGAAATAAATGTAATGGCTTCAATGTGAATATGAAGTGATTGGATTCACATAAATGTGTGAAATCAATAATATAAATGAATAAATATGAGAGATGATTAATGATGGCATTAATGTGAGCAATAAAGAAAATGTGGCAATAAGATAATGTTCAATGTAAATATATCCAATTGATGTGACATAATTTGGATTAAATATAGACTTAATGACCAAATGAATATTCCATGTGAAATAATTTGTTATAACTTAATAAAGTGATAATATGAGGATAATGAAGTGTAAATCCAAATTATTAATGATCAAATATAATAATGAATTTTGAGATAATTGAGTAACCCCTAATTGTGCTAAAATTCATAGTAAGAAAAATGAAATACATATATAATGTTTCATGGATGATAATGAAATATAACCCTTTTGATAATAAAGTGAATATAACATGATATGATTAATATAATGATGATAATGTGTTATCATAATGAATATAATGTTAATGAGCCAAAAATGTAAATAATGTTAAATCTCCTAAAAAGAATGTCTTAATAATGAAATCTTAGGTGGTCCTTGAGAACCTGATCCAGGAGAAGTTGCTTGTGAAGTTTCTGAACCCTTAGGTGTAGTTGAAGTATAAGTTTTTGTGGAAATTTTATGGTTGGAGGAATAACTTGAAGTTTTGTGATGTGAGGTTACACACTCATCCTTCCCAAATTGCTAGTGATTTCGGGGACGAAATCCTCTTTAAGGGGTGGAGTGTTGTAACATACTGAATTCTGGACATTTTGCCTTTTTGGTCCTCTTTTCCATCTTTTCTTTTTATATATATCCTCTTTGGCCTTTCCGTTTAAGTTATGGAGAATATAGTGGCCTAATGGGCATTAGTTCACCTTTTATTCCAATATTTGGGTTTATGCACAAAAACCTCAGTAAAAGCTTAGTAATGGGTCTAATATGTAAAATGTCCACTTAAGTAATAAATATAATAAAATATTTCGTCCTAGAACTTTCTAGTGCTTTTTAGAATATGGAAAAGAAAGAAAATCCCGAAATATAAATAAAGGAGATGATAAATGCAATAATTGGGGATAATATGGAATATTTTGGATAAAAGAAGATAATGAGGAATATATTGTTCCAAAAATCCTAAATAGAAACCCAAAAATATAATTTGGATATTAATTTCGTTTTCTTGACTTAAAAGAAACTTAATGGCCAAGTATCATCTAATTTGGATAATAAATAAATATATAATGCCTTTAATACAAGATAATGGGAAATAAGCCAAGAAAGAGAGATAAAATATTTAATGCCCTCAAATTAAAAAACTAACTCCAGATTCGTAATATAAACATAAAAATAAAAGTTTGGGAAAAATTTTATTTAATTTGGTCAATGTTAAATATTTTATTTTATTTAGGAGAGAGAAAATGATTTAAAGTTCAAAAATATTAAATATATGTTGATAAAAATTAATTAATCTCAAAAACGTGTTCCTAACATTTATTATTACTTGTAGACCAAGTTTTATATTTTTAGGAATTTTTTAGATGCCTCTAATAAATTAAAAGGATAAATAAGTGATAAAATTTAAATAAATTAAATAAAATAATAAACGTTTTCAACAAAAAAATGCCAAATTCGGGTTTTATATGTTAAAATATACGTTTGAATGAATTTTGAATCAATTTGGAAAATATTTTATAAGAAGGTGAATTTAGGAGAGAGAAAGTGTGTAAATATTAAAATCATTAATTAAAATAATAAATGATATCAACAAATGTGAATAATGCTAAATTAGTATCCAACATTTTAAATGTGACTTGTGGATCAAGTTTTATAATTTTTGGATAATCCTAACATCATTAGTAAAGGAGGAAATAGAAAATAGTAATTAATTTATTTGACACATTAAAAGTTGTCAAAAGGCAAATCTAATTTTATATTCGGATTCCTCACCCTAAAATCAGTAAAACTACCAAATTTGGATTTATTTAGAGTTTGTTTGGATCCTCAAATAAGAAAAGAGAGAAAGTTAAATAATTGAATAAGACTATACTCCAAATTGAATTGGCAACCAAATAAATTTCATCTTCCTCCTTGAGTCGGCATGTACTGTAGCACCGCAAAAGCTACATTTTCGATTCGTGATTTCTCATTCATTTCTCAACGAAATCGAATGATTTCTTTGCCTACATGTTGCATTTAAGATTCCGCATCTATTAATTCCTTTTTGTGTCATTTTGTTGGCTATTTTAGAAACGCCCAATGTCATCTTTCTTGCTTTGTCATGTCCACCTTGCTTAAAGCCGATACCATCACCCCACCTACAAATATAGGTACTCTAGTCTCTGTTAGGTCCCCTACAATGAATCCGTCACATCGATTTTTTCCGGATCTCCACGCACAGCCACCAGAAACTTGATTCTTGCTCTGTCTTGTGGCGCTTGCTGCTCTCGACCTTCATCCGCTTTGACAAAATTGAAGGTATGATTGAGTTCATTTTTGTACTAGCTTTCTTTCGGTACCTTTGGTTTTGAGTTTCGTAGTGAATTGTGGAATCGCCCAATATTGCACCCAACCTGTTGTTCGGACACATCCATGGCTACTTCACGCGAAGAAGATGAACGCTCATGTTATTTTACCTTTTTGCCCTTCCTCTCTATTCCTCTTTCTCGCGGATTTCTTAAATTCTTGATTGGCCGATATTCAAAAATTCATAACTCTGAAACCGTGCATCCAAAAATAAATCTAAAATATGTTCTAGAATAAAAAAAGATGAACTTTCAAATAAAAATAATTTCAAAGCATGATTTTGAGTTTTTCGAATATGTATTTTTTGAGTTGATTTAATTAACTAATAAATATGGAAAATAGCCTAAAAAGCCAGTATCTTGAAAATATACAAATCTATATGATACTTTGATCAAAAGAACGTAACTAATACAGTAGTGAGGTTTTTAGAGTCTAATTCGATCATTTGTGGAAAAGTCGATGGTTTTGAGGTTTTAAGCCTTTAATGAATATGCATATATCTAATACATAAATATGATGATTATATTAGGGAAAGTGGATCTGATCTCGTGTAAAAGTTATGAAAAGTGGTTCTAGGATTCTAAAGAATAAGCTATGTGCTTAATACACTTCAGTTGGGAATTATTTGTTCCTTAACCTATGCTTTCCATAATGAGGCTTATTTGCACCTTGTATTCTTTTCTTTTGAATCTATTGCTATACTTGCCTCATAATCGGTTTGGAATATTGTTCTTGGGTCTTAGTACCCCTCTTTCCATGTTCTATTTAAATGATGATATTACTTGCCATTGTTTTTAGCATGTTGATTTTATTAGACTAATTAACTAGTGTAGTGGTACTTGTATGTACAACCGCCCATAGTTGGGGAATGTGTTATTTCTCCCCTGGGGAACGTGTTATTCTTTCCCGCACATGAAATATGTGCAGGTGACTGGGAATGTGTTACTCTACCCTCACCCTTTTGGTTGAAGGTCTGATAGGTGCCTCAACCCTACATAGTTAAGATAGTCAATATTAATCATACATGCAATCCTTGGTTATATATTGTTTATGGAAAGCATCTATTGAAATATTCTTTTGTATATGGCCTCATTCTCTTGATTATCTTCATCTTATGATGAACCCTATCATGCTTTTACATGCTTTTCTTATCTTGCCATCTTAGAACAGTTTTTGTAACACATACTTTTACTTTCCTTTCCCTTTTGCTGGGTGTATTTTCCCAACCACCCAGATATGGAGCAAGGTGATGGATAAGGCATGAAGATCTTTGCATTGACATGGACTAGCTGATGGATATGTTGCTTGGAGATAAAAGTAGAGTAGTCTAGACTTCCCTCTATCTAGATCCTAGTTGTGTATGATGATGTAAACCCTAAAAGGGAGATTTATGATGTATCTTGTACAATCTTTTATGAAATTGAATATAGTCAGAAAAAAAAATTATTCCGCTGCTACCATTGTTATTAGTAGAGAGGTTGATTTATTTCACTTTTTTACAATGAGCAAGTCTAGTAACATAGCATAGCTAACAACATGAGCATGTCTAATTGGTTGAACATATCAACATCATAAGAAGAGCTACAAACATAAGCACAACTATCTGGATAAGCATGATTAGCAGTATATGCATCTCTAGTTACAAAGGCATGGCTAGCATGCTAAACATAACTAACAACATGAGATAGCTAGCATCATGATTATAATCAGTAGTAGCAGTATAGTTATCAACACAATCATAGCTATTGTATGTACGCATCTACAATCTTAAGAATATCCACAACCTAAGTGTATCTACTATCTCTTAATTGCACTAAGCATCATCTTTATGGAAACATAACAAACAAGGGTTATCATCCAATGTGAAACATTGTGTATAACCCTAAACAAATATGCTACACAATTGTATTACATCTTTTATTATGCGCTGGGGAATTTGAATTGTACCATTCAAATTCCAACCGACCCCTGTGAAGGGCTATTTGGTTCCGTACAAGATCTAAGGGTGCTGGTATCTTAAGATCTCTTCCCCTCAGTCAGTGCTAGTAAAAGGTAGTGACATATCAGTCAAATCTTCCACCACAGTGACATATAGTCATGTAACTAGCCCACCTTGGTACATGTTACATCGCTAGTATCTAGGGTATTCAATCCCAATCACTGAGGTACAACCGATGTTGTCCTCTAATCACATCATGTTATAATCAACGAGACATGACCACATCTGTTCTCAATCACATCAGATGTATGAGGCATGACCATAGCCAACCTCCACAATCTACATTGTGGATGAAAATTATATATCCTCAATCTGCCACCCCCACATACTCAACAGTATGCGCTCTGAGTTTCCCTTAGGAATACTTGTTTCACCATCTAGCAAATTCTGGCACTGAAGATGGTTCTACGGCACATGGCACTACATGATTAGAGTTGCACTTGATTAGTTATGCCAATTGGGTGAATTAAGGCTACATCAAACAAGTGGACATACAAACCCTAATTCACTTCTAGCAAGCATATAAATATCACAACTTTGAATAGATATAAAACGTGTGAAATATAATTTCTCATCTCATCATCACATGGTAATATTCACTTGCCATTCATGAGACCACACTAGTCATCATACTATCACAATATATAAATCCTTTTCACAATATCACAAATCATCAACCCTTATTAACATAAGAGGATTACACCTCATTCAGGGCTCAACCATGCCCAAAGGTCATTAAGACCATCATATTATTCCCTACAAGATCATCATTATCTTTGCATGCCTTATAAAAAGGCTCAACAACATCACTTACATATAATACACCAGATCGGCACAATATTGCATTAATGAGCTAGGAGATATTCATAAACAATCATAGCAGGGTTATATTAACATTAAGAACATTCCATTATTACATCAACATGCAAGGAATCTAGATATGATTAACCCTCATCATATTCATAATGCACATTTTCACATAAGCAAGTATCAACCATGTGGCTATGACAACCACCAATTAACACATTAAGGTTATGATCGTGTTAAGGAGGTTATTTCACCATCATGCCATCATATAAGAATGTTAAACATAAATAATCATCTTTATCTATTTGCATTAGAGTTAGGTTTAACAAGATAAATTATATTAATGTTACTAATCAGCACTTATACCCAAACCCTAACTCACAGCATCCCCATTGGATCATGGATGCATAAGGTGAAGCATCACCATCACATTCCATACTATTCTCAAGTATGAACCCACATATAAATCAAGGTGTAACCATTGGGTTATAGCATACTAGGGTTTCAACAACATTAACATAGTACTTCATGATTGTATTAGTCATTCAAGGACTATTCATACCCAATTACCATCATTTAGTTATATTAAAGATAGTTATAACAAGCTATACCTCATTAGGGTTACATATCAACACAATAAGATTATCATCCCTTCTATTATTATGAGTGAATAGGTAAGACCACCTTATTAAGAGTAACCCTCCATTTGTTCCATCATCGTTCAACCCATATCACCATACCACATTTTCACCCAGAACCATTAGATGTTTAAAAGGTAAGACCATTGGTTGTCTACATAACTAAACAACTTTACTTACCAATTTTCCAAAAAAAAAAGTAAACAACTTGGATAAACCACATATGAAGTCCTTGATTTGTTCTCTATAAAGATTAACCATCTAATCCTAGGCATCCCTTGATTAAACACAAAAAGTTCCATTGAAAGTAGGGTAAAACCCACAATCAACTGTTCATTTAAAACAAGCCATCCATTGTCAACAAGTAAGATCCTTAAGTTGATCATATAAAGGAAACCATATAAATCACATTATTAGGACCAACATATTAAATTAGCCATCATTCTACTTTATTGGAGGAATAAACATTATATCTTGACCATTGGGTCAAGTTCATAAATTAAAACCATCAATTATAGTATAGGTCCAACAATTGCATCAAGTTACCCAAGAAACCATTGGTCTAAGGCTTAATTGATGCTACAACTATATGATTAACTCACCATAGGTTTTGAGACCTGATCCACCATCATTAGTGACAATTACGTCACCATAGGTTGTTAGATCAACACTATATTCATTAATCAACATCAAATATCAAACTAATATCACCCATTGATTGATAGCATCATTAGGGTACTTAGTTGTTAATCACTAGGCTTCTAATTAGGCCAAAAAATGACCTAAGGGGTGAATGTCAGTTGACACCCTTGGTTACCACCATCAATTTTCATGAAGACAACACCATAGGGTTGTTGCAATGGTAAAATCATCGGGTCATGGGTTTATAGAAGAAATCGTATTAAAACCCTAAAATTGACCATTGGTTGATAGGTGCTTAGCACCATAGGTTGTCAAACCAACCTGATCCAATTCATATTATACCTTAGGAATAATGTACAAATGATCACTGGTTCATCTATAACTGAAATCAAAATAGGAAACATTATAAAAATCGAAATCCAAGTCAAGCATAGCTTTTTAGTGCATGGATCATCATTTTCAAGCAAGAACATGATCTAGAAAGCTTATGGTAAGAAATAAACGTGGAGAAAGTTATAAAACTTGTCTATAATGAGAATATGAAACCCCACACAGAAGAAATCTCGAGTAGGTAGGGTCAAAAATCCAAGCATAAGCTATGAACTCGTCCATTTAGCATCTTTCTTCATCAAATGAGTAAACCCTAAGCATAAGCAGCAAGAAAGGTAGGGTTTTAGAGATTTAGAGGAATTTCTACCATGGAACAGCAAGGTTCCGACCTGGAGGAAGGTCTAAGGAAGGAGAATAGCAAGAGAAATGGAGAAGGAAGGAAGAAAATAACTTGTCTTGGTCGAAATCCCTCGAAGATGACCTTGGAAACCTAGGTAGGGCTAAATGGAGCTCTAAGAGACCTTCTTCTCCAAAAAGAGGTTGTCTTCTACCTTAGAACACTTGGTTCTGCAGAAAAACAGAGTGGAGTCATTTCTCCAGGTTAGAGGAAAGAGAAATCACGCAAAGTTTCGTACTTGGGCAAGGAAGAGGTAAATATAGCCCATGGATAAGGATGGGAGCAAGCATGAGGTGTAAAAGTAGCTTCCCCATGTGTCTATGGCCTTAAACTATTAATAATATACAAGCACACACACAAGAAGCTCCCCCACCATCCATAGAGACATGCTTTGTGGCATCCAACTCACAAAAAACAAGATTAACTTAAGCGGAAGAGGATTATTTGTAACGGATTACTGAAAATCACTAAAAATTAAAACTTTTTGCAAAGAGATCCACACATAGGAAATCTTTTCCATCAAGAACCATTATATAACATTCACATTCCGGTTCAATGTACATAACATATACCATCTCTTTTCAGAGACTACATCATCAACTGCCTTATAAACATTATCTACGGACAGCATACGAATCTTGAGGCATTAAGACAAAACCTCAGATCGATTTATCAAAAACACTGGCTAAAAACTCTAAGGACTTGAGAGTACAAAGACGAAACATAGGGCTTTCTAACTACATAACTTGACATGCAGTATCTCCACCTGAGATATTACTGTTGTCCTTGATGTTACTATTGTTGTCCATTCCCTGCAATAGGATTCTTGCTTCTTTGTCCACGTTCACCTAAAATGTTGGATCCCACGGGGGTGAGACAATTGTAAATTGCCACAGCGGGAGATATAACTCTCTGCCAAAACATTGTTATAGCAATTTATTAAAATAAACTGGGTAGAAGGATTATATATAATCAACAACAGGTCAGTCATTGTATGAACAGAGTGAAGTAATCTCCTTTTTCAAGGATAACATTGCATCTACTCATTGTAGACTCATAGTTCATTCATCTACTCGTAATGAATACAAATAGATATGAATAACATCAATGAACTACAGATATATAATAGAAATGTAACATCAACCAATGAATTTTTGTATTCAATCCTTAAGCAAACATGCTATACGACTAATTTCATTTTACAAACACACTTTTGCCCTGAGGATATGAGGTATACTGCTCATAATCCAACCAACCACTGCGAAGTCGAAATCGGTACCATACATAGGTCTATGGAAGAGTTGGATTCCCATGACCTCTCACATCCCGGTTAGTGCGGGACAATAAGTAGGACTGTATTAACTGCTCAAAATAGCTTTCCAGTGTATACTGGAACTTCGCTATAGAGTTACAGCATCAACTGCACTCTCATCGGCCATCGAGAGGTTTGTTGTTTATCTTCATCGACCCAACGTGTATTATTGGGAGATGTGTACAACATCTATCCCAATCATCGGGAGATTAATGATACATTCATCCCGACACATGAAGGATTGAGAGGTTTGTTGTTTACCTTCCCTCAATCTCTTCACTGGACGTAAGGATATTTTTCGCCCATTTACCCCCACATATTCGAAATATGCGTTCTGAGTTTTGCTGCGGAGCACCCGTTTCACCATTCAACTAATTCTGACGTTGATGGATCTATGGTCAGGGCTCTACATGATATGATTTCACTTGATTAATTAAGTACATTTTCACATTCTTTTAGCATCAGCCAAGTTCTCAAGCATGACATATTACAACAATGCTATAAAGAGACATGTACTATTTTCATCAAATACTTATCAGTCTTTTTAAAGATCTTGGGAACACAGACCCTCATTTCAATACTGGGAATTATCATTCCATTGCAATCTCATCACCATAATCATATGGTTCTGGGTATTCAAACCCTTAACTCATCATTAAACATTGTTGCCATCTATAGGTAACTATCACCTTCAGGTCATCTAACCAAGGCATTCATGATACTTGTTACACAAGCATCACACATGGCTCTCAAGGCCACAAAAATATCTTGTCACCTCTTTCTAGGCAACAACTTACTCGTATGACTCATAGAATCCATGCACATTGCTACTTTTACTAAGCAACAATAACATTAGGGCACATAAGGCCAACCACCATTTATTATATAAATGTCACAGCTCAAACCTGGCTATATTCATCATCTCATAACATATGCATGGTTATTAGACATGATGACAGTCATACAAGATATTCATCACATCAGGTGATACAATAGTAACACCATTATTTCTTTACTAGGAATAAGGGTTTACTATCAAATAGGGCTTTTCATTCCCTTTACCCAAATTAGGGTTAGGGTTCCCCATTTATCATTAATTAGGGTTTCTTGATTATATTATCTGTCCAACCCTCAATTCATTATTCCATACCTCTGGGGCATTCAAAGGTATCATAAATGATTTATTCAAGATCGTTAGTCTCATAATATAGCATTAATGATCATCAATTCAAGGTATGAGTTCATTTCTCATCCTTATCATGGTATGATTACATCATACTCATCAATTGGCTTAACCCCGTTCTCAAGGTACATTAATTAACACTCATCAAAGTGCAACAAATCATTACATAACATTGTAATAGTTGCATAACACACTTCATATGTTTCTTATCCAATTATATTGGATTTGAAGTGTATCAAGGTATATAAACCCTGAAGTGCTAAATGTGATAACTATCATATCTTGATGTATCACTTTCTCATCATTTCAGACTCTCTTGAGTTAACCAACTTATATTGTATTAAGGTATTTCCCTTCTTAATACATTTCATCACTAAACACTCACCTTTAGCATATAATGCATAAGCCACACATTAGAATTGTCCAACTATCTTTAATGATATGGACTTGTCTAATGCTAAAGACATTGCTTACAATTAGGTTGCATATAATCAACCACATGAAATGTTTCACCTTTATAAGGCCATTCCTTTTATTTCATCATTAGGGCTTCTGTATACCCTTACTTAAAATTAGGATTATGATTCATTGTCATATTGCCAAGGATTAGGGCTTTATGTATTATGACTTCACATTAGAGTCTCATATTCCTTCACCCTTCTTAGGGCCTCTCATCATAACATAGCATTAGAACATCATGTGATGTTAGTTCTTAATTAGGGTTTCTCATGGAATCACCCTCAACTAGGGCTTCACATGGAATCACCCTCAACTAGGGTTTCATATATCATTATATAACATTACCCTAAATTTGATTCTCACATCACATCACCACATCAATGTTCCATATACATCATTCTAACTTAGGGTTTCTTATGACATAACCCTAGAATAGGATTTCACATGGAATCATCCTTAAATAGGATTTCCACCATAGTCACCCACAATTTGGGTCTACTATTCATCTTCATTAGGATTTCATTCAATTGTCCATAATTAGAGATTCACGATTCATCCCAATTAGGGTTTTACATCTCATTTCCCTAAATTAGGGTTTCACATATCATTACCCTAGATTAGGGCTACATCCTCACCCTATATTAGGGTTACATTTAGAATTGCCCTCAATTAGGGTTAGAGTTCAATACCCCTTTCAATTAGGGTTTATGTTCATGATTAGGGTTTCATGATCTCTTTACTTTAGGATCATACCCTTAACCACCACATGAATCACATTCATGTATGAATTTCATGCTATCATCCTCTCAACTTGATTAGGTCATATCAACCCTTCAATCAAGTACATACAACTATGATAATCATAGTGTACCAAGTCATTGTTCTTATAAGCAATTAGGGTTCATCCCTTAATTGGCACTCATCACTTAGGTACAATTATGGTTTCATCCTTTGTACCTTCATTGATTATCATTACTAATCATCTTTGGATCAATGAATCATTCATCGTCTTAATTCTCAAGAGATTCAATCACATTGGACCTCAATTACAATAGGTGTCCAAGTGAATTAACCAATCGAAACCTCAATTGTATTTGGTATCCAAAAGGATTAACCAATTGAGTCCTCAATCAACTTTGACTACTCGAGCCCCAAACGTTCTTGGTCTTTCAAAGTTCAAACAGTTTGAAACCGTTTGGTAAAGTAGGTGATTGAGACCGTTTGCTAAAGCAAGTACTTGAAACCGTTTGCTCAATCGGTTTGGGATCATTTGGTCCAAATCTCCTCAAAACTGCATGGACCAAATATGGTCTCAACCAATCAAATTAAATTAGGGTTTCCAATGTTGATTCCGTCAATCATTGAATTCATGGAACCAATCATCAATTGGACCTATCATCATACTTCAATTGAGTTAAATAGGTCAACCTTCAACTGATTTGACCCTCAATTAACCCTCAATTAATCATCAATTAGGGTTTGAATCAATTGAATTAGGGTTTGGAATCGATGATCCTTCAACACTAATCAATGCAAGATTAGTTACTTTGAAACCATTGAACCATCATCCAAATTGAACATTACCTGACCCCAAACGGTCTTGAGGTCGTTTGGATGACCACCAAACGGTCTTGAGACCGTTTGCCCATGTCAACATCAAAATCCAAGTCAACCAATTAGGGTTTGGATCATTGGATTGATCACCAAATCAGCAATTGATTACACTCCAACTTAGTGTCTTTGGATATTCAATTGCTTAACCATACTCAACCCTAGACCTCCAAACAGTCTTGGGTGACCCCCAAACGGTCTTGAGACCGTTTGGGTGATCCCCAAATGGTTTTGAAACCGTTTGGGTCAATCAACCCAAGTTTCAAACTCAATCAACTTGGAAATCAGCACTTAACCCGATTAGGGTTTTGGTGATTGATTGACCTTCAACTCATGAACCAATTGGAACTAACCAATCATAATTGATGGGTCATTAACATAGATCATTTTCAATAGATCTCCAAATGGTCAACCTTGGTCAACACCACCAAACGGTCTGAAACCATTTGGTATCATGCGGTTTGGTGAAACTGTTTGCTTCTAAACGGTTTGAAACTGTTTGCTCCCAAACAGTTTGGGAAACCGTTTGAGCAACTCAATCAAGACCGTTTGCCTTAGATATTTGGAGAGGTGTGTGCTTATCATCTTCAACCTCTAAACTCACGAAACTTTCTGTGGTTTCCATGGTGATTGCATCCATCAACCAAATCAACTATTGTAAATATGGAAATGATCATTATTTGATAAGGAATTGAATGCAATAACAAAATCAAGGGTTCAAGTTATAAAACCCGCCAACAATTGAGATCCAAAGCTCCATGTCCACGCAAAAAATGGTGGATTCAACTCCTTTCACCATTCCAAGGCTCGTCCTCAAGGTTTGAGTGAAAAGGAATGGTTAGAATTGAAGAGGAGATCGAAATAGGAAGAAATCATGCATTGATTTGTGATTTCCACCATGAAATCATGGTGAACCAAGGTCAAGAAACTTACCAACAGGTTTGTGGTCGTCCTCCGGACCCTCATAAGCTCCCTTGATTGTTTCCCAAGAAGGATAAGAAGTGGGGTCGAAAAAGCCTTTCATTTGGCTTGTAAAAGGTCTTTTTTTTTAATCAATGAGAGAGAATAAGCTTTGTAAAAATCCAATTAATCCCATAAATGTGGCCACCTCTTCCCCCTCATCTTCCTTAGGGACGAGGCTATCTTGTTTTCCTCTTATTCCTCTCAATTATCCATGATTTAAAGAAAATCAAATCAAGCACCTCAAATCATATTATATTAATATCCATATGTGAGTGGATATTTCTTTTTCTTATGAAATTGTGTGTGAGTTATCCACTCCCTTGGATATCTTCGTGGTCCTTGCAAGGCTCAAGGATGTCCACACACATCTGAATTCAACCATTTTAATTTTGGTTGAATGCCCTTTAATTAATACATTTATTTTTTCCCTAAATCGAATTAGGATTTCAATTAGGATTAAATATTGATTATTTTAATATCAAGATTCTCTCTCCTCCAAATTAATTCAAATGAGGCGCCCCTCCCATTTTCTTTGCTCTACATGGTGCCAAGAAACATTAGGGACCTTATTGAAGTGGTAATTTACATATTGCACCCTAGGTTTTGGGTAAATAGCACATTACACCAAAACTAGGTTTTCATGCACATACATTGCTTTATCAGCTCTTTCTTAGTATTCAGGCTTCCATAAGACATAACTTAGCATCATTTTCACTATCATGATGCTTCAACACATGAGGAACATATTGTCATGCACAATTTGCACTTAAACCCCTCAACTTGGGTAATTTGCACTTTAGTCCAAAACAAGCAAAACATTGATTTCAACAATGTTCAAAAAGGACTAGAATTGCAACATAGGTTCCTCTTGAGGCCTACTTACTTTTCACATGATGATATTAAGCATTTAATCACCTTTCTTAATCAAAACACCTAGGGTTAAAGTATAACCCAGTTCAGGGATGTTACAAATTATAAACCCCTAACAATGATTTCGTCCCCGAAATCCAGATAAAGGAAGACAGATGTATTTCATTCATCATACTACCTTGTCTTCACATAACATCTCCTAATTGTGGAGACACCATAAAACTTTGATCAACACAAAATGTTTCCATACAAGATTCTTATATAATCAACACACAAAGCACATGCTCCACTATTTTTCATCATAAAATGTGGAGTCAATTTTGTGTCAAGAAACACTTTTCTTGTTCAGAGAGACATCATACATTCTTTATTAATATCATGTTTATGCATAGCATAAACCCCTAACATATGATGTTCATATCATTTTATATAATCAGACTAATTTCACAGTTGACCACTCCAGGTAGCCAACCTAAACCATCTGATATTTCTTAGATACCAGAGTCTTTCACCTTGGTATCTATCACATGTGTTGAGAACACATCACATATTTCTCTTCCTTTCATCTTGGAACATTAATTGTTTCATATGTCCTCATCTTGGGACCAAAGTCCAAGATAAACTGATACTTTTCTAAGTATCCATCACATGAACATATTTATCTTATGCACATCAAGTATCCTAAGACCCACTTGATTGCCATGTTCCTGAAAGGAAAGAAAACAAGGATTCATATTCCTCTTATTAATTCATGTATTTTCAACTATTCATGAACCATTTACTCTTTATCTCATCCTAGGTTCCTTGCCTTTAGCATTGGAATTTGTCAGGATGATTGCATGTAATTATCCCTTTCTTTATTATTATCTAGCATGTTTATGATCTCATCATATTTCCCATTTCCTCATTATGGGAAAGATCTTTATTATGCATGCAGCATTATTGAACAGGGTTCATCTCCCTTATTCTTATTCTTATCTTATGAGGAGTACACTTTGAGTTCCTCATACAACATGCTCATCTGAGATTATCTCAGACTTCTCTTTCTTATGATTAGGATATGACACATTTATTCATTCCATATTCCTATTTCATGGTACTCATTAGATTGTCTCATAATGACTACTTGATCAGAGCAATCAAAAAGATAACAATCTAAGAGTTTCCATACCCATTTTATCATCAATAGTTGTATACCTGGCCAGGGTATATAAATACTGAGATTAAGTGGTATGCACTTTGTATGCTATCATATTCCTTCTTTTCATATTATCACAAGCATAAGGTTTAACATCCCTAGATTTTATCCAGGCATCTCTTCTTTACCTCATCTTTTCTTATAGAGGTAAGAACAACATAAAACATTTGTAATGTTTTACTATGCAAAACATAAGTCCTCACAGGACTAATCAAGGAAAGTTCAATCAATTCCTTTCTCAGTTAATCCAGGAATTCATAAGATGACATATTTGAATGACATTATCTTATCTAACTTGTCATAATTCATGAATTATTCACTGCCTCAGGCTAACTCTGCCTCAAAGGTTAATTCAACATGCTAAGGTTGAGCACAAACTCAATTTATGTCTAGAAATTCATCATTTCCTTTTGCTTCAACCTACTGATACTGATTATAAATCTTGTTGATATCTAAAACATCATCATTGGGACTGGTAATTCTAAATTACATTGCCAATGCTTGATCCACTATATACATTACTGTTGCCCTAATTTCTCTAATAGAAATACTTAAAGAAGGATTTTCTTATCATATATGGATCATCTAGGGGATTCTCAGGCAATTGTCTCTCTCTTTCCTTCTCCCATGCACCCCTTCTTGGTGCAACATTGCTGCTTTCAGCAACAACCTCCTCATGTAACCCAGTCATTTTTAAGTTCTTCTTCTCTTATACGAGCAGAAGACACTATCAGATACATTGGATGACACTAGAACAGACTCTACTACCTTAGTCCTATGTCTCTGTAGACTCAGCGAACCTAGAGCTCTGATACCACTAATTTTTGGCATCCAACTCACAAAAAACAAGATTAACTTAAGCGGAAGCAAATTATTTGTAGCGGATTACTGAAAATCACTAAAAATTAAAACTTTTTACAAAGAGATCCACACATAGGAAATATTTCCATCAAGAACCATTATATAACATTTACATTCGGGTTCAATATACATAACCTATACCATCTCTTTTCAGAGACTACATCATCAGTTGCCTTATTAACATTATATACAGACAACATATGAATCTTGAGGCATTAAGCCAAAACCTCAGATCGATTTATCAAAAACACTGACTAAAAACTCTGAGGACCTGAGAGTACAGAGACGACACATAGGACTTTCTAACTACATAACTTGACAGGACGTATCTCTACCTGAGATATTACTATTGTCCTTGTTGTTACTATTGTTGTCCATTCCCTGCAATAGGATTCCTGCTTCTTTGTCCGCGTTCACCTAAAAAGTTGGATCCCACGGGGGTGAGACAATTGTAAATTTCCCCAGCGGGAGATATAACACTCCGCCAAAACATTGTTATAGCAGTTTATTAAAATAAACTGGGCAGAAGGATTATATATAATCAACAGTAGGTGAGTCATTGTATGAACAGAGTGAAGTAATCTCCTTTTTCAAGGATAACATTGCATCTACTCATGGTAGACTCATAGTTCATTCATCTACTTATAATGAATACAAATAGATATGAATAACATCAATGAACTTCAGATATATAATAGAAATGTAACATCAGCCAATGCATTTCCGTATTCAATCCTTAAGCAAACATGCTATACGGCTGATTTCATTTTACAAACACAGTTATGCCCTGAGGAGATGAGGTATACCGCTCATACTCCAACTGACCACTGCGAAGTTGAAATCGGTACCATACATAGGTCTATGGAAGAGTCGGATTGCCATGACCTCTCACATCTTGGTCAGTGCGGGACAACAAGCAGAATTGTGTTAACTGCTCAAATTAGCTTTCCAGGGTATACTAGAACTTCGCTATAGAGTTACAGCGTCAACTACACTCTCATCGGCCATCGAGAGATTTGTTGTTTATCTTCATCGACCCGACATAAGTATTATGGGGAGATGTGTATGACATCTATCCCAATCATCGGGAGATTAGTGATACATTCATCCTGACACATGAAGGATTGAGAGGTTTGTTGTTTAGCTTCCCTCAATCTCTTCACCAGACATAAGGATATTTTTTGCCCATTTACCCCCACATATTTGAAATATGCGTTCTGGGTTTTGCCGCGGAGCACTCGTTTCACCATTCAGCTAATTCGGATGTTGATGGATCTGTGGTCAAGGTTCTACATGATATGATTTCACTTGATTAATTAAGTACATTTTCACATTCTTTTAGCATCAGCTAAGTTCTCAAGCATGACTTATTACAACAATGCTATAAAGAGACATGTACTATTTTCATCAAATACTTATCAGTCTTTTTAAAGATCTTGGTAACACGGTCCCTCATTTCAATACTGGGAATTATCATTCCATTGCAAACTCATCACCATAATCATATGGTTCTGGGTATTCAAACCCTTAACTCATCATTAAGCATCATTACCATCTATAGGTAACTATCACCTTCAGGTCATATGACCAAGGCATTCATGATACTTGTTACACAAGCATCACACATGGCTCTCAAGGCCACAAAAATATCTTGTCACCTCTTTCTAGGAAACAACTTACTCATATGACTCATAGAATCCATGCACATTGCTACTTTTACTAAGCAAAAATAACATTAGGGCACATAAGACCAACCAACATTTATTATATAAATGTCACAGCTCAAACCTGGCTATATTCATCATCTCATAACATTTGCATGGTTATTAGACATGATGACAGTCATACAAGATATTCATCACATCAGGTGATACAATAGTAACACCATTATTACTTTACCAGGAATTAGGGTTTACTATCAAATAGGGATTTTCATTCCCTATACCCAAATTAGGGTTAGGGTTCCCCATTTCTCATTAATTAGGGTTTCATGATTACATTATTTGTCCAACCCTCAATTCATTATTCCATACCTCTGGGGCATTCAAATGTATCATAAATGATTTATTCAAGATCGTTACTCTCATCATATAGCATTAATGATCACCAATTCAAGGTATGACTTTATTTCTCATCCTTATCATGGTATGATTACATCATACTCATCAATTGGCTTAACCCCATTCTCAAGGTACATTAATTAACACTCATCAAAGTGCAACAACTCATTACATAACATTGTAATAGTTGCATAACACACTTCATATGTTTCTTACCCAATTATATTGGATTTGAAGTGTATCAAGGTATATAAACCCTGAAGTGCTGAATGTGATAAATATCATATCTTGATGTATCACTTTCTCATCATTTCAGACTCTCTTGAGTTAACCAACTTATCTTGTATTAAGGTATTTCCCTTCTTAATACATTTCATCACTAAACACTCACCTTTAGCATATAATGCATAAGCCACACATTAGAATTGTCCAACTATCTTTAATGATATGGACTTGTCTAATGCTAAAGACATTGCTTACAATTAGGTTGCATATAATCAACCACATGAAATGTTTCACCTTTATAAGGTCATTCTTTTTATTTCATCATTAGGGTTTCTTTATACCCTTACTTAAAATTAGGATTATGATTCATTGTCATATTGCCCAGGATTAGGGATTTATGTATTATGACTTCACATTAGAGTCTCATATTCCTTCACCCTTCTTAGGGCCTCTCATCATAACATAGCATTAGAACATCATGTGTGTTAGTTCTTAATTAGGGTTTCTCATGGAATCACCCTCAACTAGGGTTTCACATGGAATCACCCTCAACTAAGGTTTCATATATCATTATATAACATTACCCTAAATTTGATTCTCACATCACATCACCACATCAATGTTCCATATACATCATTCTAACTTAGGGTTTCTTATGACATTACCCTAGAATAGGATTTCACATGGAATCATCCTTAAATAGGATTTCCACCATAGTCACCCAAAATTTGGGTCTACTATTCATCTTCATTAGGATTTCATTCAATTGTCCATAATTAGATATTCACTATTCATCCCAATTAGGGTTTTACATCTCATTTCAATAAATTAGGGTTTCACATATCATTACCCTAGATTAGGGTTACATTTAGAATTTCCCTTAATCGGGATAGAGTTCAATACCCCTTTCAGTTAGGGTTTATGTTCATGATTAGGGTTTCATGATCTCTTTACTTAAGGATCATACCCTTAATCACCACCTGAATCACATTCATGTATGAATTTCATGCTATCATCCTCTCAACTTGATTAGGTCATATCAACCCTTCAATCAAGTACATACAACTATGATAATCATAGTGTACCAAGTCATTGTTCTTATAAGCAATTAGGGTTCATCCCTTAATTGGAACTAATCATTTAGGTACTATTAGGGTTTCATCCTTTGTACCTTCATTGATTATCATTACTAATCATCTTTGGATCAATGAATCATTTATCATCTTAATTCTTAAGAGATTCAATCTCATTGGACCTCAATTACAATAGGTGTCCAAGTGAATTAACCAATTGAATCCTCAATTGTATTAGGTATCCAAAAGGATTAACCAATTGAGTCCTCAATCAACTTTTACTACTTGAGCCCAAAACGGTCTTGGTCTTTCAAATTTCAAACGGTTTGAAATTGTTTGGTAAAGGTGGTGCTTGAGACCGTTTGCTAAAGCAAGTACTTGAAACCGTTTGCTAAAGCACCTTTTTCAAACTGCATGGGCTCAATCAGTTTGGGATCATTTGGACTCAAACGGTCTTGAGACCGTTTGGTCCAAACCTCCTCGAAACCGCATGGACCAAATATGGTCTCAACCAATCAAATTGAATTAGGGTTTCCAATTTTGATTCCTTCAATCATTGAATTCATGGAACCAATCATCAATTCGACCTATCATCATACTTCAATTGAGTTAAATACGTCAACCTTAAACTGATTTGACCCTCAATTAACCCTCAATTAATCATCAATTAGGATTTGAATCAATTGAATTAGGGTTTGGAATCGATGATCCTTCAACACTAATCAATGCAAGATTAGTTACTTTGAAACCATTGAACCATCATCCAAATTGAACATGACCTGACCCCAAACGGTCTTGAGGTCGTTTGGATGACCACCAAATGGTCTTGAGACCGTTCTCCCATGTCAACATCAAAATCCAAGTCAACCAATTAGGGTTTGGATCATTTGATTGATCACCAAATCAGCAATTGATTACACTCCAACTTAGTGTCTTTGGATCTTCAATTGCTTAACCATACTCAACCCTAGACCTCCAAACAGTCTTGGGTGACCCCCAAACGGTCTTGAGACCGTTTGGGTGATCCCCAAATGGTTTTGAAACCATTTGGGTCAATCAACCCAAGTTTCAAACTCAATCAACTTGGAAATCAGCACTTAACCCGATTAGGGTTTTGGTGATTGATTGACCTTCAACTCATGAACCAATTGGAACTAACCAATCATAATTGATGGGTCATTAACCTAGATCATTTTCAACAGATATCCAAACGGTCAACCCTGGTCAACACCACCAAACGGTCTGAAACCGTTTGGTCTCATGCGGTTTGGTGAAACCATTTGCTGCTAAACGGTTTGAAACCGTTTGCTCCAAAACGGTTTGGAAACCGTTTGAGCAACTCAATCAAGACTGTTTGCCTTAGATATTTGTAGAGGTGTGTGCTTATCATCTTCAACCTCTAAACTCACAAAACCTGCTGTGGTTTCCATGGTGATTGCATCCATCAACCAAATCAACTATTGTAAATATGGAAATGATCATTATTTGATAAGGAATTGAATGCAATAACAAAATCAAGGGTTCAAGTTATAAAACCCGCCTCCAATTGAGCTCCAAAGCTCCATGTCAACCGCAACAATGGTGGATGCAACTCCTTTCACCATTCCAAAGCTCGTCCTCATGGTTTGAGTGAAAAGGAATGGTTAGAATTGAAGAGGAGATCGAAACAGGAAGAAATCATGCATTGGTTTGTGATTTCCACCATGAAATTGTGCTCCCTTGGTCGTTTCCCAAGCAAGGAGAAGAAGTGGGGTCGAAAAAGCCTTTCATTTGGCTTGTAAAAGGTTTTTTTTATTCAATGAGAGAGAATATGCTTTGTAAAAATCCAATTAATCCCAAAAATGTGGCCGCCTCTTCCCCCTCATCTTCCTTAGGGACGAGGCTATCTTGTTTGCCTCTTATTCCTCTTAATTATCCATGATTTAAAGAAAAGCAAATCAAGCACCTCAAATCATATTATATTAATATCCATATGTGAGTGGATATTTCTTTTTCTTATAAAATTGTGTGTGAGTTATCCACTCCCATGGATATTTTCGTGGTCCTTGCAAGGCTCAAGGATGTCCACACACATATGAATTCAACCATTTTAATTTTGGTTGAATGTCCTTTAATTAATACATTTATTTTTTCCCTAAATCGAATTAGGGTTTCAATTAGGATTAAATCTTGATTATTTTAATATCAAGATTCTCTCTCCTCCAACTTAATTCAAATGAGGTGCCCCTCTCATTTTCTTTGCTCTACATGATTCCAAGAAACATTAGGGACCTTATTGAAGTGGTAATTTACATATTTCACCCTAGGTTTCGGGTAAATAGCACATTACACCAAAACTAGGTTTTCATGCACATACATTGCTTTATCAGCCCTTTTTTGGTATTCAGGCTTCCATAAGCCATACCTTAGCGTCATTTTCACTCTCATGATGCTTCAACACATGAGGAACATATTTTCATGCATAATTTTCACTTAAACCCCTCAACTTGGGTAATTTGCACTTTAGTCCAAAACAAGCAAAACATTGATTTCAACAATGTTCAAAAAGGACTAGAATTGCAACATAGGTTCCTCTTGAGGTCTACTTACTTTTCACATGATGAGATTAAGCATTTAATCACCTTTCTTAATCAAAACACCTAGGGTTAAAGTATAACCCAGTTCAGGGATGATACAAATTATAAACCCCTAACAAGGATTTCGTCCCCGAAATCCAGATAAAGGAAGACAGATGTATTTCATTCATCATACTACCTTGTCTTCACATAACATCTCCTAATTGTGGAGACACCATAAAACTATGATCAGCACAAAATGTTTCCATACAAGATTCTTATATAATCAACACACAAAGCACATGCTCCACTATTTTTCATCATAAACTGTGGAGTCAATTTTGTGTCAAGAAACACTTTTCTTGTTCAGAGAGACATCATACATTCTTTATTAATATCATGTTTATGCATAGCATAAACCCCTAACATATGATGTTCATATCATTTTATATAATCAGACTAATTTCACAGTTGACCACTCCAGGTAGCCAACCTAAACCATCTGATATTTCTTACATACCAGAGTCTTTCACCTTGGTATCTATCACATGTGTTGAGAACACATCACATATTTCTCTTCCTTTCATCTTGGAACATTAATTGTTTCATATGTCCTCATCTTGGGACCAAAGTCCAAGATAAACTGATACTTTTCTAAGTATCCATCACATGAACATATTTATCTTATGCACATCAAGTATCCTAAGACCCACTTGATTGCCATGTTCCTGAAAGGAAAGAAAACAAGGATTCATATTCCTCTTATTAATTCATGTATTTTCAACTATTCATGAACCATTTACTCTTTATCTCATCCTAGGTTCCTTGCCTTTAGCATTGGAATTTGTAAGGATGATTGCTTGTAATTATCCCTTTCTTTATTATTATCTAGCATGTTTATGATCTCATCATATTTCCCATTTCCTCATTATGGGAAAGATCTTTATTATGCATGCAGCATTATTGAACAGGGTTCATCTCCCTTATTCTTATTCTTATCTTATGAGGAGTACACTTTGAGTTCCTCATACAACATGCTCATCTGAGATTATCTCAGACTTCTCTTTCTTATGATTAGGATATGACACATTTATTCATTCCATATTCCTATTTCATGGTACTCATTAGATTGTCTCATAATGACTACTTGATCAGAGCAATCAAAAAGATAACAATCTAAGAGTTTCCATACCCACTTTATCATCAATAGTTGTATACCTGGCCAGGGTATATAAATACTGAGATTAAGTGGTATGCACTTTGTATGCTATCATAATCCTTCTTTTCATATTATCACAAGCATAAGGTTTAACATCCCTAGATTTTATCCAGGCATCTCTTCTTTACCTCATCTTTTCTTATAGAGGTAAGAACAACATAAAACATTTGTAATGTTTTACTATGCAAAACATAAGTCCTCACAGGACTAATCAAGGAAAGTTTAATCAATTCCTTTCTCAGTTAATCCAGGAATTCATAAGATGACATATTTGAATGACATTATCTTATCTAACTTGTCATAATTCATGAATTATTCACTGCCTCAGGCTAACTCTGCCTCAAAGGTTAATTCAACATGCTAAGGTTGAGCACAAACTCAATTTATGTCTAGAAATTCATCATTTCCTTTTGCTTCAACCTACTGATACTGATTATAAATCCTGTTGATATCTAAAACATCATCATTGGGACTGGTAATTCTAAATTACACTGCCAATGCTTGATCCACTATATACATTACTGTTGCCCTAATTTCTCCAATAGAAATACTTAAAGAAGGATTTTCTTATAATAGATGGATCATCTAGGGGATTCTCAGCCAACTGTCTCTCTCTTTCCTTCTCCCATGCACCCCTTCTTGGTGCAACATTGCTGCTTTCAGCAACAACCTCCTCATGTAACCCAGTCATCTTTAAGTTCTTCTTCTCTTATACGAGCAGAAGACACTATCAGATACATTGGATGACACCAGAACAGACTCTACTACCTTAGTCCTATGTCTCTGTAGACTCAGCGAACCTAGAGCTATAATACCACTAATTTGTGGCATCCAACTCACAAAAAACAAGATTAACTTAAGCGGAAGCGAATTATTTGTAGCGGATTACTGAAAATCACTAAAAATTAAAACTTTTTACAAAGAGATCCACACATAGGAAATCTTTCCATCAAGAACCATTATATAACATTCACATTCAGGTTCAATATACATAACCTATACCATCTCTTTTCAGAGACTACATCATCAGTTGCCTTATTAACATTATATACAGACAACATATGAATCTCGAGGCATTAAGCCAAAACCTCAGATCGATTTATCAAAAACACTGGCTAAAAACTCCGAGGACCTGAGAGTACAGAGACGACACATAGGACTTTCTAACTACATAACTTGACAGGACGTATCTCTACCTGAGATATTACTATTGTCCTTGTTGTTACTATTGTTGTCCATTCCCTGCAATAGGATTCCTGCTTCTTTGTCCGCGTTCACCTAAAAAGTTGGATCCCACGGGGGTGAGACAATTGTAAATTTCCCCAGCGGGAGATATAACTCTTCGCCAAAACATTGTTATAGTAGTTTATTAAAATAAACTGGGCAGAAGGATTATATATAATCAACAGTAGGTGAGTCATTGTATGAACAGAGTGAAGTAATCTCCTTTTTCAAGGATAACATTGCATCTACTCATGGTAGACTCATAGTTCATTCATCTACTTAGAATGAATACAAACAGATATGAATAACATCAATGAACTTCAGATATATAATAGAAATGTAACATCAGCCAATGCATTTCCGTATTCAATCCTTAAGCAAACATGCTATACGGCTGATTTCATTTTACAAACACAGTTATGCCCTGAGGAGATGAGGTATACCGCTCATACTCCAACTGACCACTGCGAAGTTGAAATCGGTACCATACATAGGTCTATGGAAGAGCCAGATTCCCATGACCTCTCACATCCTGGTCAGTGCGGGACAACAATCAGGACTGTGTTAACTGCTCAAATTAGCTTTCCAGGGTATACTAGAACTTCGCTATAGAGTTATAGCGTCATCTGCACTCTCATCGGCCATCGAGAGATTTGTTGTTTATCTTCATCGACCCGACATAAGTATTATGGGGAGATGTGTATGACATCTATCCCAATCATCGGGAGATTAGTGATACATTCATCCTGACACATGAAGGATTGAGAGGTTTGTTGTTTACCTTCCCTCAATCTCTTCACCAGACATAAGGATATTTTTTGCCCATTTACCCCCACATATTCGAAATATGTGTTTTGGGTTTTACCGCGGAGCACTCGTTTCCCCATTCAGCTAATTTTGATGCTGATGGATCTGTGGTCAAGGCTCTACATGATATGATTTCACTTGATTAATTAAGTACATTTTCACATTCTTTTAGCATCAGCTAAGTTCTCAAGCATGACTTATTACAACAATGCTATAAAGAGACATGTACTATTTTCATCAAATACTTATCAGTCTTTTTAAAGATCTTGGTAACACGGTCCCTCATTTCAATATTGGGAATTATAATTCCATTGCAAACTCATCACCATAATCATATGGTTCTGGGTATTCAAACCCTTAACTCATCATTAAGCATCATTACCATCTATAGGTAACTATCACCTTCAGGTCATATGACCAAGGCATTCATGATACTTGTTACACAAGCATCACACATGGCTCTCAAGGCCACAAAAATATCTTGTCACCTCTTTCTAGGCAACAACTTACTCATATGACTCATAGAATCCATGCACATTGCTACTTTTACTAAGCAAAAATAAAATTAGGCCACATAAGTCCAACCAACATTTATTATATAAATGTCACAGCTCAAACCTGGCTATATTCATCATCTCATAACATCTGCATAGTTATTAGACATGATGACAGTCATACAAGATATTCATCACATCAGGTGATACAATAGTAACACCATTATTCCTTTACCAGGAATTAGGGTTTACTATCAAATAGGGATTTTCATTCCCTATACCCAAATTAGGGTTCGGGTTCCCCATTTCTCATTAATTAGGGTTTCATGATTATATTATTTGTCCAACCCTCAATTCATTATTCCATACCTCTGGGGCATTCAAAGGTATCATAAATGATTTATTCAAGATCGTTACTCTCATCATATAGCATTAATGATCATCAATTCAAGGTATGAGTTCATTTCTCATCCTTATCATGGTATGATTACATCATACTCATCAATTGGCTTAACCCCATTCTCAAGGTACATTAATTAACAGTCATCAAAGTGCAACAACTCATTACATAACATTGTAATAGTTGCATAACACACTTCATATGTTTCTTACCCAATTATATTGGATTTTAAGTGTATCAAGGTATATAAATCATGAAGTGCTGAATGTGATAAATATCATATCTTGATGTATCACTTTCTCATCATTTCAGACTCTCTTGAGTTAACCAACTTATCTTGTATTAAGGTATTTCCCTTCTTAATACATTTCACCACTAAACACTCACCTTTAGCATATAATGTATAAGCCACACATTAGAATTGTCCAACTATCTTTAATGATATGGACTTGTCTAATGCTAAAGACATTGCTTACAATTAGGTTGCATATAATCAACCACATGAAATGTTTCACCTTTATAAGGTCATTCCTTTTATTTCAGCATTAGGGTTTCTTTATACCCTTACTTAAAATTAGGATTATGATTCATTGTCATATTGCCAAGGATTAGGGCTTTATGTATTGTGACTTCACATTAGAGTCTCATATTCCTTCACCCTTCGTAGGGCCTCTCATCATAACATAGCATTAGAACATCATGTGTGTTAGTTCTTAATTAGGGTTTCTCATGGAATCACCCTCAACTAGGGTTTCACATGGAATCACCCTCAACTAAGGTTTCATATATCATTATATAACATTACCCTAAATTTGATTCTCACATCACATCACCACATCAATGTTCCATATACATCATTCTAACTTAGGGTTTCTTATGACATTACCCTAGAATAGGATTTCACATGGAATCATCCTTAAATAGGATTTCCACCATAGTCACCCACAATTTGGGTCTACTATTCATCTTCATTAGGATTTCATTCAATTGTCCATAATTAGAGATTCACTATTCATCCCAATTAGGGTTTTACATCTCATTTCCCTAAATTAGGGTTTCACATATCATTACCCTAGATTAGGGCTACATCCTCACCCTAGATTAGGGTTACATTTAGAATTTCCCTCAATCGGGATAGAGTTCAATACCCCTTTCAGTTAGGGTTTATGTTCATGATTAGGGTTTCATGATCTCTTTACTTAAGGATCATACCCTTAATCACCACCTGAATCACATTCATGTATGAGTTTCATGCTATCATGCTCTCAACTTGATTAGGTCATATCAACCCTTCAATCAAGTACATACAACTATGATAATCATAGTGTACCAAGTCATTATTCTTATAAGCAATTAGGGTTCATCCCTTAATTGGAACTAATCACTTAGGTACTATTAGGGTTTCATCCTTTGTACCTTCATTTATTATCATTACTAATCATCTTTGGATCAATGAATCATTTATCATCTTAATTCTTAAGAGATTCAATCTCATTGGACCTCAATTACAATAGGTGTCCAAGTGAATTAACCAATTGAATCCTCAATTGTATTAGGTATCCAAAAGGATTAACCAATTGAGTCCTCAATCAACTTTTACTACTTGAGCCCAAAACGGTCTTGGTCTTTCAAATTTCAAACGGTTTGAAACTGTTTGGTAAAGGTGGTGCTTGAGACCGTTTGCTAAAGCAAGTACTTGAAACCGTTTGCTAAAGCACCTTTTTCAAAATGCATGGGCTCAATCAGTTTGGGATCGTTTGGACTCAAACGGTCATGAGACCGTTTGGTCCAAACCTCCTCGAAACCGCATGGACCAAATATGGTCTCAACCAATCAAATTGAATTAGGGTTTCCAATTTTGATTCCTTCAATCATTGAATTCATGGAACCAATCATCAATTGGACCTATCATCATACTTCAATTGAGTTAAATACATCAACCTTAAACTGATTTGACCCTCAATTAACCCTCAATTAATCATCAATTAGGGTTTGAATCAATTGAATTAGGGTTTGGAATCGATGATCCTTCAACACTAATCAATGCAAGATTAGTTACTTTGAAACCATTGAACCATCATCCAAATTGAACATGACCTTACCCCAAACGGTCTTGAGGTCGTTTGGATGACCACCAAATGGTCTTGAGACCGTTCTCCCATGTCAACATCAAAATCCAAGTCAACCAATTAGGGTTTGGATCATTTGATTGATCACCAAATCAGTAATTGATTACACTCCAACTTAGTGTCTTTGGATCTTCAATTGCTTAACCATACTCAACCCTAGACCTCCAAACAGTCTTGGGTGACCCCCAAACGGTCTTGAGACCGTTTTGGTGATCCCCAAATGGTTTTGAAACCGTTAGGGTCAATCAACCCAAGTTTCAAACTCAATCAACTTGGAAATCAGCACTTAACCCGATTAGGGTTTTGGTGATTGATTGACCTTCAACTCATGAACCAATTGGAACTAACCAATCATAATTGATGGGTCATTAACCTAGATCATTTTCAACAGATATCCAAATGGTCAACCCTGGTCAACACCACCAAACGGTCTGAAACCGTTTGGTCTCATGCGGTTTGGTGAAACCATTTGCTGCTAAATGGTTTGAAACCGTTTGCTCCCAAACGGTTTGGGAAACCGTTTGAGCAACTCAATCAAGACCTCAATCAAGACAGTTTGCCTTAGATATTTGTAGAGGTGTGTTCTTATCATCTTCAACCTCTAAACTCACAAAACCTGCTGTGGTTTCCATGGTGATTGCATCCATCAACCAAATCAACTATTGTAAATATGGAAATGATCATTATTTGATAAGGAATTGAATGCAAAACAAAATCAAGGGTTCAAGTTATAAAACCCGCCTCCAATTGAGCTCCAAAGCTCCATGTCCACCGCAACAATGGTGGATGCAACTCCTTTCACCATTCTAAGGCTCGTCCTCATGGTTTGAGTGAAAAGGAATGGTTAGAATTGAAGAGGAGATCGAAACAGGAAGAAATCATGCATTGATTTGTGATTTCCACCATGAAATTGTGATCCCTTGGTCGTTTCCCAAGAAAGGAGAAGAAGTGGGGTCAAAAAATCCTTTCATTTGGCTTGTAAAAGGTTTTTTTTTAATTCAATGAGAGAGAATATGCTTTGTAAAAATCCAATTAATCCCAAAAATGTGGCCGCCTCTTCCCCCCCATCTTCCTTAGGGACGAGGCTATCTTGTTTGCCTCTTATTCCTCTTAATTATCCATGATTTAAAGAAAAGCAAATCAAGCACATCAAATCATATTATATTAATATCCATATGTGAGTGGATATTTCTTTTTCTTATAAAATTGTGTGTGAGTTATCCACTCCCTTGGATATTTTCGTGGTCCTTGCAAGGCTCAAGGATGTCCACACACATATGAATTCAACCATTTTAATTTTGGTTGAATGTCCTTTAATTAATACATTTATTTTTTCCCTAAATCGAATTAGGGTTTCAATTAGGATTAAATCTTGATTATTTTAATATCAAGATTCTCTCTCCTCCAACTTAATTCAAATGAGGTGCCCCTCTCATTTTCTTTGCTCTACATGATTCCAAGAAACATTAGGGACCTTTTGAAGTGGTAATTTACATATTGCACCCTAGGTTTTGGGTATATAGCACATTACACCAAAACTAGGTTTTCATGCACATACATTGCTTTATCAGCTCTTTTTTGGTATTCATGCTTCCATAAGCCATACCTTAGCGTCATTTTCACTCTCATGATGCTTCAACACATGAGGAACATATTGTCATGCATAATTTGCACTTAAACCCCTCAAATTGGGTAATTTGCACTTTAGTCCAAAACAAGCAAAACATTGATTTCAACAATGTTAAAAAAGGATTAGAATTGCAACATAGGTTCCTCTTGAGGCCTACTTACTTTTCACATGATGAGATTAAGCATTTAATCACCTTTCTTAATCAAAACACGTAGGGTTAAATTATAAACCAGGTCAGGGATGTTACATGCTTATCCCTCATTTCTTGAATTTCCAAGCAAAACAAATAACTCATTAGTTGATATCTACTAAAGGTAGCTCATCCATGAAGGGGTAAACTCTAAAATACCTTTAGATAAAACACCTTCAAACCAAGGTTTAAATAGGCACCCCATGGCTCAAAAAGCTCAATAATGATGATATAATATCCAAGGAACATAATGCAAGTGATAAATTGCGAAGAAAACCTCTCAATTGGGTAAATTGCAGAAAACTCCAAAATGTGCATAAAATTGCATAACTTGCTCAAACAGTGTCCAAGTTGGACCAAATTTGAAAATTTAGCTTGTCTTATGATTTCAAAGCATATAAAAATGTTATCATAGGGTTATAAGAATTAAATTATGATAATTAAGCTTATTCAACGCATTAAGCAAGTTGAGGGGCCTTACAAGTACCGTTTACTGATGTGTTGATTTTCCCCTTTGCATGGCTGGGGATGCGATGTCTCTAGGAATGGGAGAAAGTAAGGACTTAAAAGAAGTAAGCAAGGACTAGAAGACCTTCAAGATCTAACTAGTGGGGTGCCATCCATATTAGGCGATCCAATTACTTAGAGATGTTTAATTTCATGTTTAGTTTTCCATGCTTAGAAATGTTTAGACATGTTATAGAACTCAACTATAGTTTCTTATGTAAAGAACAATGTATGAATCTCAATGGTGATTTATATATTTATTTGATATGATTATATTAATGTTACATACCCTTCAAGATAGATATTTCTGCTTATATTTAAAAAGTGGGGTGTTACACTAATGGTATCAGAGCAAATAAATGGATGGCCACCAGAAAAGCAACCCGATTCATATGTTCAAACCCTAGGTTTATGTGACCATTTTCAGATGGCCCCTAAGAAAATAGACAAGGGAAAGGATAAGGATGATGGTGCTATCTCTTCTAGTGGGGGAAGCGGATCGAGAAGAAACCCTAAGCCAACCATAGAAGATCTTGTGCAAGCACTCACCAATGCCCTAGCACAAGGAAAAATCATCCTAGGCATCATGAGCTAACTCTAGTGAACTTCCTAAAGATAAGGCCTGACTCTTTCTCAGGTGAAGGAGAAATTGATGTGGTTACCAAAGCTGAGGAGTGGATTAGAGGCATGGAGCATTGCTTCCAAGATATGGATTGCCCACAACACTCCAGGGTTTGTTTTGCAACCCACATGCTCAAGGGAGCAGCTCTCACATTATGGGAAAACTTCCTCAACTCAAGGGAAGTTGACGCACCTCCAATCACATGGAAAGGATTCATTGAAGCCTTCCAGGAGCACTATGTGTCTGAAGCCATGATAGAGAAGAAGGAGCTAGAGTTTGCCAACCTAGCTCAAGTGGGTGACATGACTATTACCCAGTATGCCATGAAGTTTGTGGTCCTTCAAAAATATGGCTATGCTTATGATGAACGTCGTAGAATGAAGAAGTTAACCCGAGGACTCAAGCCTGACCTGAGCTTTGCCTTGTCAGGAAGAGGCCATAGGACCCTCCAGGCTGCCCTAGATGCATCCCTAGAGCTTGAGGACCACCTTGGAAGATCCTACAAGAAAGAAGTTCCCCTGAAGAACAACCAATATCAACCTCCCAACAAGCTAAGAGGAAGGTACTTGAGCCTACAATAGAAGCTGAGAAGCCCCAGTGCCCAACATGCAAGAAAAACCATGCATGCCCATGCAGGTATGATACGGGATCATGCTACTATTGTGGAGAGACTGGAGACCTCAGGGTCAGGATAGGAATCAGAATCCACCTCCTAAAAGACAAGTTATAATCTTTGATATGGTATATGAGAGTGAATATGAAAAGAATGAGTAGGGTTTAGTGTAGTACTTTTCTTTTACTTCCAAATATATTGTCACATGCAAATGTTTAGAACCGTGGATTCACATGATAATGATAGTATGATGATATTTTGTGTTAAATATATGGAAAGTTCTAAGGTGGTTAGTATAATGAAATTTTGAGGATGAAATTTATTTAAGGTGGGTAGAATTGTAGCATCCTGAATTTTAAAATTTAATTTAAGTCTTAAAATGTGGTTTTCTTCAAAACATAATAATTGAGGGGCTTATTCGCAAAAGACCATGAAGTGGAATTTTCTTAAATAATAATGAAGTTAGAAAACAATTTTAGGATCAATCCACCTTTTTCTCCATTATAAATGTGATCTATGCGCTCAATAAAATAAATATTGCCCCCTCACCCTTTTCTCTTTCCTAACCTTAAATAATATTTAGGGGGAGTTGAAGAGGGAAATAAAAGATGAAAAATTCAAAAATATACTTTGTATAACTTAATCAAGAAGTAACCCTCTTTCCTTTCATAGTTTTAATAAAAAGAAAATCCTTTTTCTCTCTCCTTCAAGAAAAGGTTGTCAAAAAGGCATAGAATATAGGCGACATAAGCATGGATGAGTAATAATAATAATGGTCTCGAATTTGACTCTAAGAAACACAAAGGAAGGATCTTATCCAATTATTTCATCTATTAATGCATTCAATGACATTTATAGAAATAATGGTCAAAACATGTGAAAAATAGAAATATAATTTTATAGGAAGAATCTAGACACTTTCTTGGACAAGTGGTCCAATTTGGTAGCACTTTGACCACATTTGACCCTTTAAATTGATTAAGCAAGTTTCCATATTGTTTTGTAAAGAAATTAATCAAAATTCATTAAATGCATCGAATTTCCCTAAAGTTTGGTTTATTTTGTGTTGTCACACGCTTCTTTTCATTTTCCTTTTTTTCACGCAATCGGACGGCCGTTGGTTATTTTGATTGTGATATGATGGTCATAAACTCGTCCCCTACCTCCTGATCTTCTCGTCATCTAAATATGGCTACATGTTCTCCCCTCTGAACTTGTTCTCCCTCCAGAATGCTCTGTTTCTTGAAATTTCTCCTCCTTTGTCTTCGCAATGCCTTCCCGATCTGAGCGAGCCATAACTTGCCTCTCCTCTTGCTCTGTACATGAAATGCCTATCTAGGGCTATTCCACTCTCGCCGCCTTGATTTTACAGAGGCGACCTCGGGCCACCTCTTGCCTATATAACGCAACCCTAAGCATCAACAACCCCCTCTAGTTCTTACTCCTCTGCCAATTTCACCCATTGTGCCCCCATAACCCTCGACCTACTTGGACAATCCTCCAATAAATTTCTTGCAAATCCCAATTTTGTCTGCCACCTACAAGTAAATTGGCACTCCGGTAAGAACATATAGACTCCCTAGACTCCTCCTCTTAGTTTGTTTTGTCTCACGAGTACCCCAACCTCCGAGACCTATACCTCGATGTGTGATGTCTCGCCGGCACTAGCCGCCATAGAAATCCAGTGGCCACCCAGCCTTCAAAAGGCATCAGACGAGACTGCCTAACCTTCACAACCATTTGTTTTGGTTTTGTTTGATACCTTATCTGTCTAGTTTCATAGTGTTGGCTTTTGAGCCCTTTTCCTCTGTTCTCCTAATCTCACCATGGCCTTTGGATGAGTTTGGGCACTATTTTACACACGTATTGGCTTCATTTTGATCGCTAGAGTTTAACAAATGTGATCGGGTTGTTTCCCTGAGTCGATCATTAGCAGGCCATGAGATTTTCTCTCACCTTGGATCCCTAAAGTGTTGCTCTCTCACACATGGTGAAAGGGGAAGAAATCAGGTGGCAATATGGCTCTATTTCCCCTAGTCGATTAATCAAACAATCAGTCATAAATGGGCATTCTTTAGATTTCATGTCACCTTTCGTTGCTTTAGAATTGAGAAGTGATGCCATCTTGGCAAGTTGCTATTGGGCCACGAGGGCAGGGGCAGGCCAAATATCTGTAGAGTTAAGTTAAAATACCCACATGGCTTTTGTCCGATTTGTGATTGGTCAGTTGTTTGGATATTCACAATAAATCAACTGTTTATCAGAAAAATGACCAAAAAATATGTTTTTGAAAGGATTTTTTTAGAGGAATACAACTTTTAGGTTTTCAAGCCATGATTTGACTCCATGTTATGATTTTTTATTAGAAACCTTAATAGAGCCCACAAAACCCTAATAATGAATCACATGTGATTTATGTGTCCTAAATCAATCAAGTTTTCCTCATTTAATTATTATTATCAATAAGCCTAACCCTAATGCACTCAAACCCTAATTCACCCTTGTTCAACCTAGGATCAATACAATGTATTGATTTATTATGTTTAATAATTATGAACAGGTGTTTAGGGCCTATTCAAGTCAAGAGTAGGTTTGACCTAGGATTTGATCCAGATCAGAGAGGACTATCTTAGGATCATCATTGCTCCAAGGTAAACTGGACATGATGTTGAGGACAAGTATTTATGGTTGTTTGCATGTTAAGTATAAAGTAGACATTATTGTTTCAAGTTTAATTTTTTATTCATGTTCACTATATCACTGATTGATGATTGCTATATGTAATGTCTTATGGTTATAATGTTCACTATAATTAGAGCTTATGATTAATGACTCATTAAAACAATGTTAATGATCAAGAGGGAGAAATCCCATCATGTTTAAGAGATCATGTTAATAGGGAGAAATCCCATCATGTTAAGTTCAAGAATCATGATTATGTTAATGTTAATGTCATATTAATGATCAAGTTAATTGGAATTGAAATTGTTATAACCCCAATTTTTGGGTTCAATTGATGAGAAATGAAATTTCTCATATTAAGGATAATTGAACAAAGAATGATGTGATTTGTTATGAATAATTGGATTTCGTTTAAAATAGCCTTGTTATTTGATTTGTGGGCTTTATTGGCTATTGGGCCCAATAAAGAGGAAAATAACAAAGGAAATTCAATTAGTAAATGGATATTTGAGAAAAGAAATAATGGAAACCTCTAGAAGGCAAATCCAAAGAGGATTTCGTGCCTCTTGGATTCCTTGGGTTCCAAGGAGTCTAAAATTGCAAAGAAAAGAAATAAGAAAAAGAAAAGATTAATTATGTATTTCTTTATTAAGAAAGAAATTGAAAACAATGAGAAAATGTGGAAATTAAGTGAAAAGATGGATAATTGAGTTTCCCTTTATGGAATTTCGTATCCCAAGGATTTCTTATGATAAAAGGGATGCCAATGAGGAAAATAGGAGAGAGATAAAAAGAAATTCTCAAAAAGATATATTTTTAATGAGAAATAAACAAGAAAATGTGAGATAGTGCATTTAGATGCATCTAGAAGGATAATAAATATCCTTGGAAAAGGATTTCGAAATAATAAGTTTTCTTGGGTGCCAAGGAGCCCCAATAAAGGAAAAGGAAGAGAAAATACCTTAATTATAAAATAAAGAGGTAATGGGAATACATAACCCATTAATTATGAAATTTTGAGAAAAGGAAGTATTTTCTTAAGGAAATATATATATATATATCGTGGAAAATAAGTTAAAATTTAAGAATAAAGAGAAAGGGAAAGGAGAGAATATTGAAGAAGAAGGATTTTCGAAGGAAACTAAGAAAAAAGAGAGAGAGTTACTTCTCATAGAAGAATTAGGTTTCCCCAAAGGGAGAGGACGTGTTTCCTCTTAGAAGGGGCACCGTAGGGCGAGGATATCCTCCCCCATAAAAGGGGTAGACCCCTTAGCCTCGAGTCCAGAGAATCCTATATTTCTTCCTCTTATTCTTCTTCCTTGTTTTTCCCATAAACCCTAATCGAGTAGTGTGGCACAACCAGGAAGCAATTATAAGCCAATCATGGATCGAAGTGGTAGCCGACTGACCCACGATGTCAACGACACTCACGAACATGGAAGCCATGCCCTGGAGCGCACACAGCAGCAGCCGCCGGGCTGCAATGTCGTCTACAAGAGCATGGCCTCAGAGCGAGGACAGACCACCTTAGCCATGAGAAAAAGGGCGCCCTGGGTGCGCCAGAGCAGGGCGGGGTGGGAGCAACCAGTTCCGGCTTTGATCGTGGCCTGGGGGAGGAAGAACCAACCCACGCAGGTCTGTAGGTGGCGGCCGCTAGGGCTGGCCGAAGGTGGGAGACGACCCCTTGGTCGTTGGACAGAAACGCCCCTCCGCGGGCTAAAGAAACAGATCACTTACCGGGGGCTTTTCGGTAAATTCGAAATATTCCCAAAACAGGCGCATTGCATGGGCAAAGGGTGACGTGGCCTCTTCCAATTGGCCAAGTAAGTTCTTTTAATGCAAAATTCATAGATAAATATTCGTAGCTCAGATGACAAAAGTTTATATATGAATTTTGATCAGAAGAATACAAGGAATTCAATAAAAATGGTTTTATAACCTGAATCTGATCATAGTTCGAAATGAAGTGCAATTTATCATCTTTAATGAATTAAAGGTTAATAAACCCTATTTTGAAGTGAATAAAGTGTTTAATAGGGTTTAATAGATCTTTAGGGTTGATATTAACCTGTTAAATGCAAAAAGGTGTATTGAGTTCAAAAAGGAAGAACTTTGCACATTATTAGTTTAATTTAGAGGTTATATGCTTGAAATTGAAAAAGTACATAAAGTCATCATATTTACTGGTTTAATTAGTGAAAAACCCTTGAAATTGATGATAGTTGAATAAATTGATGTTCTCTGAATGTTTAGAACAAATATTAACATGTTGATGATAAAAGGATGATAATTGCACATAATTGGCTTAAATTAGGGTTTCATATATCTAAGTTTGCATTAGTGGGCTTAGAAACCCTAATTTAGGAAGATATGCCTTTTAATGATTTAATTGTGCAATTACATGAATAAGACAATGTTATGTTGTTATAAATCCAATTTAAGTACCAAAGATCTTTAATGTGAATTATTTTTATAATTAGTGTTCCCTAGTGTACAAAGTGGAAATAGTGATAAATACGGTTCATATATGTGAATTGAACTACAATGAAATACGATTTGTCAATTTGAAAGAAATCGAAGGTGATAATTAGCCTTAATGTTGTGTATATGACCTAAAAGGATAAAGGTAATAATTTTGGTGTAAAAGAAACATATTAGACTTAATGGACATGCAGTTGTGCATATGATGCAGAAATTAGGGTTTGTGAACTAGAAGAGCATTAAAAGTGATAAATGCATAATGAAGGCTAAAACCCTAATAACACCCTAAAGTCATCCTAGAAATCATAAGGAGAAATCAAAGTTGATCTTAAGGATGTTTGAATAAAACAATGACACATGGATGTTATGCATTATTTTCAGGATTTTGTTGATTGCCTGTTAATTATGTTGAATATTAAATGCATGGACATCAAGTTGCTATGGATCAGGTATGTGGTTACGCTTATGGCTATACCGCTTTAGTTTCCCGGTGGATTCCTGAATGTTTAATCGCTTTGAATGCAACTAAACTGTTGGATGTTTATTTATTTCATGCAACATATAAAGTGACTATGATTATCACTATAAAGGTGCATAATATAACTGGCTAGATTTGGGTCCACCTCTGTTACTTTGAAAAGGCTAAAAAGGGGTAATCCTAGAGTAAGGTCTAGGTTACCGTGAGTTAGAGACTCTTTAGCAAATCTCGAGTTAAGGAGTGGACTACTTACGAGTAGTGCCATGTGACTCAACCCTAGAAATTGGTTCACTTATGGGTGGATCATGAGGGGTCTAATGGGAACAACACAGAGGATAGGGTACTCTTGGATCGCGGAGTTATATCTAAAATGTAATATTGGTTTTTAAACAAGTAATTGAATGATTACATTGTTATTATAGTTGCAATGTTTATTGTTTCCCCCACATACCAGCTACGGCTGACCGACGTTTTGTTTGTCGGCGTTTTAGGTACAATGAAAAGAACAAACAGTAAAGTGGCACATGTGATACTAAATGAGAATTAAAGTGCAAAGGAGGATTAGATAGATTAGTATCGGTATGGATGGAAGAATAGAGATCCAAGTTTTCGAAAGGTATGTAAAGAAAAATTTTATTACCATTTTCAGTATAGTCTGTTAGAATTTAATAATTGTTTATGGTTATATGTCGAACCTTTGATCCGGGATTAATGGGTACGGCTCAACCTCTCGGTTTCCCTTAATTTGGGGTTATCGGGAGGTGGGGTCGTAACATTTGGTATCAGAGCCTAGGTTCCTCATTTATAAACTCCATAGAACCCAAGGGAGTTATTAGAGGAGTATCCGAAAGACAGAGGTGTCTAGAAAGGGATCACGACCGGGGGCTGGCAAGATTTTCCTCCGCACCACTAGTCGGAATACGAGGACTCCCGGACCCGTGTGACCGCCTGGCCAAAGTCTTAGGGTATGAATCGAAATAAGATACCTTTAGGACTTCTCATCTTATTCATCCCTTCTCATCACAAAATTCTGATAAGGATATAAAGGATTAGGGTTTTCTTTCTTCTCCTCACCCTCTTGAAGTATGGGTAAGGTTAATAAGGTTTAAGGAATCCTCCATCAAATTAATGAAAAGCATGTAAATAAGATGTCATGGACATAAGCTTAATAGATTAAGCGCAAATTAAAGAATAGATACATGCTTAAGTCATATGACATAAGTTGTCATATCCTCGGAATAGACCTGAGAGTAGACCTTCTTGTCAGGAGGATATGTTAGTCTTGGAGATAGAGATCTCCATTGCAAGTAGAGACCTGGCACATCCTCTGAGGATGATGCTAACCCTAACCCTAAGTGATGGTTAGAGAGAGATGAGTTGGACCAGGTGTTTGAAGGAACATGCCTTTGGGATGCCATATGATCCATGGATAACCTAACACCTTTGGCAACCCAACCCTGGGAAGGATCGTGCATGTCAGGGTAAAGGATAACTCCTTAGATGATGAGGTTAGTGAAGGACCTTAGAAATCCTATGGGCTTGGGCAAGTAAGGTATAGCTGGCACCTAGGGCATGTCATAGTGCTGACGGTAGGATGAAACCAGGGATAAGGAATTATGATAGTGCATACAGGGTTATGGACAATCTTGAGCAACCCTAAGTTCGAACCTAGGCTTCGCCCATGTAGAGCATGCTTTTGAGGATGAACCTTCATGAAGAGAGGACCTTTAATGGTGAGGTTGAATGTAGGGTTAGCCCTAGAGAAAGTAGGAAACCCAGCAAGAAGGTTGGAAGCCTAAAACCCTGAACTATGGACGATAGCGGTTGCTTCATGATCGATCCCTGAAGGTTGATGATATCTTGGTTGCCTTTAGAAGGACCACACCCTAGAGATAGAAGATGAAGCATCTGGTGCCTATGTGGTTACGGTAGGAAGAAGAGTTCCTTAGACCTAGAAAGGTGTGGTAGCAGGCTATGAGGCCTTGTACCCTGTTAGTTGTCCTTAAGGAGGACCCAACCCTAAGTGTTGATCGAGAAGAAGGAGGATAGGAAGTGCACGAGATGCCTTTTCCAGTTTGATTCATGGTTCAGAGATAGAGCGTGAAGTTGGACACCTAAAAGTGAACCTAGGGTTCCTAGGCCTAAGAGGGGAAGTGGTATACCTAATTCTCATGATGAGAATTGAGTTTCTATAGTTTTGAGCATGGTACGCCTCATGAATAAAGGAAAAGGGAAGTCCCTTAAGTTTAAGCTTTGTGTAATGAACCCCTCATAGATAGGCTGATGATAAAAGGGAAAGTTTTATCTTGATCCAACATCGAGGAAAGAGGATAAGTATGACCTAGTATGGTTCGATAAGTGAACTGCTTGTGCCTTAATGGTTTGCTAGGGTTAAGTAGGCTCGGGTGGATGTAAACCCTGGACCTAAGAGCTTTTGTGACCTTAGAGATAGTTTTCCTCCCATCAGGGGAGAGGGACCCCTTTGGAAGGGTGCATATCAGTTTTGTTGGTTTAAAGTAACCTAAAGAGGTCTCATAGGATCTTGAGAAGCTAAGTGGAAGGTACATAGTATGAGATTGAATCTACAGACCCATGGATATCCATCTCTATTGCATGTGAAAGTGTTACCATGGAGGTAACCAGTATGGGGCTTGACCAAGGTAGGCAGGTTGCCTTAATGCTTATGAGCGGATGAGAGTCGGCCCATGAATGCAGAAAGAGAGATGATGAAGACTTGGGTAAGATTCTAAGTGAACATGTACTATAATGGAAAAATCCTAAGTCTATCCTAGGGTCAGGTAGGGATAAGACCGATGAAAGTAGGAGTTGCCTAATTCCCAAGTTGCGCATGACTATAGGGTCGGGAGGTAACAGCTATCATTGTCTGAGGGCCATGGGTTAGGAGATTGATCACCTTCATGAACTCATGGGACCCAAAGGGCAGATGAGTAGGGCACTCTCTAGATGCATGAGGGAAGAGGGATGACCCCAAAAGAGTCGGTACCCTATAGACCTAGAGGAGATGAGCAAGGATATAAACCTCAGTAGGTTCAAGACTAGTTTGTTATCTCGTTGTTTAAGATGAAGAGACATATGTGGCACGTTGCAACTTAGATTTAAAGGTGTACTGGCAAGGTGGGATGTACCATCTATACTCTTGGAACGGGAGGAACTCTGTATTTGGACTGTAGCCAAATGCTTATTTCCTTTTGTTATGGGAGGGAGAGATAGGACATTACACATGCCATACACCAAGGATAAGAGATGTTTGGAACATTGCCACGAGAAATGGGGATAGAGAAGATATCTACCCTAGTAAAGTGAATGATACATGGATGGTTTGTAAACACTAAGAGGAATGAGGTAGTTCCCTTATGAGGATGTTTTTATCATGAGCTAAGTGGAGCTTACAAGTTATACCAGGTTGAGTTTGGTCACCATGATGATGAAATCAGAGGGTGTTCCTATGAAGATAAAAATATAGTTTGAGATGACATGATAAGTGAAATACATGGAAGTGTAATGTTACCTAATACCTAAGGATGTGAAGTGGTAATGGATGCTCTGGTTGAGATACATCTGACTTGTTTTGACCAGAAGCTAGAAAGGGTTGATTGGCTAACCTTAAGTTTGAAAAGGAGAAGTGTTTGGATAACACTTAGATGTAACAAGATACATTGAAAAGATATGGTTGTTTGGTTAGCCAGTCTAGTCCTGGATGCAATGAAAGGATGGTGGTAGAACCTCAGATGCACTTCTTTGGAAAAGAAGGTGACGAAACCCAGACTAGAGTGGTTTAGGGTTTCAGAGATATCGATCTTGAAGAATCATGACATATAGGAAATCATGATTGAAGATCACCATACACCGGGGTAAATGGCAATAGCACTTTGGATGCTTAAGATGAGGTTGCATGTGGATTATGTCCATGCAAGCCAGGAGTAAAGGACGAATCCCAGTAACCCAGTGTATCGATATGGAGGACAAAAGAATCCCTGAGAGGGAATGAGAGCTCAACGGATGTTGTGTCTTCCCTGGATCGAGGAAGGTCGAGATACAATATGGGTTATGGTAGATCGCCTTACCTAGATGACATAAGAAAGAAAGAGTTCTGTCAAGAGACAGATCTAGTTGAACTACTCATGAAAGAGATGGCTCAACTACACCATGAAGCAAGTTCAAAGGTTCTTGAGTTTGACCTAAAGGTTCACTTCCATAAAGTGGAAGTAGGTACATGAAGAACTCAACGTTAGTATAGGTTATCACCCCTAACTATGTTTAGTATGATCCAGACTAAAGGGTCTGATGAGGGCATGTAAGCTCGTTCAGGGTGATATCTAGAGACAGTTCTTGTCCTATGAAAGATGTGACAATGACCACCATAGCTAGTATCGGGTTTTATATGAAGCTCTATAAGGGAGGTTGTGTCGGACACCACTTCAATAAGGTGATGTTGGTGAAAGGACCACATGATGGTTAGAAAAGTACCACATGATGGTTAGAAAAAGAGACCACAGTGCATGAAGATGGAAGTCGCTTTAATCATGCAATGGCTGAAAGGAGCCTAAAGACGATGAGAATCATGAGCAGATGCAAAGTAGACTAACATGCATTGCACTGTGGGAGAATATAATGAGAATCTGACCCCTCTGAGCTGCAGTTGAGAAAGCTGAGTCCCCGATACATGGGTCCATTAGAGATGGATGGGTGGAGATGGTTAGGTTTTGACCCTACCCCTCAGGATAGAGTTATGGGAGATGTTCTCCATGTGTCCAATTTAGAGCACTATGTGAGGTACCCCGACCATGTGCTGAGCAATGAACCTAGTGAGCCCCAAGGGAGGCAGACATGGACTGAGTCACCTGTGTAGTTTATAGACGCCAGGATGAAAGGACTCAGAGAAAAGAATATGAGATGATAAAGGTTCTTGGGATGCGCCATGAGTACGGTAAAGCCACATAGGGGCCAATGATGGACATGGAAAATTCTTATCCTGACTTGTTTGTTTGTTTGTTTGAATTTTGAGGACAAAATTTCTATAAGAGGGGAAGGATGCTATAACCCCAATTTTTGGGTTCAATTGATGAGAAATGAAATTTCTCATATTAAGGATAATTGAACAAAGAATGATGTGATTTGTTATGAATAATTGGATTTCGTTTAAAATAGCCTTGTTATTTGATTTGTGGGCTTTATTGGCTATTGGGCCCAATAAAGAGGAAAATAACAAAGGAAATTCAATTAGTAAATGGATATTTGAGAAAAGAAATAATGGAAACCTCTAGAAGGCAAATCCAAAGAGGATTTCGTGCCTCTTGGATTCCTTGGGTTCCAAGGAGTCTAAAATTGCAAAGAAAAGAAATAAGAAAAAGAAAAGATTAATTATGTATTTCTTTATTAAGAAAGAAATTGAAAACAATGAGAAAATGTGGAAATTAAGTGAAAAGATGGATAATTGAGTTTCCCTTTATGGAATTTCGTATCCCAAGGATTTCTTATGATAAAAGGGATGCCAATGAGGAAAATAGGAGAGAGATAAAAAGAAATTCTCAAAAAGATATATTTTTAATGAGAAATAAACAAGAAAATGTGAGATAGTGCATTTAGATGCATCTAGAAGGATAATAAATATCCTTGGAAAAGGATTTCGAAATAATAAGTTTTCTTGGGTGCCAAGGAGCCCCAATAAAGGAAAAGGAAGAGAAAATACCTTAATTATAAAATAAAGAGGTAATGGGAATACATAACCCATTAATTATGAAATTTTGAGAAAAGGAAGTATTTTCTTAAGGAAATATATATATATATATATATTTCGTGGAAAATAAGTTAAAATTTAAGAATAAAGAGAAAGGGAAAGGAGAGAATATTGAAGAAGAAGGATTTTTGAAGGAAACTAAGAAAAAAGAGAGAGAGTTACTTCTCATAGAAGAATTAGGTTTCCCCAAAGGGAGAGGACGTGTTTCCTCTTAGAAGGGGCACCGTAGGGCGAGGATATCCTCCCCCATAAAAGGGGTAGACCCCTTAGCCTCGAGTCCAGAGAATCCTATATTTCTTCCTCTTATTCTTCTTCCTCGTTTTTCCCATAAACCCTAACCGAGTAGTGTGGCACAACCAGGAAGCAATTATAAGCCAATCATGGATCGAAGTGGTAGCCGACTGACCCACGATGTCAACGACACTCACGAACATGGAAGCCATGCCCTGGAGCGCACACAGCAGCAGCCGCCGGGTTGAAATGTCGTCTACAAGAGCATGGCCACAGAGCGAGGACAGACCACCTTAGCCATGAGAAAAAGGGCGCCCTGGGTGCGCCAGAGCAGGGCGGGGTGGGAGCAACCAGTTCCGGCTTTGATCGTGGCCTGGGGGAGGAAGAACCAACCCACGCAGGTCTGTAGGTGGCGGCCGCTAGGGCTGGCCGAAGGTGGGAGACGACCCCTTGGTCGTTGGACAGAAACGCCCCTCCGCGGGCTAAAGAAACAGATCACTTACCGGGGGCTTTTCGGTAAATTCGAAATATTCCCAAAACAGGCGCATTGCATGGGCAAAGGGTGACGTGGCCTCTTCCAATTGGCCAAGTAAGTTCTTTTAATGCAAAATTCATAGATAAATATTCGTAGCTCAGATGACAAAAGTTTATATATGAATTTTGATCAGAAGAACACAAGGAATTCAATAAAAATGGTTTTATAACCGGAATCAGATCATAGTTCGAAATGAAGTGCAATTTATCATCTTTAATGAATTAAAGGTTAATAAACCCTATTTTGAAGTGAATAAAGTGTTTAATAGGGTTTAATAGATCTTTAGGGTTGATATTAACCTGTTAAATGCAAAAAGGTGTATTGAGTTCAAAAAGGAAGAACTTTGCACATTATTAGTTTAATTTAGAGGTTATATGCTTGAAATTGAAAAAGTACATAAAGTCATCATATTTACTGGTTTAATTAGTGAAAAACCCTTGAAATTGATGATAGTTGAATAAATTGATGTTCTCTGAATGTTTAGAACAAATATTAACATGTTGATGATAAAAGGATGATAATTGCACATAATTGGCTTAAATTAGGGTTTCATATATCTAAGTTTGCATTAGTGGGCTTAGAAACCCTAATTTAGGAAGATATGCCTTTTAATGATTTAATTGTGCAATTACATGAATAAGACAATGTTATGTTGTTATAAATCCAATTTAAGTACCAAAGATCTTTAATGTGAATTATTTGTATAATTAGTGTTCCCTAGTGTACAAAGTGGAAATAGTGATAAATACGGTTCATATATGTGAATTGAACTACAATGAAATACGATTTGTCAATTTGAAAGAAATCGAAGGTGATAATTAGCCTTAATGTTGTGTATATGACCTAAAAGGATAAAGGTAATAATTTTGGTGTAAAAGAAACATATTAGACTTAATGGACATGCAGTTGTGCATATGATGCAGAAATTAGGGTTTGTGAACTAGAAGAGCATTAAAAGTGATAAATGCATAATGAAGGCTAAAACCCTAATAACACCCTAAAGTCGTCCTAGAAATCATAAGGAGAAATCAAAGTTGATCTTAAGGATGTTTGAATAAAACAATGACACATGGATGTTATGCATTATTTTCAGGATTTTGTTGATTGCCTGTTAATTATGTTGAATATTAAATGCATGGACATCAAGTTGCTATGGATCAAGTATGTGGTTACGCTTATGGCTATACCGCTTTAGTTTCCCGGTGGATTCCCGAATGTTTAATCGCTTTGAATGCAACTAAACTGTTGGATGTTTATTTATTTCATGCAACATATAAAGTGACTATGATTATCACTATAAAGGTGCATAATATAACTGGCTAGATTTGGGTCCACCTCTGTTACTTTGAAAAGGCTAAAAAGGGGTAATCCTAGAGTAAGGTCTAGGTTACCGTGAGTTAGAGACTCTTTAGCAAATCTCGAGTTAAGGAGTGGACTACTTACGAGTAGTGCCATGTGACTCAACCCTAGAAATTGGTTCACTTATGGGTGGATCATGAGGGGTCTAATGGGAACAACACAGAGGATAGGGTACTCTTGGATCGCGGAGTTATATCTAAAATGTAATATTGGTTTTTAAACAAGTAATTGAATGATTACATTGTTATTATAGTTGCAATGTTTATTGTTTCCCCCACATACCAGCTACGGCTGACCGACGTTTTGTTTGTCGGCGTTTTAGGTACAATGAAAAGAACAAACAGTAAAGTGGCACATGTGATACTAAATGAGAATTAAAGTGCAAAGGAGGATTAGATAGATTAGTATCGGTATGGATGGAAGAATAGAGATCCAAGTTTTCGAAAGGTATGTAAAGAAAAATTTTATTACCATTTTCAGTATAGTCTGTTAGAATTTAATAATTGTTTATGGTTATATGTCGAACCTTTGATCCGGGATTAATGGGTACGGCTCAACCTCTCGGTTTCCCTTAATTTGGGGTTATCGGGAGGTGGGGTCGTAACATTTGGTATCAGAGCCTAGGTTCCTCATTTAACCATTAATAATTATTAAATTTTACAAACTCCATAGAACCCAAGGGAGTTATTAGAGGAGTATCCGAAAGACAGAGGTGTCTAGAAAGGGATCACGACCGGGGGCTGGCAAGATTTTCCTCCGCACCGCTAGTCGGAATACGAGGACTCCCGGACCCGTGTGACCGCCTGGCCAAAGTCTTAGGGTATGAATCGAAATAAGATACCTTTAGGACTTCTCATCTTATTCATCCCTTCTCATCACAAAATTCTGATAAGGATATAAAGGATTAGGGTTTTCTTTCTTCTCCTCACCGTCTTGAAGTATGGGTAAGGTTAATAAGGTTTAAGGAATCCTCCATCAAATTAATGAAAAGCATGTAAATAAGATGTCATGGACATAAGCTTAATAGATTAAGCGCAAATTAAAGAATAGATACATGCTTAAGTCATATGACATAAGTTGTCATATCCTCGGAATAGACCTGAGAGTAGACCTTCTTGTCAGGAGGATATGTTAGTCTTGGAGATAGAGATCTCCATTGCAAGTAGAGACCTGGCACATCCTCTGAGGATGATGCTAACCCTAACCCTAAGTGATGGTTAGAGAGAGATGAGTTGGACCAGGTGTTTGAAGGAACATGCCTTTGGGATGCCATATGATCCATGGATAACCTAACACCTTTGGCAACCCAACCATGGGAAGGATCGTGCATGTCAGGGTAAAGGATAACTCCTTAGATGATGAGGTTAGTGAAGGACCTTAGAAATCCTATGGGCTTGGGCAAGTAAGGTATAGCTGGCACCTAGGGCATGTCATAGTGCTGACGGTAGGATGAAACCAGGGATAAGGAATTATGATAGTGCATACAGGGTTATGGACAATCTTGAGCAACCCTAAGTTCGAACCTAGGCTTCGCCCATGTAGAGCATGCTTTTGAGGATGAACCTTCATGAAGAGAGGACCTTTAATGGTGAGGTTGAATGTAGGGTTAGCCCTAGAGAAAGTAGGAAACCCAGCAAGAAGGTTGGAAGCCTAAAACCCTGAACTATGGACGATAGCGGTTGCTTCATGATCGATCCCTGAAGGTTGATGATATCTTGGTTGCCTTTAGAAGGACCACACCCTAGAGATAGAAGATGAAGCATCTGGTGCCTATGTGGTTACGGTAGGAAGAAGAGTTCCTTAGACCTAGAAAGGTGTGGTAGCAGGCTATGAGGCCTTGTACCCTGTTAGTTGTCCTTAAGGAGGACCCAACCCTAAGTGTTGATCGAGAAGAAGGAGGATAGGAAGTGCACGAGATGCCTTTTCCAGTTTGATTCATGGTTCAGAGATAGAGCGTGAAGTTGGACACCTAAAAGTGAACCTAGGGTTCCTGGGCCTAAGAGGGGAAGTGGTATACCTAATTCTCATGATGAGAATTGAGTTTCTATAGTTTTGAGCATGGTACGCCTCATGAATAAAGGAAAAGGGAAGTCCCTTAAGTTTAAGCTTTGTGTAATGAACCCCTCATAGATAGGCTGATGATAAAAGGGAAAGTTTTATCTTGATCCAACATCGAGGAAAGAGGATAAGTATGACCTAGTATGGTTCGATAAGTGAACTGCTTGTGCCTTAATGGTTTGCTAGGGTTAAGTAGGCTCGGGTGGATGTAAACCCTGGACCTAAGAGCTTTTGTGACCTTAGAGATAGTTTTCCTCCCATCAGGGGAGAGGGACCCCTTTGGAAGGGTGCATATCAGTTTTGTTGGTTTAAAGTAACCTAAAGAGGTCTCATAGGATCTTGAGAAGCTAAGTGGAAGGTACATAGTATGAGATTGAATCTACAGACCCATGGATATCCATCTCTATTGCATGTGAAAGTGTTACCATGGAGGTAACCAGTATGGGGCTTGACCAAGGTAGGCAGGTTGCCTTAATGCTTATGAGCGGATGAGAGTCGGCCCATGAATGCAGAAAGAGAGATGATGAAGACTTGGGTAAGATTCTAAGTGAACATGTACTATAATGGAAAAATCCTAAGTCTATTCTAGGGTCAGGTAGGGATAAGACCGATGAAAGTAGGAGTTGCCTAATTCCCAAGTTGCGCATGACTATAGGGTCGGGAGGTAACAGCTATCATAGTCTGAGGGCCATGGGTTAGGAGATTGATCACCTTCATGAACTCATGGGACCCAAAGGGCAGATGAGTAGGGCACTCTCTAGATGCATGAGGGAAGAGGGATGACCCCAAAAGAGTCGGTACCCTATAGACCTAGAGGAGATGAGCAAGGATATAAACCTCAGTAGGTTCAAGACTAGTTTGTTATCTCGTTGTTTAAGATGAAGAGACATATGTGGCACGTTGCAACTTAGATTTAAAGGTGTACTGGCAAGGTGGGATGTACCATCTATACTCTTGGAACGGGAGGAACTCTGTATTTGGACTGCAGCCAAATGCTTATTTCCTTTTGTTATGGGAGGGAGAGATAGGACATTACGCATGCCATACACCAAGGATAAGAGATGTTTGGAACATTGCCACGAGAAATGGGGATAGAGAAGATATCTACCCTGGTAAAGTGAATGATACATGGATGGTTTGTAAACACTAAGAGGAATGAGGTAGTTCCCTTATGAGGATGTTTTTATCATGAGCTAAGTGGAGCTTACAAGTTATACCAGGTTGAGTTTGGTCACCATGATGATGAAATCAGAGGGTGTTCCTATGAAGATAAAAATATAGTTTGAGGTGACATGATAAGTGAAATACATGGAAGTGTAATGTTACCTAATACCTAAGGATGTGAAGTGGTAATGGATGCTCTGGTTGAGATACATCTGACTTGTTTTGACCAGAAGCTAGAAAGGGTTGATTGGCTAACCTTAAGTTTGAAAAGGAGAAGTGTTTGGATAACACTTAGATGTAACAAGATACATTGAAAAGATATGGTTGTTTGGTTAGCCAGTCTAGTCCTGGATGCAATGAAAGGATGGTGGTAGAACCTCAGATGCACTTCTTTGGAAAAGAAGGTGATGAAACCCAGACTAGAGTGGTTTAGGGTTTCAGAGATATCGATCTTGAAGAATCATGACATATAGGAAATCATGATTGAAGATCACCATACACCGGGGTAAATGGCAATAGCACTTTGGATGCTTAAGATGAGGTTGCATGTGGATTATGTCCATGCAAGCCAGGAGTAAAGGACGAATCCCAGTAACCCAGTGTATCGATATGGAGGACAAAAGAATCCCTGAGAGGGAATGAGAGCTCAACGGATGTTGTGTCTTCCCTGGATCGAGGAAGGTCGAGATACAATATGGGTTATGGTAGATCGCCTTACCTAGATGACATAAGAAAGAAAGAGTTCTGTCAAGAGACAGATCTAGTTGAACTACTCATGAAAGAGATGGCTCAACTACACCATGAAGCAAGTTCAAAGGTTCTTGAGTTTGACCTAAAGGTTCACTTCCATAAAGTGGAAGTAGGTACATGAAGAACTCAACGTTAGTATAGGTTATCACCCCTAACTATGTTTAGTATGATCCAGACTAAAGGGTCTGATGAGGGCATGTAAGCTCGTTCAGGGTGATATCTAGAGACAGTTCTTGTCCTATGAAAGATGTGACAATGACCACCATAGCTAGTATCGGGTTTTATATGAAGCTCTATAAGGGAGGTTGTGTCGGACACCACTTCAGTAAGGTGATGTTGGTGAAAGGACCACATGATGGTTAGAAAAGTACCACATGATGGTTAGAAAAAGAGACCACAGTGCATGAAGATGGAAGTCGCTTTAATCATGCAATGGCTGAAAGGAGCCTAAAGACGATGAGAATCATGAGCAGATGCAAAGTAGACTAACATGCATTGCACTGTGGGAGAATATAATGAGAATCTGACCCCTCTGAGCTGCAGCTGAGAAAGCTGAGTCCCCGATACATGGGTCCATTAGAGATGGATGGGTGGAGATGGTTAGGTTTTGACCCTACCCCTCAGGATAGAGTTATGGGAGATGTTCTCCATGTGTCCAATTTAGAGCACTATGTGAGGTACCCCGACCATGTGCTGAGCAATGAACCTAGTGAGCCCCAAGAGAGGCAAACATGGACTGAGTCACCTGTGTAGTTTATAGACGCCAGGATGAAAGGACTCAGAGAAAAGAATATGAGATGATAAAGGTTCTTGGGATGCGCCATGAGTACGGTAAAGCCACATAGGGGCCAATGATGGACATGGAAAATTCTTATCATGACTTGTTTGTTTGTTTGTTTGAATTTTGAGGACAAAATTTCTATAAGAGGGGAAGGATGTTATAACCCCAATTTTTGGGTTCAATTGATGAGAAATGAAATTTCTCATATTAAGGATAATTGAACAAAGAATGATGTGATTTGTTATGAATAATTGGATTTCGTTTAAAATAGCCTTGTTATTTGATTTGTGGGCTTTATTGGCTATTGGGCCCAATAAAGAGGAAAATGACAAAGGAAATTCAATTAGTAAATGGATATTTGAGAAAAGAAATAATGGAAACCTCTAGAAGGCAAATCCAAAGAGGATTTCGTGCCTCTTGGATTCCTTGGGTTCCAAGGAGTCTAAAATTGCAAAGAAAAGAAATAAGAAAAAGAAAAGATTAATTATGTATTTCTTTATTAAGAAAGAAATTGAAAACAATGAGAAAATGTGGAAATTAAGTGAAAAGATGGATAATTGAGTTTCCCTTTATGGAATTTCGTATCCCAAGGATTTCTTATGATAAAAGGGATGCCAATGAGGAAAATAGGAGAGAGATAAAAAGAAATTCTCAAAAAGATATATTTTTAATGAGAAATAAACAAGAAAATGTGAGATAGTGCATTTAGATGCATCTAGAAGGATAATAAATATCCTTGGAAAAGGATTTCGAAATAATAAGTTTTCTTGGGTGCCAAGGAGCCCCAATAAAGGAAAAGGAAGAGAAAATACCTTAATTATAAAATAAAGAGGTAATGGGAATACATAACCCATTAATTATGAAATTTTGAGAAAAGGAAGTATTTTCTTAAGGAAATATATATATATATATATATATATATATTTCGTGGAAAATAAGTTAAAATTTAAGAATAAAGAGAAAGGGAAAGGAGAGAATATTGAAGAAGAAGGATTTTTGAAGGAAACTAAGAAAAAAGAGAGAGAGTTACTTCTCATAGAAGAATTAGGTTTCCCCAAAGGGAGAGGACGTGTTTCCTCTTAGAAGGGGCACCGTAGGGCGAGGATATCCTCCCCCATAAAAGGGGTAGACCCCTTAGCCTCGAGTCCAGAGAATCCTATATTTCTTCCTCTTATTCTTCTCCTCGTTTTTCCCATAAACCCTAACCGAGTAGTGTGGCACAACCAGGAAGCAATTATAAGCCAATCATGGATCGAAGTGGTAGCCGACTGACCCACGATGTCAACGACACTCACGAACATGGAAGCCATGCCCTGGAGCGCACACAGCAGCAGCCGCCGGGCTGCAATGTCGTCTACAAGAGCATGGCCACAGAGTGAGGACAGACCACCTTAGCCATGAGAAAAAGGGCGCCCTGGGTGCGCCAGAGCAGGGCGGGGTGGGAGCAACCAGTTCCGGCTTTGATCGTGGCCTGGGGGAGGAAGAACCAACCCACGCAGGTCTGTAGGTGGTGGCCGCTAGGGCTGGCCGAAGGTGGGAGACAACCCCTTGGTCGTTGGACAGAAACGCCCCTCCGCGGGCTAAAGAAACAGATCACTTACCGGGGGCTTTTTGGTAAATTCGAAATATTCCCAAAACAGGCGCATTGCATGGGCAAAGGGTGACGTGGCCTCTTCCAATTGGCCAAGTAAGTTCTTTTAATGCAAAATTCATAGATAAATATTCGTAGCTCAGATGACAAAAGTTTATCTATGAATTTTGATCAGAAGAACACAAGGAATTCAATAAAAATGGTTTTATAACCTGAATCTGATCATAGTTCGAAATGAAGTGCAATTTATCATCTTTAATGAATTAAAGGTTAATAAACCCTATTTTGAAGTGAATAAAGTGTTTAATAGGGTTTAATAGATCTTTAGGGTTGATATTAACCTGTTAAATGCAAAAAGGTGTATTGAGTTCAAAAAGGAAGAACTTTGCACATTATTAGTTTAATTTAGAGGTTATATGCTTGAAATTGAAAAAGTACATAAAGTCATCATATTTACTGGTTTAATTAGTGAAAAACCCTTGAAATTGATGATAGTTGAATAAATTGATGTTCTCTGAATGTTTAGAACAAATATTAACATGTTGATGATAAAAGGATGATAATTGCACATAATTGGCTTAAATTAGGGTTTCATATATCTAAGTTTGCATTAGTGGGCTTAGAAACCCTAATTTAGGAAGATATGCCTTTTAATGATTTAATTGTGCAATTACATGAATAAGACAATGTTATGTTGTTATAAATCCAATTTAAGTACCAAAGATCTTTAATGTGAATTATTTGTATAATTAGTGTTCCCTAGTGTACAAAGTGGAAATAGTGATAAATACGGTTCATATATGTGAATTGAACTACAATGAAATACGATTTGTCAATTTGAAAGAAATCGAAGGTGATAATTAGCCTTAATGTTGTGTATATGACCTAAAAGGATAAAGGTAATAATTTTGGTGTAAAAGAAACATATTAGACTTAATGGACATGCAGTTGTGCATATGATGCAGAAATTAGGGTTTGTGAACTAGAAGAGCATTAAAAGTGATAAATGCATAATGAAGGCTAAAACCCTAATAACACCCTAAAGTCGTCCTAGAAATCATAAGGAGAAATCAAAGTTGATCTTAAGGATGTTTGAATAAAACAATGACACATGGATGTTATGCATTATTTTCAGGATTTTGTTGATTGCCTGTTAATTATGTTGAATATTAAATGCATGGACATCAAGTTGCTATGGATCAGGTATGTGGTTACGCTTATGGCTATACCGCTTTAGTTTCCCGGTGGATTCCCGAATGTTTAATCGCTTTGAATGCAACTAAACTGTTGGATGTTTATTTATTTCATGCAACATATAAAGTGACTATGATTATCACTATAAAGGTGCATAATATAACTGGCTAGATTTGGGTCCACCTCTGTTACTTTGAAAAGGCTAAAAAGGGGTAATCCTAGAGTAAGGTCTAGGTTACCGTGAGTTAGAGACTCTTTAGCAAATCTCGAGTTAAGGAGTGGACTACTTACGAGTAGTGCCATGTGACTCAACCCTAGAAATTGGTTCACTTATGGGTGGATCATGAGGGGTCTAATGGGAACAACACAGAGGATAGGGTACTCTTGGATCGCGGAGTTATATCTAAAATGTAATATTGGTTTTTAAACAAGTAATTGAATGATTACATTGTTATTATAGTTGCAATGTTTATTGTTTCCCCCACATACCAGCTACGGCTGACCGACGTTTTGTTTGTCGGCGTTTTAGGTACAATGAAAAGAACAAACAGTAAAGTGGCACATGTGATACTAAATGAGAATTAAAGTGCAAAGGAGGATTAGATAGATTAGTATCGGTATGGATGGAAGAATAGAGATCCAAGTTTTCGAAAGGTATGTAAAGAAAAATTTTATTACCATTTTCAGTATAGTCTGTTAGAATTTAATAATTGTTTATGGTTATATGTCGAACCTTTGATCCGGGATTAATGGGTACGGCTCAACCTCTCAGTTTCCCTTAATTTGGGGTTATCGGGAGGTGGGGTCGTAACAGAAATAGTCTGTATATGCTCTCGAATGATGGACCACAAGAGGTCATCAAGGGATTTCCTAGCATCAAGGGCTTTCCTATCAATCATGTTCTCCCAAGGGGGTGTCATAGAGGGATGCATACATTTATGTTTCAATTCTTCAAGTTAATAATGATTCAAGAATGCTTATAGTTAATCCATGTCAAAAAAATTTTACGTGTCAAGTATACTATATTTTTCTTATGTTATAATGTGCCGGTACCATTTACTGATGTGTTGATTTTCCCCTTTGCATGGCTGGGGATGAGATGTCCCCATGAATTGAAACAAGTAAGGACTCAAGAGAAATAAGCAAGGACTAGAAGGCCTTCAAGAGCTAACTGGTGGGGTGCCATCCATATTAGGTGATCCAATTACTTAGAGATGTTTAATTTCATGTTTAGTTTTCCATGCTTAGAAATGTTTAGACATGTTATAGAACTCAACTACAATTTCCTATGTAAAGAACAATGTATGAATCTCAATGGTGATTTATGTATTCATTTTCTATGATCATGTTAATGTGACATCCCCTTCAAGATAGATGATTCCGCTCATATTTAAAAAGTGGGGTGTTACATTGTGGCTCACAAGAGAGTTTGTGAAACCCTATAACATTTTTTCATGAAATGATCGATCGGTTCACTAGGTTAGTTGAACAACTTGCATGCTACGTGAGGGACTCATTTTGTGCTCGACCAACCTGTCAACTTGACTGACCTCCTGATTAGTGGTGAATGTGTCTTTTAGTCTTCTAACACTTACAAGCATGGATGTATGGATGGAAAATGAGTCATTACATCTCTCTTGAATTGAATGAGTGTATTTACCTACAACAGGGCAATAATTTCATATAAAACCTAATTTTGAGGATAAAGAAATTTAGACTAATCCATGCTAACAATGGGGAAATAAGCGATGCAAAGAAATTGAATCTAATCTAAAACATGCAATAAATATGGGATGAATATGAACTCATCAAATGACCCCAAACTTAAACATTGCTTGTCCTCAAGTAACACATAATCACAAATAGACTGCCAAATAATACTACCAACCCATCATCCTCTCTCTCTCAATATCATTTTTCTCCCTACCACCAAATATGGCTAAGAAAACCCAATTTCCTGATATAACATAATGCAACCTTTGTTATTCCCTATCACTACTTTGCTTCACAATCATGCATCTAAATCAAAACCCACATTATGACAGACATAATATCATTGATACTTCAGATCACCTTATATATTCCTATTAGATTCAACACAAGAATAGTGTTCGGACATGGACAAATGCTTTGGGGTATTTATGCTTCCCATAGGAGTTAATGGAGGTACGGAAGGAAGAATTTGTGAATCTCTCCTTTATTTGACTCGATATTGCTTTGATTGATGCAATTATATTGATTGTAATTTTTTTCTAATAGACATTGACATATTTCTTTGTTGGTGGTAAGCCCTATTATATAGGACAAATATGGAAGAAACATAGAGAATGAGGAAGAGGGTTCCAACCTGAACTTAGGGCTTGGCACAAATTTGGAATTTTTGTTATTTTTGGTGAATGGTGTGGTAATATGGTGATTGAAGAAGTGTCAAAAAAGGATAAATTGGTACATGTCATATATTAGAATTTTATGGATAGGAACAATCTTAGAAATCAATTCAATTATATCATGTAAACTACAAAATAATGACATTTCTACAAGATGCTAAGGTAATAATTAAGAGACACATTGCATTTTGTATCAATCCATCCCATACGACTTGCCGTCATGTCAGGGATATTAATTAAGGTCCTTGTTGACATGATATGTTCTAGTGTTGGCAATTTTATGAAAATATAACATGCAAGAATTGCTTCATTCAAGGGGGGTAATGATCAAATGATGCTATGAATGTAAAGCAAGCATGAAAATGAATCTCAGTCGACTAGATAATGGTATGTTACATGCAATTCTAACATGCTATTAAAAAACTTAAAAAATGCATGAACTATGGGTGCATTATATAGAAATGATCCAAATAACATAACAAAACAAAGATAGTGTTGGTAGAATAGAAATGTACCACCCACCCTCGACCCCAAAGTTCAAAATTTGTTCATTCTTGAGCAAACCCTAGATTATGAATGGAGGGGAGAAAGTTGACTAGAATTGCCACCACCCACAATGCTGACGATGGGGGTGGATCCTCCTACTGGTTCTCGTGGAAAGAATATCATGACTGATGATTGGACCAATCTTTCTCCCTAGATGTCGATGGATGGGAATAGCAACCGTGCTCCTCATACTATCACCCCCTATAATGAGAAGAGGGTAGGGGTGTGACTGGTTGGCACTAGAGTGTTGGTAGTGTGTTCACATGTAATCGCAATCACCCTGATCAATGTGTCACTGCTCATGCGTCTATTGCATTAGATACATGTAGTTGAGATGTTGGCCCTACCGCTAATGTTCCTGCTCTATGTGGGTCTAGTTGTCCTATATATGACCCAGCTGTTGCTATAGCTCATAGAAGCCAAAGGGGCCATAAGGATTGACACTGTTAGGAAAATGCCACTTGGTGCTATGTCTAGTAGGTGGTTGAGGAGGTCCAATTTCATCATTATTGGCCTCCATAAAGGTGATGCGATATCTTGAGGTGGGCCTGAGGATCTCCCCCTCTATGGGAGGATGCTCTCGCATGTAGATCGAATATGGGTAGGAAGATCAATGAGGTCATAAAAAAGTTTACCATTACTAACTAGGCATGTGTGGGAAAGGTTAGTTGGGTTAATTTGTCTTGAAAAAGAAAGAAGTAGATCTCTAACTCTTGTGATTGGTGAAGCACAAAAGAGGCATGGAAATACTTGAGATAAATCATGTAACTAGTCTTTTGGGTCACCGTGTAGTATGGAATGTGGGTGTAGCCCACATATGCATAGATGACGCTGACGAATCCACCCTGGTTGAAATAAGATCATGTGTTGTGTGTGATGATTATATGTATATTTCAATCAAAGTGCTCCCCTAGTTGAAAGGATTATTGTTAATCATACTCCAAATGTAGTAAAGATTGGTGTATGCCATAACTCCTTGTCTACATCCTCCATAGAATATGGTGCAAGACATATTGCAATGAAGGTATCACAACATCAAGTTGTGCATAAAGGAAGCCATTGGTCCATTAGAAAAGGTAGGTAGCTAGCATGTGAACATTTTCAAAAGTTTCCTCCATTGAACTTTTCCTTGTAATAGTTGTGGTTGTTGTCGACACACAAGTTCAACCAATCTTTATCCACACCTAGAATAATGGTAGTAAGATAAAAACTATAACTTTAAATGGATCGAATACATAGCGAATACTAATATATCTGATATCTGATTCCAAAAAAAATTGATCTGATATCCGACAGATATCATGTAATAATATCTGAATCTGATCTGACAAATAATATCCGAATTTGAATAAATATTTGATCTGAACCAAAATTCATTTATGTATTGTTATAAGTATATTATATGTGACGATTTGACAACAAATTAAACCGTCACCAGTAAATAATTGCAGAATAACCATAAGTAGTAGATTAACAAAAATCACTAAAAATTAAAACCATTTTGCAAAGAGATCAACTTCCAGGAAACTCTTAAGAAGAGAACCAAAGCACTACATGCATCATGGTTCACATTGTACATACCCTATACCTTCTCATCTTAAGGATAACATATAATAGTTGCTTTGCCAAACTATACATAAGCAACAAAAAAAACTCAAGGCGTACAAGCCAAAATCTCAGATTGTTCATAAAACAACACGTACTAAATCCAAGGGCCTGAGAGTATAGAGATGACACTAAGGACTTCTATCTACAAGACACGATAGATAGTATACCCAACCTGAACTATTATTGTTGTCCCTACTGTTGTTGATGTACCTTTGCAGTATGGTGTCTACCTTTTCATCTGCGTCCACCTAAAAATGTTGGTGACCAATGGGGTGAGACCCATGTCCCAGTGAGAGATATAACTATCTACCAACAATATTATTATTGCAGATAAATAGTAATTAAACTGAGCATAGGATTCTTTTATATTAATAAGTAGGATTTAATCACTTTTTAAGCAGAATAGAGCAATATCATCTTCTGAAACATTGCAGCTATATATGATAAAGCAGTAATTCATCTATTCATTTTATAAGGAAAATGAAGAACATGTATAACATCTATCCATTTAAGATGTATTAAGAAATGTAATATCATCTAATGTTTTCTGTATTCAATCCTTAAGCAATATGCTACACGGATGATTACATTTTACAATCACACTTATGCCCTGAGGAGATGAGGTATACCGCTCATACTCCAACCAACCACTGCGAAGTCAAAATTAGTACCATACAAGGTCAATGGAAGAGTCGGCTGCCATGGTTAGTGCAAGACCACAGCAGGACATCTCATGTCAACTGCTACATAGCTTTCCAGGGTATACTGGCAACTTCTCTATAGAGCTACATCGGCAACTACACTCTCTTTGGGATTGAGAGATCTCATGTTTATCTACCATCAATCCCAACATTCATCATCATCGGGAGATTCATGATACATCCATCCTGACATTTATAATGAAGGAGATCTCACATCAATCCCTCATTAGGGCGTAAGTATATTCGCACCCATCACCCCCGCATATTCAAAAATATGCCCTCTAGGAGATCCCGTGGGAAAACCTGTTTCAGCATCACCAGCTACTGACGATGATGGATCTATGGTCAGGGCACTGCATGATGAAATTCACCTTGATTAATTAGGTGCATTACAATATCTTTTAGCATCAAACAAGTTTCAAACATGAATTATAATAGATGCTACAAAGAAAGGTGTAATACATTTAACAAGTAATTTTATAACCTTTGGAACACTTTAAATGCATAACACTTGGGATCTCAGCCCCTTATCACATTATTTGGAATTATCATCTCTTAATATTATCATCATCATGATTACTAGATCTGGGTATTCAAACCCTTAGTTCATTACTGAACATTGTTACCACTTATTAGGTAACTAATACCTCTATGTCCTCAGACCAAGGTATACATGATACTTGTTGCACAAGCATCTTGCATGGCTCACAAGGCCCATTTAAATGTCTTATCACCTCTCACTAGGCAACAACTATTCACATGGCTCACAAGGCTCATTTAAATATCTTGTCACCTCTTACTAGGCAACAACTATTCACATGGCTCACAAGGCCCATTAAACATCTTGTCACCTCTCACTAGGCGACAACTATTTGCATGGCTCACAAGGCCCATTAAACATCTTGTCACCTGTAAGGAGAGTGAAATCACCGCTTTACAAAAAAATTGAAGAATTGACATCCATTCCAAACACTCTCAGAGGTATGATGGAATGGGCATAAATTTTCCAAACTTATTAAACATTGGTATACAAAATACCATTAGAAAGCAGCGGAATAAAAAATAACTAACTATATTCAATTTCATAAAAGGTTTACAAAAATACATCAAATTCTCCCATGAGGGTTTACATCAAGACACACAATCAGGATCTAGATAGAGGGAAGTCCAAACTACTTCAAATCTTGTCTCCAAAGCAACATCTCTAAGACCTAGGTCCAAGCAACAAGCTATATAATCCTTGTCTTGTTCATCACCTTGCTCATCACCTGGGTGGTTGGGAAAGCACCGACCAAAAGGAATAGGAAAACAAGGTATGCATCAAATAATGAATAAGTACAAGAGAAAAGGAAATCATATGAACATAATTATATTGAATCATCATAAGATGAGAGGGCTAAGAGAATGAGGCACATAACAAAATAGATTCTTGCCATTACAAAACATATAAGAAGTAGCATGCATGATATTAATTGGACTACATTAACTAAGTAGGGTTGAGACACCTACCGAACCTCAACTTATAGGTGAGGGGAGAATTCATACATTCACAGTCACCTATCAAATTTTATAGGGGAGGAATAACACATTCCCCAGGGGAGAATAAGACGCTCCCCAGGGCGATTATTTACATGCCCTCTGTGGGTGGTTGTACATAAGTACCACTACTATAGTTAAATAGCCAAATAAACCATCATGCTCAAGAAATAGTAAAGTGGCAAGATAAATCATCATATAATTACAACTTGGTGGTGGGGTTCCAAGACCCAAGAATAATGTTCTGAAACTGATTTATGAGGCAAGTATAGCAAAAGATTCAAGAGTAACACATTCCCCAGGGGAGAATAAGACGCTCCCCAGGGCAATTATTTACATGCCCTCTGCGGGTGGTTGTACATAAGTACCACTACTATAGTTAAATAGCCAAATTAACCATCATGCTCAAGAAATAGTAAAGTGGCAAGATAAATCATCATATAATTACAACTTGGTGGTGGGGTTCCAAGACCCAAGAATAATGTTCTGAAACTGATTTATGAGGCAAGTATAGCAAAAGATTCAAGAGTATATGAAATAGGGTTTAATAAAGCCTCATTATAGAAAAATAGGTTAAGGCACAATTATTCCCAACTTAAGGTGTAAATGCACATACATAAATAGGGAATTTCACATGCATAGCACATACATATAGATGGATTGCACATACATAGCACATACATATAGATTATTTCACATACATAGCACATACCTTTCATTATGATTCATATTACCCACTTTCATCACTTGATTGATTCCATGATCAATTTTTCCTATTTTCAATTCGTATACATGTATTAGAATGATATATATGCATTAAGGTAGAGAAAACAAATATTTTTACTTTTTATTGAAAAACCTCGATTTAAACTATGAAAACATCACCATAGACTTAGTTAGGTTCTTCTTATTAAGAAAACATATAATTTTGCATATTTTGGAGTTACGATGATTAGATTGTATTTTTGGTGATTTTTAAGTGATTAAATCATTTTCTAGAAAACCACCATCGAAAAAACTCAAAACCAATACTTGGAATTATTATTATTGAAAATAAAATGTTTTTTTCTGATTTTAGGATATATTTTACTTTAGTTTTTGGACAAAGGAATCAAAATTTATGAATTATTAAAATTCGGCCAATCAGAAACCGGCACATCATCAAACCAAATGAGATAAGCAAAGAGAGAGAGAGAGGGAGGGAAAACACCATTTGACCTAATATCATAGTTTTAGATTAATAGTTATCCAAACTAGATATTCTAAGAAGGTAAACTGGTAAGAAACCAAAACCCTAGATGAACATGGTAAATAGAGATGGAAATCATCGATTTTAAACATAGATGTATGAATTTTAAGCATGTAGGAAGCAATATATGAGAAGTGGGTTATGAAACTCACCTATAGGGAAGATAAGAAGGTCCAAACAGCAAGGATCCGAGCTTAGAAGGTCTGGTTGCTCCAAGCCTAGCTCCTTTCTTGGACAAAGATCACCTTATCAACTTAGAGGTGATAAACCCTAGCAAAAGAGCATAGAGATGAGGTGTTTTAGGGTTCTAGGTGGGGTTTCACCATGGAATTCCATGGTTACGACCTGTAATAGGGTGTAAGGAAGACTAATAGTATGAAAATAGGGAAGGAAGGGAGGAAACATACTAGTTTTGGTCGAAATTACAAAGGAAGAGTTTTAGAAACCCTAATAGAGCAATTTGGAAACCCTAGGAGCCTTCTTCACCAAGGTAGGCTCCCTCTATTTCCTTGGGATAGCAACTTCGTGGCCAAATACAGAAGGAACTATTATCTGAGCTATAGGAAAGAAAAGGAGAGCAAGAGTTTTCGAATTGTGAGTTGGGAAGGGGTATACATGGCTATATATAGAAAGAGGTGAAGCATGAGGTGTCTTAAGGGACTTTCCATGTGTCTTTACCTAGGGATTGATGGCCATGCAAGAGGACAGCTCATAGAGGCTTCATTAATATCAAAATTAGGTCCTAAGAGCCCATAGATCCTTCTAGGCCATCCCCACCATTTTTCAAGAAAGAAATAACCTCATTGGTTGATAGCTTTTAAGGATAAGCATCTTTATAAAGAGGGTAATCCCTATAATGCCCTTGGAAAGAAATACCATCAAATCAAAGTGAAACTAGGTTCTCCAATGGTTTAAAATCTCGTTAATGGTAAGGGAATATCTAAGGATTAAAATTCAGTTTATAATTTGCAAAGAAAACCTCCCAATTGGGTAAATTGCATAAAAGTCCAGAATGTACCTAAAATTGCATAACTTGCCCAAACAACATCCAAATCGAACCAAATTTGAAACTTAGGATAATTTTATGTTTTCAAATCATATCAAAAATTTATATTAAGGTTTAGAGAACTTAATTATGGTAATTAAGCCTTCATTGAGGTATTTGTGCATAAACCCTTATATTGGTAAAATTAGTGAATAAATGTTCACTAAACCACTATAAATTTCACTAATTAAATAGAAAGGCCAATAAGGATAGAAATAAAAGGAAACGATTGGAAAGAGGGTCAAAAGACAAAATTCTAGAATTCGGTATGTTACAACACTCCACCCCTTAAAGAGGATTTCGTCCCCGAAATCACAAGTAAGAAGGGAAGGGTGAGTGTGCAACATCTCATCACAAATCATCAGGTTATTCTCCAACCTTAACTTCCACCAAACAACTCATCAACATATACTCCACAAGCATCTCTACATAGGTCAGGTTCTCAAGGATCACCTAGGTTCCATTATTTAGATATTCTTTTTAGGAGATTTAACATTATTTACATTTTTGGCTCATTAACATTATATTCATTATGATATCACATTATCACCATTATTTTATTTAAGTCATGTCATAATTACTTTATTACCAAGGAAGTTATATTTCATTGTAATACATGAAACATCATATATATATATATATTTCTCATTTATCTTACTAAGAATTTTAGCAAAATTATGGGTTACTCAATTTTTCTCAATATACTTGATCATTATCCTTAATATTTTGAGCTTCGAATTCATTATCCTTATACTATCACCACATTAAGTTATAAAAAATTATTTTGCATGAAATATTCAATTTGTCTTTAAGTCTTCATTGAATCCAAATTATGTCACATCAATTACATATATTTATATTAAACATTATCTCATTGCCACATTATCTTATTGCTCACATTAATGTCATCATTAATCATTTTCTCATATTTATTTATATTATTGATTTGCACATTTATATGAATCAAATCACTTCATATTCATATTGAAGCCACTCCATGTATTTTAATAATCAAGGTGAGGCATATTACAAATTGATTCACATAAGTGACTAATCATGTGTGTATTAGATAACAAGGTAACATACCATGCATTTCATATTGATGACTTTATTAATATGTGATTATATGATTATATATATCATTTATGTGTATCAAAGTATGTTAACTGATTATGGCACCTAATGTCATTAATGTATCATGAAAAGCATTGAGGATGTATATGTTAAGGTTAGATGATTACAAATTAGGGTTCAGGTTAATATGATCACTATATTTTACTTAGCATGTATTATGTCCAAGATTAGGTTACAGTCATCTTACTTGTCATTTCATTAGAGTTTATTGGTTTATGACATGGGCAACATCATGCATATATGTTAGAATTAATATGTGAGTTACTCATATTATGTGCATTAGGTATTCATTAGGGTTTGAACATATAAATTGTTCCTCAGATGATCATTATATGTTCATTAATATATAAACAAGAACGTAAGGCTATAACTATAACTTGTTTGTTCAAAACTAAGGATTCAAGCACACTAACTTCTGAATTAGGGAGTTAGGGTTTCTAAAGTCAGAGTATCTATATTTCAGTATGTTACATGACTCCATTCCCTTGGAAAGGATTTCATCCTCAAAATCTAACTACCCAAAACATCATCAAACCAACTATTCTCCACCCCTTAAAAGGTTTGACCTACCAAGACAAACTAATCTAGAGGTAAAAGGGTGAGTCTAACTAGGCCATATACAAGATACATCATGCTTCACTGCGCACTTTGATTACTTACTAAACACCAAACTTCAAAGTCTAGGTTCTAGGGATAACTATCCAAACATGTGGTTATATGGGTCATAAGGGAACTATATTGGGTATCCATCCTCAAACAAGTCATCATACACCTAAAACTTATGGTTCCCAAAGATATACAACATAGATGTCTAAGGACACTATTGCCTAAAAGCAAACTATTTCGAACAATCCATTTCAGCTTTGGCCAGGCCGGTATCATATGAGTATGGGAGTCCTTGTAAACCAAGCAAGTGGAACAGAGAAAAATATTGCCAGCCCCCAAAACCTGATCCTTTATAGACACATTTGCTTCAACTTCATGCCCTAATAGTTGCCTAAAGGCAAACCTAAACAACATTGAGTTCTACATATTTTAGTTATGAGTATTTTAGGGTTTTATTCATCATGATACTAATGTGGAACTATAGGGTTCTAAATCAACCTTTCATCATTTATAGATCAACTCTAGGGAAACCATGTCACCAAAAGGAACTATGTAAGGCAGGGATTCTAATTAGGGAGACAAAAATGAAATAGTCAGATTCTGACTACCATGGGCTCTGATACCATGCTGTAAGGAGAGTGAAATCACCCCTTTACTAAAAATTTGAAGAATTACCATCCATTCCAAACACTCTCAGAGGTATGATGGAATGGGCATAAATTTTCCAAACTTATTAAACATTGGTATACAAAAGACCATTAGAAAGCAGTGAAATAAAAAATAACTGACTATATTCAATTTCATAAAAGATTTACAAAAATACATCAAATTCTCCCATGAGGGTTTATATCAAGACACACAATCAGGATCTAGATAGAGGGAAGTCCAAACTACTTCAAATCTTGTCTCTAAAGCAACATCTCTAAGAGCTAGGTCTAAGACACAAGCTATATACTCCTTGTCTTGTTCATCACCTTGCTCATCACCTGGGTGGTTGGGAAAGCACCCAGCAAAAGGGGGAGGAGAACAAGGTATGCGTCAAATAATGAATAAGTACAAGAGAAAAGGAAATCATATGAACATAATTATATTGAATCATCATAAGATGAGAGGACCAAGAGAATGAGGCACATAACAAAATAGATTCTTACCATTACAAAACATATAAGAAGTAGCATGCATGATATTAATTGAACTACATTAACTAAGTAGGGTTGAGACACCTACCGAACCTCAACCTATAGGTGAGGGGAGAATTCATACATTCCCAGTCACCTATCAAATTTTATCGGGGAGGAATAACACATTCCCCAGGGGAGAATAAGACGTTCCCCAGGGCAATTATTTACATGCCCTCCGTGGGTGGTTGTACATAAGTACCACTACTATAGTTAAATATCCAAATAAATCATCATGCTCAAGAAATAGTAAAGTGGCAAGATAAATCATCATATAATTACAACTTGGTGGTGGGGTTCCAAGACCCAAGAATAATGTTCTGAAATTGATTTATGAGGCAAGTATAGCAAAAGATTCAAGAGTATATGAAATAGGGTTTAATAAAGCCTCATTATAGAAAAATAGGTTAAGGCACAATTATTCCCAACTTAAGGTGTAAATGCACATACATAAATAGGGAATTTCACATACATAGCACATACATATAGATGGATTGCACATACATAGCACATACATATAGATGGATTGCACATACATAGCACATACCTTTCATTATGATTCATATTACCCACTTTCATCACTTGATTGAGTCCATGATCAAGTTTTCCTATTTTCAATTCGTATACATGTATTAGAATGATATATATGGATTAAGGTAGAGAAAACCCATATTTTTACTTTTTATAGAAAAACCTCGGTTTAAACTATGAAAACATCACCATAGACTTAGTTAGGTTCTTATTATTAAGAAAACATATAACTTTGTATATTTTGGAGTTATGATGATTAGATTGTATTTTTGGTGATTTTTAAGTGATTAAATCATTTTCTAGAAAACCACCATCGACAAAACTCAAAACCAATACTTGGAAATATTATTATTGAAAATAAAATGTTTTTCTGGGTTTAGAACGTATTTTACTTTAGTTTTTGGACAAAAGAATCAAAAGTTATGAATTATTGAAATTCGACCAATCAGAAACTGACACATCATCAAACCAAATGAGATAAGCAAAGAGAGAGAGAAAGAGAGAGAGAGAGAGGGAGGGAAAACACCATTCGACCTAATATCATGGTTTTAGATTAATAGTTATCCAAACTAGATCTTCTAGAGAAGGTAAACCGGTAAGAAACAAAAACCCTAGATGAACATGGTAAATATAGATGGAAATCATCGATTTTAAACATAGATGCATGAATTTTAAGCATGTAGCAAGCAATATATTGAGAAGTGGGTTATGAAACTCGCCTATAGGGAAGATAAGAAGGTCCAAACAGCAAGGATCCGAGCTTAGAAGGTCTGGTTGCTCCAAGCCTAGCTCCTTTCTTGGACAAAGATCACCTTCTCAACTTAGATGTGATAAACCCTACCAAAAGAGCATAGAGATGAGGTGTTTTAGGGTTCTAGGTGGGGTTACACCGTGGAATTCCATGGTTACGACCTGTAATAGGGTGTAAGGAAGACTAATAGTATGAAAATAGGAAAGGGAGGGAGGAAACTTACTAGTTTTGGTCAAAATTACCAAGGAGGAGCTTTAGAAACCCTAATAGAGCAATTTGGAAACCCTAGGAGCCTTCTTCACCAAGGTAGGCTCCCTCTATTACCTTGGGACAGCAACTTCGTGGCCAAATACAGAAGGAACTATTATCTAAGCTAGAGGAAATAAAAGGAGAGCAAGAGTTTTCAAATTGTGAGTTGGGAAGGGGTATACATGGCTATATATAGAAAGAGGTGAAGCATGAGGTGTCTTAAGGGATTTTCCATGTGTCTTTAGCCTAGGGATTGATGGACATGCAAGAGGACAACTCATAGAGGCTTCATTAATATCAAAAGTCGGTCCTAAGAGCCCATAGATCCTTCTAGGCCATCCCCACCATTTTTCAAGAAAGAAATAACCTCATTGGTTGATAGCTTTTAAGGATAGGCATCTTTATAAAGAGGGTAATCCCTATAATGCCCTTGGAAAGAAATACCATCAAACCAAGGTGAAACTAGGTTCTCCAATGGTTTCAAATCTCGTTAATGGTAAGGGAATATATAAGGATTAAAATTCAGTTGATAATTTGCAAAGAAAACCTCCCAATTGGGTAAATTGCATAAAAGTGCAGAATGTACCTAAAATTGCATAATTGCACAAACAACATCCAAATCGAACCAAATTTGAAACTTAGGATCATTTTATGTTTTCAAATCATATCAAAAATTTATATCAAGGTTTAGAGCACTTAATTATGGCAATTAAGCCTTCATTGAGGTATTTGTGCATAAACCCTTATATTGGTACAATTAGTGAATAAATGTTCACTAAACCACTATAAATTCCACTAATTAAATAGAAAGGCCAATAAGGATAGAAATGAAAGGAAAAGATTGGAAAGAGGGTCAAAAGACAAAATTCTAGAATTCGGTATGTTACAACACTCCACCCTTTAAAAATGATTTCGTCCCTGAAATCACAAGCAAGAAGGGAAGGGTGAGTGTGCAACATCTCATCACAAAACATCAAGTTATTCTCCAACCTTAACTTCCACCAAACAACTCATCAACATATACTCCAAAAGCATCTCGACATACGTCAGGTTCTCAAGGATCACCTAGGTTCCATTATTTAGATATTCTTTTTAGGAGATTTAACATTATTTACATTTTTGGCTCATTAACATTTTATTCATTATGATATCACATTATCACCATTATTTTATTTATGTCATGTCATAATTACTTTATTACCAAGGAAGTTATATTTCATTGTAATCCGTGAAACATCGTATATATATATATATATATATATATATATATATATATTTCTCATTTATCTTACTAAGAATTTTAGCAAAATTATGGGTTACTCAATTTTTCTCAATATACTTGATCATTATCCTTAATATTTTGAGCTTCGACTTCATTATCCTTAACTATCACCACATTAAGTTATAACAAATTATTTTGCATGAAATATTCAATTTGTCTTTAAGTCTTCATTGAATCCAAATTATGTCACATCAATTACATATATTTATATTAAACATTATCTCATTGCCACATTATCTTTATTGCTCACATTAATGTCATCATTAATCATTTTCTCATATTTATTTATATTATTGATTTGTACATTTATATGAATCAAATCACTTCATATTCATATTGAAGTCACTCCATGTATTTTAAGAATCAAGGTGAGGCATATTACAAATTGATTCACATAAGTGACTAATCATGTGTGTATTAGATAACAAGGTAACATACCGTGCATTTCATATTGATGACTTGATTAATATGTGATTAGATGATTATATATATCATTTATGTGTATCAAAGTATGTTAACTGATTATGGCACCTAATGTCATTAATGTATCATGAAAGGCATTAAAGATGTATATGTTAAGGTTAGATGATTACAAATTAGGGTTCAGGTTAATATGATCACTATATTTTACTTAGCATGTATTATGTCCAAGATTAGGTTACAGTCATCTTACTTGTCATTTCATTAGAGTTTATTGGTTTATGGCATGGGCAACATCATGCATATCTGTTAGAATTAATATGTGAGTTACTCATATTATGTGCATTAGGTATTCATTAGGGTTTGAACATATAAATTATTCCTCACATGATCATTATATGTTCATTAATATATAAACAAGAATGTAAGGCTATAACTATAACTTGTTTGGCCAAAACTAAGGATTCAAGCACACTAACTTCTGAATTAGGGAGTTAGGGTTTCTAAAGTCAGAGTAGCTATATTTCAGTATGTTACATGACTCCATTCCCTTGGAAAGGATTTCATCCTCAAAATCTAACTACCCAAACATCATCAAACCAACTATTCTCCACCCCTTAAAAGGTTTGACCTACCAAGCCAAACTAATCTAGAGGTAAAAGGGTGAGTCTAACTAGGCCATATACAAGATACACCATGCTTCACTGCGCACTCTGATTACTTACTAAACACCAAACTTCAAAGTCTAGGTTCTAGGGATAACTATCCAAACATGTGGTTATATGGGTCATAAGGGAACTATATTGGGTATCCATCCTCAAATAAGTCATCATACACCTAAAACTTAGGGTTCCCAAAGATATACAACATAGATGTCTAAGGACACTATTGCCTAAAAGAAAACTATTTTGAACAATCCATTTTAGCTTAGGCTAGGCCGATATCATATGGATCTGGGAGTCCTTATAAACCAAGCAAGTGGCACGGAGAAAAATATTTCCAGCCCCCAAAACCTGATCCTTTCTAGACACATTTGCTTCAACTTCATGCCCTAATAGTTGCCTAAAGACAAACCTAAACAACATTGAGTTATGCATATTTTAGTTATGGGTATTTTAGGGTTTTATTCATCATGATACTAATGTGGAACTATAGGGTCCTAAATCAACCTTTCATCATTTATAGATCAACTCTAGGGAAACCATGTCACCAAAAGGAACTATGTAAGGTAGGGATTCTAATTAGGGAGACAAAAATGAAATAGTTAGATTCTGACTACCATGGGCTCTGATACCATGATGTAAGGAGAGTGAAATCACCCCTTTACTAAAAATTTGAAGAATTGACATCCATTCCAAACACTCTCAGAGGTATGATGGAATGGACATAAATTTTCCAAACTTATTAAACATTGGTATACAAAAGACCATTAGAAAGCAGCAGAATAAAAAATAACTAACTATATTCAATTTCATAAAAGGTTTACAAAAATACATCAAATTCTCCCATGAGGGTTTACATCAAGACACACAATCAGGATCTAGATAGAGGGAAGTCCAAACTACTTCAAATCTTGTCTCCAAAGCAACATCTCTAAGAGATAGGTCCAAGCCACAAGCTATATACTCCTTGTCTTGTTCATCACCTTGCTCATCACCTAGGTGGTTGGGAAAGCACCCAGCAAAAGGGAGAGGAAAACAAGGTATGCTTCAAATAATGAATAAGTACAAGAGAAAAGGAAATCATATGAACATAATTATATTGAATCATCATAAGATGAGAGGGCCAAGAGAATGAGGCACATAACAAAATAGATTCTTACCAGTACAAAACATATAAGAAGTAGCATGCATGATATTAATTGGACTACATTAACTAAGTAGGGTTGAGACACCTACCGAACCTCAACCTATAGGTGAGGGGAGAATTCATACATTCCCAGTCACCTATCAAATTTTATAGGGGAGGAATAACACATTCCCTAGGGGAGAATAAGACGTTCCCCAGGGCGATTATTTACATACCCTCTGTGGGTGGTTGTACATAAGTACCACTACTATAGTTAAATAGCCAAATAAACCATCATGCTCAAGAAATAGTAAAGTGGCAAGATAAATCATCATATAATTACAACTTGGTGGTGGGGTTCCAAGACCCAAGAATAATGTTCTGAAACTGATTTATGAGGCAAGTATAGCAAAAGATTCAAGAGTATATGAAATAGGGTTTAATAAAGCCTCATTATAGAAAAATAGGTTAAGGCACAATTATTCCCAACTTAAGGTGTAAATGCACATACATAAATAGGGAATTTCACATACATAACACATACATATAGATGGATTGCACATACATAGCACATACATGTAGATGGATTGCACATACATAGCACATACCTTTCATTATGATTCATATTACCCACTTTCATCACTTGATTGAGTCCATGATCACGTTTAACTATTTTCAATTCGTATACATATATTAGAATGATATATATGCATTAAGGTAGAGAAAACCCATATTTTTACTTTTAATAGAAAAACCTTGATTTAAACTATAAAAACATCACCATAGACTTCGTTAGGTTCTTCTTATTAAGAAAACACATAATTTTGCATATTTTGGAGTTACGGTGATTAGGTTGTATTTTTGGTGATTTTTAAGTGATTAAATAATTTTCTAGAAAACCACCATCGACAAAACTCAAAACCAATACTTTGAAATATTATTATTGAAAATAAAATGTTTTTCTGAGTTTAGTATGTATTTTACTTTAGTTTTTGGACAAAGGAATCAAAAGTTATGAATTATTGAAATTCGGCCAATCAGAAACCGACACATCATCAAACCAAATGAGATAAGGAGAGAGAGAGAGAGGGAGGGAAAACACCATTCGACCTAATATCATGGTTTTAAATTAATAGTTATCCAAACGAGATCTTCTATAGAAGGTAAACCGGTAAGAAACCAAAACCCTAGATGAACATGGTAAATAGAGATGGAAATCATCGATTTTAAACATAGATCCATGAATTTTAAGCATGTAGCATGCAATATATGAGAAGCGGGTTATGAAACTCGCCTATAGGGAAGATAAGAAGGTCCAAACAGCAAGGATCCGAGCTTAGAAGGTCTGGTTGCTCCAAGCCTAGCTCCTTTCTTGGACAAAGATCACCTTCTCAACTTAGAGGTGATAACCCTAGCAAAAGATCATATAGATGAGATGTTTTAGGGTTCTAGGTGGGGTTTCACCATGGAGTTCCATGGTTACGACCTGTAATAGGGTGTAAGGAAGACTAATAGTATGAAAATAGGGAAGGAAGTGAGGAAACTGACTAGTTTTGGTCAAAATTACCAAGGAGGAGCTTTAGAAACCCTAATAGAGCAATTTGGAAACCCTAGGAGCCTTCTTCACCAAGGTAGGCTCCCTCTATTACCTTGGGACAGAAAATTCGTGGACAAATATAGAAGGAACTATTATCTAAGTTAGAGGAAAGAAAAGGAGAGCAAGAGTTTTCAAATTGTGAGTTGGGAAGGGGTATACATGGCTATATATAGAAAGAGGTGAAGCATGAGGTGTCTTAAGGGACTTTCCATGTGTCTTTAGCCTAGGGATTGATGGCCATGCAAGAGGACAGCTCATAGAGACTTCATTAATATCAAAAGTCGGTCCTAAGAGCCCATAGATCCTTCTAGGCCATCCCCACCGTTTTTCAAGAAAGAAATAACCTCATTGGTTGATAGCTTTTAAGGATAAGCATCTTTATAAAGAGGGTAATCCCTATAATGCCCTTCGAACGAAATACCATCAAACCAAGGTGAAACAAGGTTATCCTATGGTTTCAAATCTCGTTAATGGTAAGGTAATATCTAAGGATTAAAATTCAGTTGATAATTTGCAAAGAAAACATCCCAATTGGGTAAATTGTATAAAAGTCCAGAATGTACCTAAAATTGCATAACTTGCACAAACAACATCCAAATCAAACCAAATTTGAAACTTAGGATCATTTTATGTTTTCAAATCATATCAAGAAGTTATATTAAGGTTTAGAGAACTTAATTATGGTAATTAAGCCTTCATTGAGGTATTTGTGCATAAACCCTTATATTGGTACAATTAGTGAATAAATGTTCACTAAACCACTATAAATTCCACTAATTAAATAGAAAGGCCAATAAGGATAGAAATGAAAGGAAAAGGTGGGAAAGAGGGTCAAAAGACAAAATTCTAGAATTTGGTATGTTACATCACCTCTCACGAGGCAATAAATATCTTTTAGGTCATCAGAACACATAAACATTATAATTTTATACAAGTATTTAACATATCTCATAAGGCTTATGCAATAAAAGAAATACAACCTTCCCATTATTAGGGTTAGGGTTTCCATTTTATGGCCAAATAGGGTTTCAAGTTCATATTATCAATCCAAACCCTAAATCATTGCTCCACACATCTAGGAGCATACATTGATATCATATGTATTCAATCATACTTATTTATTCTCATCATTTATCATTAATTGATTATCAACACAAAGTATGAGTTTCTCTCTCATCCTCACTAGGATATTGATTACATCATACTTTATTAACTTGGCTTAACCCTTTCTCAAGGTATGTTAGCCTACACTTATCAAAGTGCATTTAACTCATTACATCTTAATGTAACAATTGACATGACACACTTAATGTGTTACTCATCCAAGTAAATTGGATTTGAGGTGTATCAACCTCGAGGTGCTGGATGCGATATTTATCATGCCTTGGTATATCACTTCCCTCATCACTTTTAACTTACTTAAGTTTATCAACTTATCTTGTATTATGGTATTTCTCATCCTAATACTTTATGCACTAACTCATCACATTTATCATGTAGTGTACTAGCCATAAGTCACACATTTGAATTACCCAACTATCATCAACTGATATGGACTCATCTCGAGTTAAGGCATTGTTGATATACCATTATCAACCACTTTAGGTGTTTTACCAATCAAGGTATTAACCAAATCACATCATTACTTGGTGTTACAATCATCACTCCTAAGTGTTTTATCCTCACCTTTACAAGGTGCATCATATTGAATCATGTATGTCAAGTTGAACACATGTATTGGGTTAGGTGTATATTGAGCTAGACATCATCATATCCCTCATACCCTTACCCATCAAGGTATCATCCTTACCAATCATATGGTGTATCATCTTCACCATACATGAGTGTAACGTCCTCACCTCACTTGAAGATATTGTCCACACCATACTTTGGTGTATTGGCCATCACATGTTATAGGGTATTAACCACCTTACCACTTTTGTCATCTAGTGTATTGGGTTACCCACCATATCATTTTAGATATATGTACTCAACACCATATCGTCTAAGAGGTGTATGCTTAACCCAATATCGGTTTAGAGGTTTATGCTTGCTTTACACCATATCGGACAAAGAGGTGTGTGTGTGCTTCACACCATATCAGGCAGAGAGGTGTGTGTGTGCTTTACACCATATCCAACAGAGAGGTGAGTGTGTGCTTCACACCATATCGAGTAGAGAGGTGTGTGTGTGCTTCACACCATACCGGGAAGAGAGGTGTGTGTGTGATTCACACCATATCGATCAGAGAGGTGTGTGTGTATGCTTCATACCATATCAGGTAGAGAGGTGTGTGTGTATGCTTCACACCACATCAGGCAAAGAGGTGTGTGTGTATGCTTCACACCATATGAGGCAAAGAGGTGTGTGTGTGTATGCTTCACACCATATCGGGTTAGACCATTATGCTCATGCCTCTTCAAACCTTCATGGCTTCGACATACCCTTCACCATGGGTTAAGTGATAGGCTATACAAATGTTAGAACCTTTGTCAACCCATTATACAAACCGATGCATACCCCTATCAGTTTCCAAGTCATTTAGGGTTACTTCACCATATCGGGTTGGAGGTGCTTGTTTGTGTGCTTGAACCCAATATTGATGATGTCATCACCATTAATCTCTAGACCCTTGTTCTTACTATTCTAAGTCATGGAAAACAGTCCCATGAAGATTTTAGAACTCAAAGAATCAACAATTATTCAAGAGAAATCGAAATTGCAAGTAGATCAACAAGTATGACAAAATTGAAGGTGCATAATAATATAATTGGGTTCAAGTTGTATAACCTGACTCAAGAACAACTTCAAAGCTCCAAGATCCAAATATCCACGTTCCTAAGGTTGAAGATGACTTATAAAAAGTCCAAGGATCGTTCACAACTCCTTCATATACAAGGAATAACCATGGATAAGCAATAGGTGAAGAAGAAAAGAAAGGAAGAACATAACCCTAAAATCATGATTCAATCCAAGGTTGAAGATGATCATGGCCTCATCTTAGGGTTAAGTATTGAGATCCTTCTTGATACTTAGCACCTGTTCACGATACCTCACTACCCTTGCACGATATTCCATCACTTTTGGCCGATATCCCCCTCACTTGTGGCCAAAAACACTCCACTTGGTCGATGTCGACTTGCTATGGCCGATATCAACATGCTATGGCCGATATTACTTGCTATGGCTGATACCCAAGGTCTATGCACGACACAAAGGCTCCATTCAAGATATCTAAGAGCAAGGAGGTGGTAGGATTCGAAAATTTTCACTTAGGGGTGAAAGGAAGGGTATATACACTTGAGGTTCATGAAAAAGTGTGTAAATGAGGTGTCATCAATTTGAGCTACTAGGTGCCACATATCCATGCATGGGTGACACGTTTAAATGCAGGCATTAACATTTATATTGACATGAAAAACACTTTAGGATAATCTAGGGATGAAATTTCGTCCATTACTTATCTCTTTGAATAAAATATATCAACAAAATCACCACTTTATTCACAACCCGATACAACTTTTCTAAGGAAGTTGTAAACTGATATACTTCACCTCTTTGAGGTGCTTTGCAGTCATGGCCTTTTCCAATAGTCTAAGAACCGATATGAGGCTCCTCCTATGGCTCCTTGGCCTATAGGCACTCATATATAAGCTTTTCAACTTGATACAACTCAAGTTAAGGTTTCAGATTCAACCCTTTTCTTGGTCATTTCATCACCAAGATTACCATCACTCATAATTGATTCAAACATGGTGTATCCTTATTTATCTATCCTCTAAATGATACATAGAGGAATTAGTAACACTCTAGAGGTGATAATTTGCATATAAACCCCACATTTTTGGTAAATTACAATTTGTACCAAAATTGGTGCACAAGGTACTAGCATTATTCCAACAAGTTTAAACTTGGAATTTAGGCTTTCCACAAGCCACCACTTAGCATCATTCTCTCTCTTATGATGCTAAAGAACTTAATGCACATTCAACAAGTGACATATTGCAATATAACCCCTCATCTTGGGTAAATTGCACTTTGGTCCAAAATAAAGGAACATTGCTCAAACAACATTCAATCAGGACCAAACTTGGAACATAAGTGTGTAACGTGATAACAAAACACCTTAGAGGATTATATTAAATTTCTACGAAACTTACTTAGACAAAAAAATAGGATTACCTCATAACCCAGATCAGGGTCATTATAAGTTATAAACCCCTAACAAGGATTTCGTCCCCGAAATCCCAGGTAAAGGGAGACAAATATTATTCATTCATCATATCATCAAGTCTCCACAAAACATCTTAATGTCGTGGAGATACCATAGAACTTTGATTAAAACAAAGTTCTTCCACACAGGGTTATCATAGAATCTATCACACATGACACATACTCCACTGTCTTTTTCATTATTTACTGTAGAGTCAACTATGTGTCAGGTAACACTTTTCTTAGTCAGAGAAACATTATACATACCTTATTTAACTCAGGTGTCAAACCTCACTGATTTGTCACCTTTATCAACTTACAACTTTTTGTGACAAGATTCTTAATTATGGGGAGTCTTCCATACTCCTCATTCAGTTTAGCATTTCACTTTCAAGGAAAGACCAGAGTTACATTCTGTCACCCACTTAGGACTACAAGTCTTATCATACATCTGATGTGCCATCTAATCTGTTGACACAACACCAAACTTTCTTACTACTTGTACCAACTATCTCATTAGTTGAACATTCTCTTGTCATAAAGGGAGGTTACTTATCAATTAAGAACTTATCTTAGAGGTATCTTTAGATGTTATGTATAAGTTGCCTTAATAGATCTAGATAAGGATATTCTAAGGAATTATTTTTAGCTTGATAAGCTTTTCCCACAATGATTTTACAATTGTTCCTTCAATTAGTACATCCTTATCGATGTTATGTTTATGCAGAGCATAAACCCCTAACATATGATGTCCATACTATTTTATGTAACTAGACTGATTTCACAGTTGGCCATTCCAGGTAACCAACATAAATCATATGATTAGGAATTATGTTTTTTACTTTCCCATACCACCTGATATTTCTTAGATACTGAAATTCCTTACTTTGGTATCCATCACATGTGTCAAAAACACATCACATCCTCATCATTTCCATCTCCCTATTGTTATTATAAAAGCCACACATATAAAATGATATTTCTTTCATCTTTGGGACATTATTTATTACACATATCTTTATCTTGGAACCAAAGTCCAAGACGAACTGATACTTTTCTAAGTATCCATCAATTGAACACTTTTAACTCATGCCCATCAGGTGTCATAAGACTCACTTGATTTCCATGTCCCTGAAAGGAAATAACACAAAGAAACATATTCCTCTTATCACCCCATCATTACCCAGGGTTGTTTATCAAAGAGAAGAGATTATCATCTCCTCTAATTATTGCATGAACTTTCAACTATTCATGAGTCACTTACTCTTGTTTCATCCTAGGTTCCTTGCCATCAGCATAGGAATTATAAGGATGATTGCATGTCATCACTCCTTCCTTTGTTATTGTCTAACATGTTCATGATCATCTCATGATTTTATCACATTTCCCATTTCCACATCATGGGAAAAGATCTTTACTATTCACATAGACTTTATCAAACAGGGATCATCTCCCTTGTTCTCATTCTCTTATCGTGAGGATTATATTCTTTTACTTCCTCATGCACACATATTGATCTGAGATTATCTCAGATTCCATTTAATGCACTTAGGATGTGATAAAAAATATCCATGCCATATTTCCAATTTTGTTATACTCACTAGATTGTCTCAAAATGAATACTTGATCATAGTAATCAGAAAGATAACAATCTAAGAGTTCCATACTCACCTTATCCTCAATAGTTGAATACCTGGCCAGGGTATACAAGTACTGAGATTAGATAGTATGCACTTTGTGTACTATCATATTCCTTACTTTTCGTATCATCACAAACACATGATTTAACATTCTTGGATTTTCTCCAGGAATTACTTCTATATCTCATCCTCTTTCACACAGATAAGAGCAATTGTAGAACATCTAAAAGAATATGAAACAAAATATAAATTCTAGTTCTCATCATTTCTTCCCTATGTTCCCATAGGGAAATCAACAGGGAGGTCCATAACAACAATCCTGTTTATGATTATCAGATAACATCAATATAAGGCATATCAAAATAAAAAAGCTCTATCTAATTGTTACCCCTCACGATCATCCACCACTTCAGGTTGACTCAACACATAGAGTTTATCTATTTCATGTTGTTGCTCTTGCTTTTTACACTATTGGGCTGTGACTTTCATAAGCCCTGCTGAGTCTACCTTGGTTGTTGAGTCATTTCCTCCCTTCTTTTAAAAGAAAAGAGTTTAGTATGCTCAACATGTCCATATCTATAACATGTCTTGCCCTCGTACCATGGTCTTATCGATCTTATTACCGATGTAAAAACTAAGCCATGGGTTCTTACAGGTGGAAAGTTAGGACTTTTGCCTTTATGTAGTGATTACTACCTTGGTGCACTGGGCATTTATTGCACTGGTGGCACTAAAAACTTTGGCTTTTTAGAACAACTAGGCAAATGTCTCTACAATTGCAATGACATTTCCTTAATTCTCGGCTTATTGCCCCTTCTTGGGCACTGCCATCACAAATATACTATTTGTCTAAACTTATGGCAAAGTCTATTTTCTTGCCATATGTTAATCCTTCCAACATTTCCACTGTTCCAACATGACCATGTCATTCAGGAACCCTTTTTAAAGCTCAAAGTTTTTGCATTAAGAGCTGGTAACCTAGGTTGTAATGCTAGTATCCAGTCTACTATATGTATCATTGTTGTCTTAACCTGCCTATCAAGAGCATAAACATAGGATTCTTTATCCCAATCGGATCATGATGGGAATTCTTAGGTACTCATTCTTCTCTTGCCTGGTCCCTTGCACCCTCTCCTGGTGCAACAACATTGCTCTCAGCAATGTGTTCCTCGTGTTCTCTAGTCATTTTTAAACTTCACCCTTTCTTCTACATAAGTAGAAGTCACTATAGGGTATACTGGAGGACACTAAAACAAACTCAACACCTTAGTCCTATGTCTCTATAGACTCAACGAACCTTAAGCCCTGATACCAAAACTTTGTGACGATCTGACAACAAATCAAACCGTCACCAGTAAATAATTGCGGAATAACCATAAATAGCGGATTAACAAAAATCATTAAAAATTAAAACCATTTTGCAAAGAGATCCACTTCCAGGAAACTCTTAAGAAGAGAACCAAAGTACTACATACATCATGGTTCACATTGTACATACCCTGTACCATCTCATCTTGAGGATAACATATAATAGTTGCTTTGCCAAACTATACATAAGCAATAAAAAAAACTCGAGGCGTACAAGCCAAAATCTTAGATCGTTCATAAACAAAATGTACTAAATCCAAGGACCTGAGAGTATAGAGACAACACATAGGACTTCTATATACAAGACACGACAAACAATATACTCAACTTGAGCTATTACTGTTGTCCCTGCTACTGTTGATGTACCTTTGTAGTATGGTCTCTACCTCTTCGTCTGCGTTTGCCTAAAAATGTTGGTGACTAACAGGGTGAGACCAATGTCCCAATAAGAGATATAACTCTCCGCCAATAATATTATTATTGCAGATAAATAGTAATTAAACTGAGTAGAGGATTCTTTTATATTAATAAGTACGATTTAATCACTGTTTAAGCATAATAGAGCAATATCATCTTCTGAAACATTGCAACTATAAATGATAAAGAAGTAATTCATCTATTCATTTTATAAGGAAAATGAAGAACATGTATAACATGTATCCATTTAAGATGCATTAAGAAATGTAACATCATCCAATGTTTTCCATATTCAATCCTTAAGCAATATGTTGCATGACTGATTACATTTTACAATCACACTTATGCCCTGAAGAGATGAGGTATACTGCTCATACTCCAACCGACCACTACAAAGTCAAAATCGGTACCATACAAGGTCAATGGAAGAGCCAGCTGCCATGACCTCTGTTGTCTTGGTCAGTGAGAGACCACAAGCAGGACATCTTGTATCAACTGCTACATAGCTTTCCATGGTATACTGACAACTTCGCTATAGATCTATAGCGGCAACTGCACTCTCTTCGGGATTGAGAGATCTCGTATTTATCTACCATCAATCCCGTCATTCATCATCATCGAGAGATTTGTGATACATACATCCCGACATTTATAATGAAGGAGATCTCATATCAATCCCTCATTAGGGCGTAAGGATATTCACACCCATCACCTCTGCATATTCAAAAATATGCCCTCTAGGAGATCCCGTGGGAAAACCTATTTCACCATCACCAGCTACTGACGATGACAGATCTATGGTCACGACGCTACATGATGAAATTCCACTTGATTAATTAGGTGCATTACAATATCTTTTAGCATCAAACAAGTTTCAAACATGAATTATAATAGATGCTACAAAGAAAGGTGTAATACATTTAACAAGTAATTTTATAACCTTTGGAACACTTTAAATGCATAACACTTGGGATCTCAGTCCCTTTTCACATTATTGGGAATTATCATCTCTTAATATTATCATCATCGTGATTACTAGATCTGGGTATTCAAACCCTTAGTTCATTACTGAACATTGTTACCACTTATTATGTAACTAATACCTCTATGTCCTCAGACCAAGGTATACATGATACTTGTTGCACAAGCACCTTACATGGCTCACAAGGCTCATTTAAATGTCTTGTCACCTCTCACTAGGCAACAACTATTCACATGGCTCAAAAATCTCATTTAAATATATTTTCACCTCTTACTAGGCAACAACTATTCACATGGCTCACAAGGCCCATTAAACATCTTGTCACCTCTCACTAGGCGACAACTTTTCACATGGCTCACAAGGCCCATTAAACATCTTGTCACCTCTCACTAGGCAACTAATATCTTTTAGGTCATCGGACCACATAAACATTATACTTTTTATACAAGTATTTAACACGTCTCACAAGGATTATGCCATAAAAGAAATACAACCTTCCCATTATTAGGGTTAGGGTTTCCCCTTTATGGCCAAATAGGGTTTCAAGTTCATATTATCAATCCAAACCCTAAATCATTGCTCCACACATCTAGGAGCATACATTGATATCATAAGTATTCAATCATACTTATTTATTCTCATCATTTATCATTAAATGATTATCAACACAAAGTATGAGTTTCTCTCTCATCCTCACTAGGATATTGATTACATCATACTTTATTAACTTGGCTTAACCTTTTCTCAAGGAATGTTAGCCTACACTTATCAAAGTGCATTTAACTCATTACATATTAATGTAACGATTGACATGACACACTTCATGTGTTACTCATCCAAGTAAATTGGATTTGAGGTGTATCTAGGTGTATCAACCTTGAGGTGTTGGATGTGATATTTATCATGCCTTAGTATATCACTTCCCTCATCACTTTTAACTTACTTAAGTTTATCAACTTATCTTGTATTAGGGTATTTCTCATCCTAATACTTTATGCACTAACTCATCACATTTATCATGTAGTGTATTGGACATAAGTCACACATTTGAATTACCCAACTATCATCAAGTGATATGGACTCATCTCGAGTTAACACATTGTTGATATACCATTATCAACCACTTTAGGTGTTTTACCTATCAAGGTATTAACCAAACCACAACATTACTTGGTGTTACACTCATCACTCCTAAGAGTGTTTTATCCTCACCTTTACAAGGTGCATCAGATTGAATCATGTATGTCAAGTTGAACACATGTATTGGGTTAGGTGTATATCGAGCTAGACATCATCATATCCCTCATACCCTTACCCATCAAGGTATCATCCTTACCAATCATATGGTGTATCATCTTCACCATACATGAGTGTAACGTCCTCACCTCACTTGAAAATATTGGCCACACCATACTTTGGTATATTGGCCATCACATGTTCTAGGGTATTAACCACCTTACCACTTTTGTCATCTAGTGTATTGGGTTACCCACCATATCTTTTTAGAGATATGTACTAAACACTATATCGTCTAAGAGGTGTATGCTTAACCCAATATAGGTTTAGAGGTGTATGCTTGCTTTACACCATATCGGGAAGAGAGGTGTGTGTGTGCTTCACACCATATCGGGTAGAGAGGTGTGTGTGTGCTTCACACCATATCGGGTAGAGAGGTGTGTGTGTGCTTCACACCATATCGGGTAGAGAGGTGTGTGTGTGATTCACACCATATCAGGAAGAGAGGTGTGTGTGTGTATGATTCACACCATATTGGGAAAAGAGGTGTGTGTGTGTATGCTTCACACCATATCAGGCAAAGAGGTGTGTGTGTGTGTATGCTTCACACCATATCAGGAAAAGAGGTGTGTGTGTATGCTTCACACCATATCGGGTTAGACCATTATGCTCATGCCTCTTCAAACCTTCATGGCTTTGATGTACCCTTCACCATGGGTTAAGTGATAGGCTAGACAACTGTTTGAACCTTTGTCAACCCATTATACAAACCGATGCATGCCTCTATCAGTTTCCAAGTCATTTAGGGTTACTTCACCATATCGGGTTGGAGGTGCTTGTTTGTGTGCTTGAACCCGATATTGATGATGCCATCACCATAAATATCTAGACCCTTGTTCTTACTATTCTAAGTCATGGAAAACAGTCCCATGAATATTTTAGAACTCAAAGTATCAACAATTATTCAAGAGAAATCGAAATTGCAAGTAGATCAACAAGTATGATAATTGAAGGTGCATAATAATATAATTGGGTTCAAGTTATATAACCTGCCTCAAGAACAACTTCAAAGCTCCAAGCTCCAAAGCTTCACGTTCATAAGGTTTAATATGACTTATCAAAAGTCCAAGACTCGTTCACAACTCCTTCATATACAAGGAATCACCATGGATAAGCAATTGGTGAAGAAGAAAAGAAAGGAAGATCATAACCCTAAAAGCATGCTTCAATCCAAGGTTGAAGATGATCATGACTTCACCTTAGGGTTAAGTATTGAGCCCGTTCTTGCTCCTTAGCACCTTTTCATGATACCTCACTACCCTTGCACGATATTCCATCACTTGTGGATGATATCCCCCTCACTTGTGGCAAAAAACACCCCACTTGACCGATATCGACATGCTATGGCCGATATCAACATGCTATGGCCGATATTACTTGATATGGCCGATACCCAATGCCTATGCACGACACAAAGGCTCAATTTACAATATATAAGAGCAAGTAGGTGGTAGGATTCGAACAATTTCACTTAGGGGTGAAAGGAAGGGTATATATACTTGAGGTTCATGAAAAAGTGTGTAAACGAGGTGTCATCAATTTGAGCTACTAGGCGCCACATATCCATGCATGGGTGACACATTTACATGCATGCATTAACATTTATCTTGACATGAAAAACACTTGAGGGTAGTCTAGGTATGAAATTTCGTCCATTACTTATATCTTTGAATAAAATATATCAACAAAATCACCACTTTATTCACAACCCGATACAACTTTTCTAAGGAAGTTGTAAATCGATACCCTTCACCTCCTTGAGGTGATTTGCACGTAATGTCCTTTGACAAGAGTCTAAAAACCGATATGAGGCTCCTCTTATGGCTCCTTGGCCGATAGGCACTCATATATAAGCTTTTCAACTTGATACAACTCAAGTTAAGGTTTCATCTTCAACCCTTTTCTTGGTCATTTCATCACCAATATTACCATCACTCATAATTGATTCAAACATGGTGTATCCTTATTTCTATCTACTATAAATGATACATATAGGAAGTAGTAACACTCTAGAGGTGATAATTTGCATATAAACCCCACATTTTGGGTAAATTACAATTTGTACCAAAATTGGTGCACAAGGTACTAACATTATTCAAACAAGTTCAAACTTGGAATTTAGGCTTTCCACAAGCCACCACTTAGCATAATTCTCTCTATTATGATGCTAAAGAACTTAATGCACATTCAACATATGACATATTGCAATATAACCCCTCATCTTGGGTAAATTGCACTTTGGTTCAGAACAAAGGAACATTGCTCAAACAACATTCAATCAGGACCAAACTTGGAACATAAGTGTGTCACATGGTAAAAAAAAACACCTTATAGGATTATATTAAATTTATAAGCAACTTACTTAGCCAAAACAAATAGGGTTACCTCATAACCCAGGTCAGGGTCATTACATTATATATAGAAAACATTGATATAACTATGCATATATATGACAAAATATCTATATTTTTATATTTTCACATATTGATAATATACATTTAATAATATATGTATATATTTTTCAGATTCAATTTTTTTCTAGAGTGAATACAATCATATCCAATATCCTATCCAAAATTTTTAGATATGAAATTTGATATCCTAAATCCATTTTGGATTATGCAGATGTCAGGTTTTTGTAAAAAATTTAGACTCAAATCTAGATCGAATGTGCGGATTAAAAATATCCATTACAGGTCTAATAAAAACCTATCAACTTGTGCTCCTTGCCAAATATTTTGAAGGAGAAAATCTACTCATATTCTTGCTAGAGCAGTGCTCGTAGAAAGTGGCAAGGAACTCCAAAGTAAGTTCCTTGTAAATTGAGCATGCTCTATAGGGAAATAAAGAGATTTCAACTATATGAATCACTCTATCAACTACTTTTTACACCCCCAACAGCCTAACCATCACCATACTTGACCAACGTGGAAGTAGTACGCCAATAAGCTCCATTTCCTTGTACTTCTTCTTTTGATCAGTAGTGATAGTCGTAATTGTTGGTATAGGGAGCTAAATTGGAGGGGTAAGCTAGTTGGTACACTTGTGGCATGCTATCTCGAGGAGGCCATGGTGAAGGCTAGGTAGGTGGGGTAGAGAACCCACAAGCATGAAGAATTAGAGCCATATGTTGAGCATCAATTTGATAAATTAATTGCTCACATGCGCAGATGTCAGGCTCAACAACACCATCTTAAAGTAATTCATAGCCCTTTGAGATGTCTGGCATTGCTAAATCATCTTTAGCCCACCCTATCCCTAATATAGATCCCTCATGATGCAACATGACAAATTGGTTGGGACTGGAAAAAGGCCAAGGTGGTCTTCTTCCCAGTGGCCTTCTCCTTCTACTTCTTAAGAGAGTTCAAATTCTTGAGGAGGCTATGACTAGAGCTTCTCGAAGTGTAATTGGATCTCCCTCCCTTTATGGGAGGCTTCTTGGTTCTATAGAGAAGTGGGTCAATCGATTTGAGGAATGATTCGATCAACTGACAAAAGGAGTGGGGTGTTGTATGTGGGTGAGTTAGCCAACTAGATGGATGGGTCGTTCAACTAGACGGATGGGTCTATTGACTCGTGTGGTGGCAATGGTTGATGGAGATGGTGGGTTAATCGACCAAAGGAATTAGTCTTTTGAGTCACCCTATCATTGGTGAAGCATGGAAGGGGGGCAGTCAATCAAATAAGCATGGCAAGTTGGTTGACGGTAGCATAGCGGTGAGCTGGATGAGGGGACGGGCCGAGCAATGCGATTAATAGAGTCATGAATGAAGGTATGATCTCCATAACGAGAGGTGGCGTGTATGGGACTAGACGTCAGGTTGGTGAATCTAAACTAATTAATTTATTTATTGTGTCATGTGAATTAGTGAATGAGGTCATGGAGTGGGTTATTGAGATAGTGAAAGTCAATTGGTCGGTAAAAGATTGGTACGATGGATCAGGTAGTGAGCAACATAATGTGGTGGTGTCACCCTATTGGCGTAGACGTGTTCACTTGGGGTAATGGGGGTGCTTGCCAAAGAGGCGATGAGGGAGATATGATTTTCTCATTGGGGGCAAGGGGGAATCAATATGATGATGTTGATCCCTTGCCCTATGATAAATATATAGACAATGGTGGCTCAATCAACTGACTCACTATGTAGGAGTTGTCCAACTGGGCTACGGATAGCGTGAATAAACACACAACCCAAGTTTCCCGACTTACTATGTGGGTCGATCGACTGATTAGGGACAACAAGGTCAGTAACTCACTAATCAAATGACGCCCACCAATCACCTGACTAGTTCGATGGATTGAGAGACTCGGTCTAGGCGATATCCATTTGCAACAGGTGTGTTGTCAGTTGACTAGGTCAATCGATCGATTAACCTACGTGCATTTGCATAGGAGTCGACCGATCGATTCGATGATTGGGTCACCCCACAAGAAAGAATGTTGGGAGTGCCATGAATAGGCAAGCTGATCAGCTGAAGAATTCATTCTGTCAAATTTCCCTTCAATTATTCATGAACAAATGAGACTCCATAAGTCGATTGATTGGATGCACCAGTCATTCGAATGGTGAGTTGATAGTATTATTCTTACTTGATTCTTCTCCTACAACCAATTAAAGTACAATCTGGATCAACATGAGTTTAATAATGCAGTGCATAACACATGAAGTGAATGTCTAATGGACTAGATGCAAATGGAACTATTCTGAATGAGAAAATTAAATCTATCTAGACAAATACAAGGTTGCCTTACTGACATTGCTTAATGTCACTGGATTGTACTATAAAAGTTATCATCATAGAGGGGCTCTAATTGGTGTCTTAGTTGGTTTGGTATATTACCCAAGTGTCTTCCTTTTCATCTGATGCTTTATCTTTGTCTGTATTCTTACTTCTTGTATTCTATCCCATGTGACATGACAAATGCCAATATACAAAGGGAAGTAGTTCGACATCTGTTGGGTCAATCTCCACTAATTGATCCAATATGGTGATTTGTTGTAAAAAGTATGAAATGCATTATTGGTGAGGTATCATGGTGGTGTGTGGAAGTAAAGTTCATTTGTTGAGACACAATCATTTCATAACTACCATGCTAGTCACTAGTGTCTTAGATAGGGATCAAGAGGTTGATCTCGATAGAAATTACAATGCACATTCCCAATTTATTGTCCTTGATTGACACAGAGTAATGCAAAATTATAAGGTGTATGATGATTCTCATAAACTAGATCTCGATGAGAAGAAAAGAGGGAATGAGTAGTTAATATATGTTGGGCTATTAGTGCATGCAGGTAAACAACTATTTTTGGATGAAACGGCTCATGGGTAATTGGGGTAAGACATTGCAAGAGTAGTGGTAGGAGGAGGAAGTGTCTCTCCCATAGTTAGTAGTCTTTTTGTTACAATCTCCTACCCCCAATCACCCACCATTGAAGGAATATCTTAGGGACAAAGACATATCTCAAATTTCTAGGATCTAAACTTCAGTGATAACAAATAATAATGAATAATTTCATTTATAACTTGGAATGATACAAAAGGATGATGATTTCTCCTTAAAATTTGTATGTGATTTTCCAAGTAAATGAGGACTACATGAAGAGATATGCTACATGGAAGAAGACACCATGAATACCATCTTACTAATCCTCTTTGTGACATTAACTTTCATATCTTTGATGTATTCATTTGAATCTCCACGTCATCATATGTCCACGTAAGCCAGCTACCTAAAATGTCGACAGACAAAAATGCGGATCAGTATATTGATATATTGTTTATGTGGTTGCACACAAAAGTGCACACACATATTCAACATTCACATATTTGCACATATGAACTTGTATTTTCATTTAGATAATCTAACCCATGGTTTTCATGCTACCTTGTGTGTATTCATTTTTATAATGATCATTGGACTCATATACAGGGGCCCACTTTTTCTACCCAGGGTGCACTTTTTCTTCCCATGGTGCACTTTTTCACTTCATATCCTATGGTGTCTTAGCCCTACTTAAATAATCTTAGCCTATGTTTTGCACACCATTGATTATTGTGGTATTATAGAAATGTTACAAGGTTAGTTTGATTGGAAATGATGATGTTATATCAATAAATCAAATGCCTCATATATTTGACCTAATAAATCTATTGAATATACTTCTTTTTTGACTATTTTGTTGATTGGAACTCTTCTATTTGGTAGCTTCTTAATTGTTCACCTTTGCCTAAATAATGCCCAAATGGTTTACAATGCACATACTTAGTTTATTCTAGGTCCCTTTCTCTTCTATTTTCTCATTTCTAGGTGATGTTCCTAACCCATCTAGATATGGGTATATTAGAGATGATGGCCCAAGTTAAACATGTACTAGAATGCAGAACTTTAAAGATAGTTTGGGATGACCAGGTTGACCTCTACAACTGGTCTTCTTGTATAAGTTAATTTTGTAGCTTGTCCTGCATGTTATAACACCCATAATGGTGAGGAACAATGAGATGATTTGTTTTTAAGATAAATTAGTAACTGTGATTTCTCATGTTGTTATACATTTACTTTTCTCGTATATCATTCTTCTGAGAATGAAAATTAAACTAAACTCATCATATTTATTAGTTTGTTTGGATTGAATATATTTATTCCTTAATTAGTAAGAAGTAGATCCCCACTTGAACCTCACTTCTTACACGAGCTCACATGCCGCAAAAGGACAAAATGAAATCTAATTTATGTTTGCTCACATATAAGGGCTAGGTACCTTCGAACGTCACTATACATATATTATCAACTCACATAAACGCATTAAAAACTAGATCTATACTACTATAAAAAGAGCGAGTTTGATGTTGCGCTCTCCTTGATTCACTTTCTCCTCTCTTTTTTTTAAAGAATTTTGTTCATACAAATATTTATTCCCACACTCTCCTATTAACTTTTATTATCTTTAATTATGTATTTCTCTCTCCATCCTACGGAAACGGTTCCTTGATTCTCTCCTTTCAGACAACTAACACAAATATCTTTTACCGTAGGGACCCTTTCAAGGACGAGTCATCTCTCCGCATATTTCTAACAAATTTTATATGTCATGTGCATGTGCACGTGTGCGTTCACTACTAGTATAATATACATTTGTAAGTTGATGTTGTCTTACTTACACTATAACGATAACCAATCAATTAGTTTACACACATCTCTTTCCATCCATCTAACATCATTTTTGCATAGTTATACAGCATTAAAAGAACATTAACACGACAAACCGCTAAACTTGGATAAAGAATATCAAACATGATAATTGGCATATTATGCTTACTATACGTATACGGAGAGAAATATGTTAGAAAGCATTTGACTACAAATTGATGTATGTATCAATGATTTTGGTTTGTAATTATATCAACACACGATCTCTGATCGGTAACTCCTATTTAACATATATACATTTATTAGTTGAGCATAATGACGATAGCATAGAACTAGTAACATATTAATCATAGCTCGAACAAACAAAAATACAGGAACTTACATGATTAGTTTTAAGGAGGCCAAACACTTAGGGCCCGTCTGGTTGAGATGAAATTAAAAACGTGTGTTGTAACCGCATGAGATTTTCAACTAGTTACGTTTGGTTTTGCGGAAATGAGACCCATACTTGGAATTTAAACCACACATGCTACATTATCCACGTATAAAACTATGGAACAGGAACCGCACCGTAAAAGGGCGCAGTTCACTTTCTCGATCCTGCTGGTGATTACGGCCACCGCATTAGTGTTATCCTGCTTGAGGCAATATCAGAGTCTACAACTGAGAACATGTTCGCCGTGTGAAGGATACCAGGAAAAAATGTGGGAGTAACTTCACCACAAACTAATTGCAGCACGTAAGCCAAACTTATCGTACAACTGCATCCAACCAAATAATAACATACCAACTAGATGAAATACATCTGCATAGAACCAGACAGAAATGAAGGGGTTTATTTTCATTACTTTGGAATTCCTGTTTTAAAATTCCAGGTGTGCCTTGATTTTACACGTAACCAAACTAGCCCTTAGACGATGATCATATCTTGTCGTATAATTGCAGACTAGCACAACTAGACCATGGAACAACTTAGAAGCCACCTCGATTGATTGATACATTTCTTGTTACTCTTTTCTGTATATGTGTCAAGTCTTGCACTCTATGGTCAATATGACCTTCATTGAAGTCAACTTTTATTTAATTCTTTGGAATTCATTTATCATCTATTATCAATAATCTTATACATCCGTGATTTTTTGTAAATGTTATGTACGGTACTATTTTTCTAAACTTCATTGAATTTGTTCTCTCTACTATCAATTATCAATAATTTTATCTACCCATAAAAAAGAAAACCTACAAGTGGGAGCTAAGAACCCTGTAGTAGTTAGTGGGCCCAAGCTCGAAACAGCACGTTTCGAGTTCCGATATCTGAAGCGCCAAAGCACCTTAGGTAGTTAGGTGCCATGCTTCTCCGAGCAGGCATCGTCGCTTCCTCGTCCCCCTTCTCCGGCTATCCTCTTTTCCGGCGGGAACATCTAAATAAACCTCAATCTAATACACTTCATCTCCATTCTATCTTCAAAATCCGCTGCCCCGCCAACCACAGCCCGCATGGCTTTTTATTGCGGTGTTCCTCATCCTCTTCCCCTCCCCTCGCGCTCGGCTCCTCCCCGCTACGGCACCTCGAGCCCTACCTCCTCGAACAATGGCGCCCTGTTCTCACGGGGTGGCTCTGCGGCGCCGTTTCTGCCCTCTGCCTATCCAAGGCCGTGCCAAGGGCTGCCAACCTTCCGTCCGCCCTAGCTGCAGGACCTGTTTACTTGGCGCAGGCGGGACTGCCGCTGGCCGCACTCGCCTTGGGAAACTCTGCTGCTACGTATTTCCAGCAGGCGTTTATCTGGGAGGCTTCACTTGGCGCGGTGAGCGCGGCCAGGGCCGACGTGTTTGACCACGTGATCCGCCGTGACCTTGCGTTCTTTGAGGGCAGCGAAGGTGTTCCAGCTGGAGACATTGCGTACAGGATCACCGCAGAGGCCTCGGACGTAGCTGATATGATCTTTACGCTCTTGAATGTTGACTTCCGTTTTGACTTTTCCTTCCTTTTGTAGTTTTTATGCGTTACTGTACCTGTTGCTCATTGATTATATCTGTTTAGTTTAGATGGTGGTGCCGGATACCTTGCAATTAGTGGTCATGGCGACAAATATGGTCACCGTCAGTCCAGTTCTCTCAATGGCATCCGTGTTGGTAAGGTTGGGATTTGACAAAACATTTGTTCTTGCATCTATAGTTGACGAGCGTCCGACCAATGCTATTCATGGAAATAGGTTATTCCTTGTTTGTGTCTTGCCATTGCCTACCTTGGCCATACTCTGCGGAAACTCTCTCAAAGAGCTCATGCCAGTGTTGCGAAGCTGTCGTCATATCTTAATGAGGTACACATGCGCAGCTCCTACTGAATGTGACTCATTCAAGCTGCCTCAAATGCCACAGGCTTTATTGGCTATTTTTTAAGCTTTCATGTCTATTGATTTTTGAACAGATCTGAAAAGAAGTTAACATCCTTTTTGAGATATGGTTTGTACTATTTTCAGGTGCTTCCATCTATTCTCATTGTCAAAGCCAATAATGGAGAGGTTAAAGAAAGCGATCGATTCCGAGCTCTTGTTGAAGATGATTTTGTGAACCTCTTAAAGAAGAGAAAGATGAAGGCACTCATTCCTCAACTTATACAGATACTTTATATTGTAGGACTATCTCTGGTCTGTGCAGGATCAGTCATGATTTCAGGAGGTTCCTTTGACTGCTCTGCTATGGTTTCTTTTGTAGCATCACTGGCACTAATAGTTGAACCTATAAAGGTAGTCAAACTTCTTAACCTTATATGCACAGTTATACTCATTATTTTTTTATTTAAGACCCTCCCTGTCTATCTGAAGAAGACATGGAAGATCCAGTTTGCTTGTATATAAAATAAATAAGGTAACCTGATATAAATAATAAACAATGTAATGGAGGCTTTGTAGTTTGTAGGAGATACATAGGAGTCTTATTAATGCATGACCCATTTTTGCATATAATAAAAGTAGTAATATTTCACTGACCAAGATGTAAAAGGCGGCCTTTATGGTTGTCTTTTGCAACCCCTTGTAATTCTGTATATATAGAGTAAATCTCGTAGCCAAAAAATAGTTGAAATATCAGACTTTCCGTTACCCTTTCATGCAGACTTAGGACCTTGTCGCTGAAAAAATTGACTATGATTGGTATGTTCTTCTCTTATCATCTGATTTTCTACTTGGCATCAGAGTAGCGATCTTGGCATTTCTCTTGCTGGGAGTCTTTGTGAAATAACATGCATTATCCTTCTTCTTCTAGGGGTTGGATTCAATTCATTGATAGCTTTTCTTGCTTGTTATGGCCAGATTGAATTAAGAAGTGAAAATTAGACTTCCAATAGCCAGACACAGTTGTTGGTACTCTTGGTTGTTGATGTTCAAATCCTTTGGATGAGACACATCACACATCCATCTCTGCGAGCATCAATTTCTTAAATATCAAGGCAACCTGTCTTCTTCAACCCTGTTCCTGCAGAAAAAAACTGTTCTTCCCTAGTAATGAAACTTGGTTTCTCAATTGGGAGATCGAATTGTTTGAGGAGAAAAACATAGTGTATATCTCGCAATGACACGTGCTTCACGCACATAGAAATTGGATTCTGTTTTTTGTTTGGTTATCATGCACAATCACTCAATGGCATTGCTCTGGGATTCACAATGTCCTTCCTACTGTGTCCACAGAGCTCGGAGATCCAAGCTGATGCTTTGATTGACCGATCATCTTATGGGCAGCTGCAGTTTCTTTTTCTGTCTACTTTGTTGTTTCGATAGAGCCTTAAGTCTTTATTCTATTTTTCTTCTTTCTTTTTATATCTATCACGAGATGAAATTGTCAAGTGTGGTGCTGTGCAAGAAGACGGTAAGGAGACCATGGATCTATATTCTGAATTAGACTAAGTATTGTTTAGCTGACCGAGATGTAAATGGCAGCCTTTAGTATTGTTTAGCTGACCGAGATGTAAATGGCTGCCTTTTTGGTTATTCTTTGTAACCCATGGCAAATCTGTATGAATGGTCAGCCTTGTACCCAAAAAATATTGAAATATCAAAACTGATTATTCTCTCTCCCAATGACCCGTGTATTCTTCTCTTCTCGTTTGATTTTCCATGTCAGTAGAATACTGATCTGGTGGAGATTCTCTTGCTGAAATCTTCATCAAAGAAAGAACCCCCTTCACCTTTGAGTGGTTGGATTCGATTTATTGGTATGTTTTCTTGCTTGTGGTGGCTAGATTGAATGGAGAGGTGAAAATTAGAGTTTTCAAATAGAGGAATAGCCAAACACAGTTGTTTATACTCTTGATTGTTGATGTTTAAACCTACGCACGAAACACATGCATCTTTGGCAAGCATGAACTTCAGAAATATCAAGGGCAACCTGTCTTCTTCAAGTCCCTTCTACAGAAAAAAAGGGGATATACGTCCCTAGTATTGAAACTGGGTTTCTCAGCCATGAGGTAAGATTGTATGAGAGAAAAGCAATAATGCATACCTAGCAATGCACTCATGTCGACACTCATAAGAAAATGTCAGGCCTTTAACTATATCACTACCATCACTCATCCGACCAACTTAGGAAGACATCGTAACATTGAATAGTTGCAAATCTATAGACAGTAATGTGTAACGATGAGATTCATAAACTTGAGCTGCTGGTTTCTTAGTGGTTGATCCCGGTGATGATATTGGTTTGGATTTTGGAGCTGGATTATAATTTGAGGCCAGTTTCAGTGACGATCAAATTGGATTCTGTTTTTTGTATGGTTATCATGCACAGTCAGTTACTCACAACCTAGGAAGCACAGACACTTCCCAGAGTCCGCCGTGTCCGTGTCCAACATGGACACACCATGGACACACGTGGACACGTGGTGGACACTTCTGGACGTGTCCAAGTCCCCGTATTTTATTTATCAGAAGTTGGACACACTAGGACACAACACATCACTGATTAAGAAGAGGAAACATCCTATTTGCACATAATCGTCCTCACCACTCTTGATGCACGTCTCCCCCTCATCACATCGTCACCTAGGTAATAACTCCTCTTCCTCCACCTACAGACTTTGGCCTCTCCTCTCTCTCCTCTCATTGCCAACCTCTCGTCTTCCTCTTCCTCTAATACCTATGTTTTATTTATCCATCACCACCACCACCACCACCACCACCAAGAACCTCTCTTCCCCTTCCTTTTCTTACCAAATATGAATGTACACAATGTTTAACTCTCTTCTACGAATAACATACCTCCTCTTTTTTCTTTGTTGTCCACCATTGCTATCTTTTTACTGTCCAAATTTAGATGTGCAAATATTTTATTGTGGGTCCATACTTGTAGTGCTTAACTTGTTATTGTTTGTGAATAAAATTTCTATTGCTTTGACTATCATTGTGTTTACAATGTCGACTTGTTTAATCGTATGCCTTTGATGACTTAATTTCAAGACCCCTACAATGTGTGTTTGAATGAAAATATGAAAGTGAATATAGCTTGGATGAAATGATCTTTATGTTTGAATGTGCTTGTTCTTTTTTGTGTTTATACTTAAGAATAATATATATGTAAATGTATATTTTTCGCCGTGTCCAACGTCGTGTTCGTGTCCTATATTTTTTAAAATTCCCGTGTCTGTGTCCGTGTCTGTATCTGCGTCTGTGTCCGTGTCTATGCTTCCTAGCTTACAACTGCCTTGGAATGCACAATGTCCTTCCCACTGCATTCTCCACGGAGCTTGGAGATTCAAGCCAATGCTTTGATTGGCCGATAATCTCGTGGCAACCGCAGTTTCTTTTTTCTGTCCGATTTTTTCACATAGAGCCTTAGTTCTTATGTCTTTTTTTTTCATATCTATCTGGAGTATGGCGCTGTATGCAAGAAGATGGCCTGGAGACCCAGAATATATATTCTAGATTAATGAAGGAAATGTTTCACTGACCAAGGTGTAAATGGAAACCTTTATGGTTATCCTTTCCAAGCTCTCGTAACTCTATATAAGATCAACCTTGTACGGTTGTACCCGAATATAATTGTTACACAAAACTTTCTATTCTCTCAATTATTCGTACAACCCAGCCACTTACTTTTGCTACTAGATCTCTTGTTAGAAAGTAAAAGACGACTAATAGATGTTTTGCAATATAGAGCACTACTCCTATAGTTAAATAAAAAACCCTACTCCTATATATAGGAGAAGGGGACACTTACAGATTTGAACAAAACCCTAATGGGCCAGATATGCTTAGGCCCATTTACTAACTAATTTCATCAGTTAATTAACTCTCAACACTCCACCTCGAGCTGGAGCATGGGTGAATCAAATGCGCAACTTGCCAAGACAAAATCAAAAGAAAAAGGCTACTAAAGATAAAGACAGCCATACAAATTTTCTGACACTCTTGAAATCTCATAATACACATAAGCACTTAACCACTCAATGTTAAAGTAGATAGTGTCAAGGTAGTAGCAGATAAGTGAACTCCCCCTCAAGCAGATAGTGCAGAAGTAGAAGAGTAAATCCCCCCTTAAGGACATTATGACGAGGCATGTAGCATAAAGAAAGTGGTGCAAGGTAGATAGTAGACGAGCCTCCAAAATAAACAACATAGCACATGGATTAGTAGACAACAACGAACATGCATAGTGGTCTTCATCTTGGTCGCTGACGTCGCAGTCCAGTGGGTGTTGGGTCACAATCCAAATAGTGTTAGGTCACAGTTACAGATAGGAAGCTTTCTACATGCATAGAAAGAACAAACCAGCAAAAAGTCGACGTGCAAATAAAGCACGGACATGTAGATAGTGCAAATGCAACAAACAATAAATAAATGTGCTAACATAACACAAGTAACAAGAACAACATCAAGTGGATAGAAGACCATGAGAAATATGTAGATATACCAGAAAATCCAAGATGCATAAACATAATATATGAGAAGCTCCATTGCAACATATGATGTGTAGTAGCAATATAACAAGAGCAAATGATACAGTGGTAGAAGGTAAGTAGCACCACAAATAAATAACTCCACAAAAACCAAAGATGAAGCGTATAAAACCATAGCAGCAAACAAGGCAAATAAAAGCAGCAGGTAAACGATGATGAAGCTCCAAAATTCCAACAAACCATGTGTTTTTCATTTTGGATGTTGCCCTTTCAATGACTTGGTGAAAAGAAAATGTTTGGGTATGGTCCTAAGGTGGGGATGCTCTACCACTTAAATGAGACAGATATTGTTGCATTACATGCTAGGACGTGTAGAATCACCAATAAATAGAGAGATTATCTTATCCTATGGGAAAATGAACATCATAATGTGCACTTCAAAGTTCAAATGGCAAAGCATTGTAGAACTCACTTTTCTGTTTGTAAATACCAAACATAATTTACTCATGATCTGATTTAGCTGATGTTTGATGTCCTTTGAATGTGATCTGTTGGGACAAAGTAGCTCATTATATTTTTTGATGATTTCCTGTATGCACGTTTGGACTTGCACAATGAGGAAGCACCGGAGCTGTGAAGTAGGAGTCATTCTCACACAATGGTTTATTCCACAATGGGAAGTTAGGGTAAACGAACCAAGTTGTAAATTGAATATTCTAAGATGTAAGGGCAATTTCCCTTGGCCATAAAGTATCACTTGAATATAAGATAGGATTTAGCAAACTACATATCAATGCATCACTAGAAGTTTATTTTAATGCATCACCTTTTTTTTTTTATTCATAGTAGTATAGATGTTTTCCTTGTCCTTTTTTGGACCTTAGTTTTCTGTGGATACTATACATAATAGGACCTCTACACATTAAGCAGCTCAATGTTAAAATTTCTTACAAGTGCTAGATTTGTGAATTCCTTAATGATTTGTTTCCAATGAGGAAGCACTTGGAGCTGTAAAGTACGAGTCATACTCACTGGAGGATTTGGGGCATGAACTAACTTTCAATGAAGAGGTTCCATCTTTACAAGATTGCGTTAATGTTACTCTTGACTATCTGGTTGGCCACTTGTATGATGGCAAAAGTTCAATGGTAGAAGATGCCACTTATTTGGCAATCTTGTTGTCATCATCTCGTCCCGTGCAACCCTAGACTGTAGAATGGCTCGTTGAAGTGCATCCCACAAGTCGTGTGTGGATGCTTTTACTGTTTCTTATCGTGCTGGACTCCTCTGTTGAGCTTAGTTGAGGCTTATATCTCTAGTATGCTAGTCATGTAATAATTCTACTTGAGGAATTTGTTGCTGCTGTGATGTCAGTTAAGGAGGACACCTAGTATGCAATCACCATGATAGTTGAAATCTCCGACTTAATGACATGTTTGGGGTTATGCATGGTAGGTCCATTTGAGTGACGAGCTTTTGAGGGTCCATGTACACTAGATTAAGAAATTGTGTTGTAATTTACTTGCTTTGTGCCGCGATGTTCCACAACATTGCCTTAACAAGATTAAATTCAATGCTCAAATGAGTGTTCCTAGATTAAATGTCCACCAAATGTCCCGTCAATATGCAAATCAAGGTCCAATGTGCAATTAGACTCTAGGGATGGCCAGGCCTTCCACAAATCTTGTCTATTTTTTGGAAATTTTCGATTTCCAGAGCTTCTTGAATCATGGAACTAAATTTCGATCAAAATTGTGAAATTTCTGATTTTTCAATTGGACCTTGAATGAAAGGAGATTCCATGGATGTCAAAGCCTTATACATATCTTCTCTAGTTTTTGGAAAATTTGAATTTCTAGAGTTTCTTGAAATCATGGAACAAAATTTCCATCGAAATTTTTGATTTTTTCCAATTGTACTTTGAAACATAGATCTAAATGTCGTCGACATTAGGCAAAATTTCGCCGATAATGTCGATGTCGACGGTTAGCGACGTCGAATGCATGTAAACATCTTTATTCTACAATATCCTCGACATTTCGTCAAATATGTCGACATTTCCCCATATGTCGGCGAAGTTGGCCCAAGTCCATACAAAAATTCCACAATGTCCTCGACATTTATCGAAGTCGTCGAAGTTGGCGACATATTTCAGGGATTTTGTGGAGTTGGCTGTGTGAGGTGGAAAAAGTGTTGGAGCTTGAGGTAAGATGATTTTGATGTTATCTTTTACTATTCTAAGCTAACACTAATAGAACGATCCTCTCTCTGCTAAATCTACCATAGATTTACACTATTTTTATGTAGTTTGTTTATTGTCACAAACTTTATATATGGAAGAACTCTGTAGTTCGGAGACGACTGTATGTAAGCGTGCATTTATCTACATATGTAAACCTGTATGGATGGCTATATGTAAACATATATTGTGTTTTTAGGCTAGATTTGATGAAATATGTCGATTTTCATCACAAAATGGCTATTTTTAGCTTAATTTTTGTCGAAGTTGCGTCGAAACTTTGGTTGTAAAAATCCTCGACATTTCCTCGACATTTCCAAAACTTCTGTGTCCACACCTGTCGAAGTCGGCTCGAAGTCGAAGTCCTGTTCCATGCTTTGAAACATAGAATCAGACATCGGAACACACAAACACAAAGAATGAGATGTAATTTTGCAGCGAAATCACAATTGGGTCCGTATTTAATGGAAGGGCACTTAAACACAACTCGCATTTTGAGAATGTTGTTCGAACGACTGCTGCTACTACGGCTTGGATATTTTGGCGATTTTCTCTGAATCTCTTGCTTGCAGAGGCTATTTTTTGTTAATTCCAAGATATGTTCCCCTTTCCTAGCCCATCTACAACTTCTATTCCCACTCTTCTATAGACATCTAAAGAAATACTCCTAAAATAACAAAGTTCTAAGTGCTAGATCTTTTGAAGATCACATGATCTACAAACAAAGCTTAAATACTTAATACTTATTAGTTATTGCTAATTAGTTATTAGCTACTAACTAATACTACAAGGAGTGGTTCAAGTGGTCAAGCACGGCATCCCCTCATGAAGGGACCCATGTTCGATTCACAACTGCCGCCTTGTTATTTACCACCCTCCGGGCGTCCGGCCTTTACTACGGTTTGGGGGAGGGGGGAGAAAATCTTCTCTTCTAACCCAACTAATACTACTTAGTAGTTGCTAATTACTGCTTAGCTAAATTTAGTAGTTGCTATTAATAACATATGATATACAAGTTGTAATTGTAAGTTACAATAACTTGCAATTATAAGTTTTAAGCTGCAAGCTTACCTTGTGGGTTTGTAAGTTTGTAACACTAACAAATTTGACAATCTTGTTCGTTTTTGCACTCAGTCATCAAGATGTGGATCCCACCCCGACTTGTAAACATATCAATTTATTATATGATCTAGTGTGTTTGTAAGATTTCATAATTAAGTTCCTTAATTTTATCATCAAATTGTCATCAAAATTAATGTCAAAATAGTTCATCTTCCTTCACCTACAAATGTGGAGACCCCCTCCCCTCACATATCCACTATGAAATATTATTGCATATTTAATTGTATCTTGGTGCTTAAATCGTCATGGTAAATTTTCATGATTTAATTTGCTCATTTTGGAGTCGAAATGCCAGTGCCGTAGATATCAATAATTCGGTCAAAATTTCTGTAGATTTCTGTTTCAAGGCAATCAGATACGATGTAGAAATTGTACATTTCATTTTATGCTTGAAATAAAAATGACACAAGGAACATCTCTAATGCTATGTCATACTCATAGGCGCTATTCATTTACTAGTTGTATCTCTAATGTTTAACCAGTCAACACTTAGGGTCCAATTGGTTTGCTATAAGTCATCCATAGTAAATAAGAAGATGAGTTGCTTTTTCAGTTTTCTATGAATGGTTTTCTACAAGTCAGGTTCTTAGTTCCAATTACTTCAGTGGTATCCCAAAAGTATGTATAAAATGCATTTCCTGAGTTCTCTTCTAAATACCGTTGAGAAATAAGTGTCATGCTAACTATCACCAACCCCCATGATATTAACTTTTGATTTCTTTACATAAGTAACAAGTCCAATCCTTCACTGATGCATTTTGTAGTTAAAAGCCGTGCTAACTAAAATTATATAGGAACTCCTACGTTGACATCTAAACCAAGCCTATCACATAGATTAAACCAAATTCAATCTAAGAACTGAAGTAGAGTTCTCATAAAATAAGCTTCACATATTTAGTTAATACTCACAAGTCATAACAAACTATTTGGATTGGACCTTAGCAGGGTAACTATTAATCAAACTAGATGATTAATTTGTGATTGGCAACATGACATATTCATGTCAAAATCCTAACTAAATTGAAGCTTGTTTATTCTCTTGAGATGTGCCTCTGAAGTGAATGTATGCTGTGTTAATGTATTTAGTTTTATGTTATTTATTTTGTGCTCTTTAGTATCTTATCTTTTATCCCATATTAGTGAACTATTATTTACTGACCTCTCCTATCCTATATGTGGAGATGATCTATGCTTGTTATAATAGCAAAATGATAGAATCCTTTTCTATTCACATGTTATCAACGAATTTGATCCTTCCTAAACCTCTCCTCTTCCCCTAATGCTTCCCTCCCCTCCCACCTAGCCGTCGCCCTCCCTTTCTTATTTCCTTTCCCTCTCCCCTCCCCGCTAACCTTTCTCCCTTCCCTTCCTCTCTCTTGCCGCTGAGTCTGCTGCACTTCCCACCTGCTGCCAAGCCTCTCGCCACCAAGTCGGAGCTTCACCAACCAACTAGCCACTGTGCCATCACCAGCCCTCCACACGCTGTCTGCAGCCAATCCATCCGCAACAACTACCGACCCCCCCATATCCCTAAGTTCACCGCTACCCTTAAACCCCCGCCACCCCTGATCCCATCCTCTCCCTGCTGCTGCTGTTGTTCACAACCCAAGCCATCGCCATCTCCAGCCGTCCATCAATCTCTAGCTGCACACTCCACTATTTAACCCTCTCCAGCCACCAATCCGTTGCCCATGAATAATAGTTGATCCACTTTTTCAGGCTGTCTTTGCTATAGAACACCTCTAACTCGGTTTAACTTTCGTTTTAGGGAGGGACTTGTTCCCTCCCTTCTATCTTTGTCACATGTTAGTCTAAATTGATGGTGTGGCGTTGGTTGCTTAAATTCTTTTTTAATGCCCATGTATTGGGTTTCTGAACTCTACTACTGTTATTTGGGGTGATGCTTCACACCCCTCTTCTGAACTACTGCTCTACCAAGCTTTCTGGTAACTCGTGTGGACTGAACATGAACTGCATTCCAACATGGCCTCCAATGATAATTTAAGAAGGCTTTGTGTGACTACATTAAAATTAATTGGTTCTAACTATGTGGTCGGCTTCTTTTGAGTTGTAAGTCAAGGCCCAAGTTCGGTACTCTCACCTTATTCCTAATGCACCTGCTACTCCTACCAATGCCGTTGATGAGAAACTAAGCAGTCCTTTGACTTGTGGGTCAAGGATGACTCGGGAGTGGTGACCTGGATGGTCAACAGTGCATAGCCTAAAATAAGTCAATCACTTCTAAGACTTCAAACTGCGAAGGCCATGTGGGATCAATTATATCATGTTTATACATCAACAAAATCTTAAAAGGGTGTTTGAAATCTTAAAAAATCTTGCTAAAAAATATTTCTATGATGAAAACTTAGTTGAAGATTATTATACCAATGCTATACTCTGTGGGAAGAGTTTGAGGTTTATCATCCCATGTCATTTGACATTACTGAAATCTAAAGACAATGACATGAATTGCAACTTGTACAATTTCTTGCTGGATTGCCTGCTTCTTTTGTGGGAGTTGTTGATCCTCTACCTAAACTACACGATGTCCTAAAACAAGTCCTACACCTCCCCCATGTTTCTTCTTCACCTGTTGGTTCCTCTGAGGCGTCGACTCTTGCAGTATGTTCTAGTGACTCTGGCCGTGGCCGTAGTGGAGGGCGTGGTCGTTTTGGGCCATATGAACCTGAATGTGACTAGCCCCCTTGTAGACCGGGACGTGGTCAACTCTCCACTAGACCTAGCAATGGCCCCCCTCTTTGATCAAGACACTGTAACATTTGTGGTCAAAATAACCACAATGAAGATCGCTGCTGGGCGAAACATGGATATCCAAACACATGGGCCAATCAGGCCTCTATTGACTACACTAAGGATGAGCCTGCCCAAACTACCCCTGCTTCTGTGGATTGGGTTCAAGTTGAATTTGAAAAATTCATCCCAAAAGAGACTCTCTGCTCAAACTACGACTGCATGCCCTGATGGTGATTTTGATTTTTCAGCTTTCTCGGCTCCCTATGGTAAAAACAAATGGGTCATCGACTCTGGTGTTTCTACTCATATTTCTGGCAATTCTAAACTTTTTTCCGATATGACCACCACATCTACTATTCCCCCTATAATTGTATCCAATGGCACTCAATCCCCTGTACATGGGGTTGGCAGTATTCGAACATTGAATAATTTTGTGCTCAAATATGCTTATATGTTCCTTGATTTCTTATGAATCTACTTTTTGCTAGTAAAACAATCAAACAACTTCAGTGCTCTATTACGTTTGACTCGATGGATGTCTTTCAGGATCTCCACACGAGGATGAATATTGGTTCGGGCCATGAGTTGACTAAACGAATTATACTATCTAGATGCTCTATAGACTGCATCATTGCTATCTTCATCTGTTTCTGGACTTCAGTGGCACTATCGCCTGGGTCATTCGTCAGTCTCCAAGCTCAAGCACTCAATTCCATATGTATTCTGAAGCATGCCTATTAGGAGAACAAACTCGCTGTGTTTTTCCTTGAAAAATGATTCTTTCCTCAAAATTTAATTTTGATATTGTGCATGTTGATATATGGGGACCGTGTTTTGTAACGAGTGTGACATGATTCTATTACTTTATGACCTTTATTGATGATTGTTCTTGGGCTATTTGGTTACTTTTACATAAAGACCAGACACATTCTTGAGACAATTATTTTTTTCTTTGCTGAGATTGAAACTCAATTTAATAAGCTCATCAAAATCTTTTAGACGGACAATGTCCTTAAACTCATGCAACATTCTGTCATTACTTGCAGTAAATCAATTGGCACCATTCATTAAACCTCATAGACCTGTAAATGGATATTCGAAATCCGCATATTCGATTCGCATTTGAGTTCGAAAATCATGAAAAACATCCGTATTTCAGATATATCGGATCGGATTCGGATACCGGATATGATATTCGAATATTTTCGGATCGGATACCATACTATTCGATCCAAAAATATCCGAATTCGATTATACATATATATAGCACCGAAAATAATATAAACACTGCCCGCTTTTTGTGGTATTTGCTACTTTGCACATCTGTGTGCCGCGTCCTTTCTTATTTCCACCCGTGATGGCCTGACCCACTACAATTTGTTCTAGTACTTACCAAATAAACTAACCCTAGGTATAAAAGTAAGTCGGCAGTGTATTCCCATCCCCTCACTACCCATTTCCGAAGAGAAACCCTTGCGGCTACGAGCCGTCAACAAAGATCAGAAATTCGCGTTGTATTCAATAAGTGGAGAGCAGAGATGAAAGGTCGGACTTTTCCCTAGCTTCAACTAGTAGTGGCGGAAGATCAAAGATGTCTTCTTCACCAACTTTCTAACCGGTAGACGGAGAAGCCTTCCAGAGGAGAAAAGTCATGGCGGCACTGACCGATGGCGTGTACGAGCATCTTCGGCCCCAATAGGAAAGCTTCTCCGGAAACAATCATCCTCGTCCATCCCCGCAAGAAATTTTGCTCAGGTCTTGTTTTCCTTTACAGTGGCCTTCGGTGTGAGAAATATCGGGCGTTCTGGGGAACCTAGAGTCGTTTTGGGGGTTTCACATGGTGATTTGCGACCTTGATCCAGCATATTCCTAAAGAGTTAAAGCACTTGTCTCCCCTGATACCTTTCTTTTGGTGGCAGGAAAATGTTAAATGCTTCCTCTTTTGTTTTCTCTTCGATTTGTAGATCTAGGTGTTTAGCACTAGCAGTGACCTCCCAGAGAAGTTTCGCTATTTGTGGTCTCAGTCTAAATTGTAAGCACAGGATAATGAAGTTTCTATTGGATGATTTCCGTTGATATTTAGCATTTGCAAATTATGTACATGGTTTATTGGATCACTGATGTCAGCCTGTATTTTCCTGATTTCTTTGTTGATGAGCAAACAAATAATTTAGCGGTAATCCCAACAATCTGTCTAACCTGTCCTCGCCGTTAACTGATAGTCCCCAATATTAGGGGCATCCATTGTATCAGAACAATGCAAGTTATCGCAAAAAAGGCCATCTTGAAGATTGAAAAAATGTACTTAATACTCTCATTGATTGTTACTTTGGTTTAATTCATTACAGCAGTCATGCTGGCGCTAGAAAGAAAAATCTGTTGGCGTATTAATTTAGTGTTACTTGTTAAATAAATCTTCTCATAAGTAAGCTGAATATACAGAAAAGACAGCATTATATCTTTCACCCATCATTCAAAACCATTAAATAATGCCCGGATCACAATGTCCTACAAAAAGGAATTTCAAACTTTCGAACTCGGATATTATCCAAATTCGAATTTTTAAAATCGAATACGGATTCTAATAGTATTTTTTAAAATCCGACGGATATCGGATCGAACTTCGGATACGGTAGAAAAAATCAGATTCGGATATCGGATATATACGTATCCGATTCGAATTCGATCCGTTTACAGGTCTAAACCTCATGTTCCTACACTATATAGAATAGCGTTGTGGAATGTAAGAATCACCATCTCCTTGAAGTCGCTAGGACAATTATGTTTCACTATCATGTCCCCAAGATGTTTTGGACTGATACTGTCTCTACTGCCTATTTTTTGATAAATCGAATGCCTTCATCTATCTTGAACTACCAAATTCTGTATAATATTATGTTCCCCGAAGCTCCTTCGTTTTCTGTGCCCCTAGAGTTTTTGGAAGTACATGTTTTGTGCAAAGCCTTCAGACCGAGTTAACCAAACTTGATCCGTGATCTACAAAATGCATCTTGTTAGGGTACTTGAAACTCCAAAAGGATAGAAATGTTATGACCCAACTAGTAAAAAATGGTTTGTTAGTGCAGATGTAGTGTTTTTTGAAGAAACACCGTACTTTTCTGATATGGGTCCGACTCTATCTACGAATTTGCTAGTTGATACCCCACTTATTGTTCCTGTTGAGCTGGTGCTTCTAGAACCTACTGTTGTTCTTGTTCCTATCAAGGTTTACCAAAGACACCACAAGACTACAACCGCCTCTACAACCCCTCCCTCAACCAATCCTCCATCTTCGTTGGCAGATCACGACATTGATCAAGTATTTTCTGACTTGGATATTTCGATTAGCATAGGAAAATGGGTGTACTCTTGTATTTTACATCCTATAAGCAATTTATGTTCTGATGCTAATCTTGGTTTAAGTTTTGCCAATTTCACTGCTGCTCTTTCCACTATATTTGTTCCCAAAACTGTGGCTAAAGTCCCGACACATCTCGCCCGACGTCATATCATGGAGGTGGAAATGGAAGCTCTTCATAGTTCATACACAACATACATGGGATTTTGTGGATGCCCCTACTCATGTTTCTCCTATGGGATGTTGTTGGATCTTTACCGTTAAATATCAACTTGATGGCATTGTTAAATGCCTTAATACTCGTCTTGGTTCTAAGGGCTATACACATACTTATGGCGTCAATTATTTTGAGACTTTTTTTGCCTATTGATTCTCTTAACCCTGTTCGTATACTTAACAAGGCGTAAAAAATGCTTTCTTGTATGGCGATCTACATGAGGAGGTGTATGTGGAGCAACCTTCCGAATTTGTTGCTCACGGGGAGTGTCTAAAGTATGCCGCCTAATGAAAGCCATTTATGGACTAAAACAAAGCCTACGAGTGTGATTTAATAAATTAATTCGGATCTTGCCAAGTTTGACTTTAAGCGCTCACATTCTAATCATTTTGTGCTTGTTAAAGCCACTAGTGTTGGGCTAGTTATTCTGATTGTTTATATTTGAGAGTGACCACAAGCTACCAAGGAATATTTAAGCAAACACTTTATTACTCAAGTTCTAGGAAAATTTTGCTCTAATCTGGAAAGTGGAGTATCACATTCCTCTTCTGGAGTATGTCTATCTAAGCGCAAGTATATCCTTGATCTACTACAAGAAACTGGCATTTTGGGTGCCAAGCCAGTAAGCATACCTCTAGATCCCAATACAAATTGGGATGATGATTGTTCTCCTTCATATCCTGATAGCAAGCATGTCAGAAGACTTGTGGGTAAACTTATTTACTTGACTATTACATGAGCAAATATTACATTGGTTCTTGGACTTGCCAGTATGTATTTGGATAAACCTCGACAATCTCATTGGATGCTGTGTCACATTCTCAAGTACTTGCTCCCTTAAAAGGGACTATACAGGAAAAATGGGCACTACAAGATTACTAGAATTTCTAATTCTGACTATGCAGGCAACAAGGCTGATCGTAAATCTACCTCAGGTTACTGCACCTCTGTAGGTGGTAATCTTGTCACTTGGAGAAGTAAGAAACAAACTGTTGTGGCTAGATCCATTACCGAAGCTTAGTATCGAGCCATGGCTCGTACGATTTGTGAATTTGATGTGGGTTCAAGGCTTATTAAAGGAATTTGGTGTCTGTGACTCTGAGCCCGTGCCTATGTATTGTGATAATGAAGCCTCTATCTTCGTTGCAAGTAACCCCACCACATTTCATGAGTGCACCAAGCACATCGAGGTAGATTGTCACTTTGTCAAGGAGTTTATTTTATCCAAGAACATTTCTACTCCATACATCAGGACTGAGGATTAACCTGCTGATATCTTTACAAAACCGTTGCCAAAGACAAGATTCATCTCTATGCCTGGTGGACAAGCTGGGTATGCATGAAATCTATGCTCCAGCTTGAGGGGGAGGGTTAATATCTTAGTTTTATGTTATTTATTTTGTTCTTAGTATCTTGCCTTTTATCCCATATTGGTGAACTCTTTACTTACTGACCTCTGCTATCCTATATAAGGAGAGGGTCTGTGCTTGTTTTAATTATCAATATTATTGAGTCCTTTTCTATTCACATGTTGTAACTATTTATCATCTTCCAGGGTATCGGAAAGGCCTATAATGAATTAAAGCAAGGGGAGCCAGCTGTGGAACGCTTATTTTATCTCACCAATCACAATCCACAGGTATTATTTGCAGTATTAATATATTTCTTAGAGATGCCAATGTATGATGACTGATTATTTCGATTCCCTTGATGGGAAAAGGTCAGTACAGAAAAAATGAACAATTTCTGGAGCCTGGCAGGCAGATCTTGAACAGAAGAAGCTGCCTGCAACTACTAAATTTAGCATAATGGGTTTTACTAGAAATTCCTTGATTTGTCATTTTGAAACCTTCTAGCTATATCGTTTTTGCTATTCTGACTTTTCAGTAAGCCAAAACATGTTAAATTATTCATAAGAAATCTTGAACCGTACCTCAAAACTACAATTTTTCTGTTTATTTAATTATTTGTTTTGCTTTTAGGAAAATGATGAGACCAATGCAGTTGGCTTAGAAAAAGTCTCTGGAGACATTAAATTTTGCAATGTAAAATTCAGATATGGAGATAAAATGCCTCTAATTCTAAATGGATTGAATCTTCATATTAAACCCAAGGAGACAGTGGCCTTAATCGGACCTTCTGGTGGTGGGAAAACAACATTAACAAAGTTACTCCTCCGCCTATATAATCCTACATCTGGTAAAGTCTTCACAATCCCATTTCCGCTTGTTCATTTTTGCGTTTTCTGTTACGCACTGAGCTTTGATTTAACAGTTTTTGTGTCAGTAGGCTTGATTATATCTTAATGGCTGCTATCTTTCTCCAACATTTTTTGTGATTATCATTTATACTTGCAGGTCATATACTTATAGATGATCTTGACATAAGAAGTATCCAGCTGAGAAGTTTAAGGAAGCACATAGGTTTTGTTTCACAGGACATAGTAAGTTTCTTATTCAACTTGACAATGTTGTATTCATCATCATCTAAGCCTCAGTCCCAACTATGTTGGGGTCGGCTACATGGATCCTTCATTTCCATTCAGCTCTATCATGGGCCATATTCTGGTTAAGATGTAGAGATTCAAAATCTCTCTTTATAAGCTCATCCCATGTTAATTTAGGTCTTCCTCTTCTTCTATTCATTGTGCTTGACTCAATAACATTGTTTCCTATCAGCGCATTGGTCGGTATCATGGAACAAAACTTCGGCGAAGTTGGGCGAAATTTCGCTGAAACTTCGAACTTCGAGCCTAAGCGAAGTCGAATCCTCAATACTTCGGCTTCGTCTAAATTTCGGGGCGAAGTTTCCCTGATTTCGTCGAAGTTGGTTTTTTTGTATGTATTTTCGTCTCAACTTCTCCGAAGTTGTCGAAGTTTCCTCGAAGTTGGCGAAGTTGGGGCGAAATTGAGACGACCCAGAACATTAATTCTAACTAGTGCACTAATGGCTATATAATACATAAGTGTTGCCTCCAACCCTCTTCACAACTTCTAATATCAACTCCTATGTTTGTTGTTGCCACTCTTTCCTATTTGGTTGTATATTTGTATATAATACATATGTTCAACACTTGAACTGTGTATTAGTATGTGTATTGTATGCTTGACCATTGCAGGCGCACTTCATATTATCAACCTACTTAGGGCTAAAGACTCATGAATCGTGTATTTTTGTTAAATTAGCAATTATAAGAGAGAGGTATAACATAATTAGAAGTTTTCAATCGAATTTCCTTAAAATTCACATCATTTTCTTCAAAAATCGGCATCGAAGTTTGTCGAAGTTTGCGTCTAAACTTCCTCGAAGTTTCCACAAACTTCCACTTCCACACCTAGCGAAGTCGACACGAAGTCGAAGTCCTGCACCATGGTCGGTATATTATATTTTTGGATGTTGTATCCAAACGACTGTCTCCAAGTTCTATGATATCAAGGTCATGTAAAATGCAACATGATTTCATATTACACATCTACAGCGATTCTTTAGACTGCTATGTTATGATGTAATGTCCTACTCTATAATGCTTTTTGTTAGAACTGAGGATACATCATCGTGAGTTTTGAGACCCTCCGCCTATAATAACTTTGCAAGTTCATTCATGGCACTTCATATTTTCAGTATTGTAGCTAATGTGCTCTGAATATTATCTTAATTTGACCTGAAAATAAACATGCAGACTGACTTGTTGCTTTGTTTACTTCAGAAGAACTTTTTTCACCCCCTTTCTCCATATATAAATTGCACAGCACGCATGCGGGTGCGCACACACACACATAGAAGACTAAGAGATATTTTACATTAGGGAAACCCTACTATATATAGGACATGGGACACAATTTTAGACTTGGACGCAAATTTTGGTTGGGTCCGAGTATGTTGGAGTAGGGTTTCATTAATGGAAAATATCTCATAGCCATCTATTTTCTTTCTAAAAGTCTCAATCAAACATTTGTGAATCATCCACTAAAAGATGTGCGGTTAAGTTCTGTAAATTGTTGAAAAACATATCTCATGCTATGTATTAGACACGACTGATTTTTACCCACATCTTACCAATGCTATATTCTCTGAATTTGTACAGTTGAAATTAATTGACGAAGTTCTGAAGGTGATTACTGAATGTAAGTGAAATGTATTAGTTGGTAACCTTGCACACACACACACACACACACACACACACAGTGAGAGAGAGAGAGAGAGAGAGAGAGAGAGAGAGAGAGAAACATGCACACACTCGCACATATAAACATACGTAGGCGTGCCCGCACATGCATATGCAGGCGTGGGCGCGCATGCACGTGTACGCGCACACACACATGCACACACGGACACAATTAAATATCGTCTTGGTGTTTGAGAAGCTGTGCATGAGATGATTCTTTGATGCCTTTTTTCTGGATGCTCTTATTCTGCTCGCTAATGAGATGTAGGTAATGTAGGATAGGAGAATGACATTACAGGATGATTAGGTAATCACTATATACAAATATACTTCATTCCTTCAACTTTAGGTGATGTAGGATAGGTTTCTTATCTACAGCCCGGCTAGGCTTTGGGCGCCTTTGATTAGAGCACGTCAGATTCATCTTTCATTTGTGTTTTATTTTCTTTCTGGGGTTTATTTGTAATCATTTCAGTATTAGGAGGTAGATGTAATAGTTGGCGACTTGTTTGAAAGTTCTTAGTTAATTTGTTTTTGTTTCTTAATTTAGTAGGGCCATGAGCGCAAATGAGCCAAATAAGGCTTCCCGAGGGTATTATCTGACATAGTTGAGTTATATGAATAAATTTCATTATGTAAATCAAGTTTGCAGTTGCACCAATTGGTATTTGAGCTTGAAATTGAAACCCTAGGTCTAGACTCCCAAGACCCCCGAAAACAGCCAAAACTCTAGGTGCAACCCAACCCACATGTCCCTACCATCTCCCTACCATCTATTAATCCCAAACCCTAGGTTAGGATTAATCTCCTCCATTAAAAAACTTTTCATGTGAACAATTCTTGCCCGGTGACTATTCACCCCCATGTTCTTTCATTCATCCTCCCTTTTTTTTATCACACCCCTTGTCTTCCAACCTACCTTCCTTATCTCCTTATTACAAGAGCTGAACCCATCCATATAACCGATCCATGTGCAAACTTCTAATTTCTAGAAAAAACTGTGGGTATGTGATGTCGATTGTAGCACAGTCGATCTTATGGTGTTTGGTGGCTCAACCACACGCAACTTGAGCGACTTCCACTTGGGTTCTCTTACGGCCTGTCAGAGCAAGCCCTCAACGTCACCGACCCCTTTTGGAGGGTGTGGGCTCCTCCTATTCCTCTAGTAGCGGCAACTAGCTGCCACCAAGCCATTTTCACTGTTCCTGCGGGCCCATAAGGGGGTCACACTCATTGAGGGTGGCTCCTGATGGGGTACTAAGACCCTCTCGACGTCCCCTGAAAGTCCAATGGCCATCCACAACCTGTGGGTGGAGCGACATGCCTCATGGTGACCACTCAACCAACCGCTGCTACTATAACAACCAATGAGAACATAATTTTTGGTTCTAAAATTCAACTTTTTGATGACTTCCACCCATAGTCACAATATACTCCGCGTATTATTCACCTGCCGTATATGACGACTGTTTTAAACTCCAAACCGAATAATACATTTTAAACGCGTTTAATTCACATTTTATTCGTGTTCAATATGTTTTTTTAACGTTTCATATAGTTTGTACTTTTGTTTCACATTTGTTTTTTCACATCCTTCTTTACTTGCAGCAGGGTTCCACTAAACTCTCCGACCTTCCTCCTCTATCCCGTGACACACCCTGAGTCAGGAGGAGTAACCCTCGACATTCTACATGCATGCTCCATCTTCCTCCTCCATTATCCCCCCTTCTTTGTGCATGCTGCTCCCACTTCTTCCCCTTCTTCCACCATCCTCTCTTCCTCTTTGATTTCTCTCGACTGCTTGATGCTTCCACTTCTTCCCCTTCTTCCTCCTCCGCCGTCCCCTCATCCTCCCTGATTTCTTCCTGCTGTAGCAATTTCTATTTCTTCCCATTCTTTCTCCTTCATCGTTCCATCTTCCTCCTATTTTCTTCCTCTTTCTGCTGCTTCCCACTTCCATGTTCCACCTCTTTTTCGTCCTCTCTTCTTTATCTTCCTCCTACATCCTGTTTGTCCCTTTCTCCTTCCTCCTCTCATTTCACTCATTTTTTCATTTTCTTCTATTTTTACTGTTAGACACTTAGACAGTTTGATTCCTCTTTATACTATACCATCCTCCTATTATCCATCTTTGGCAATATTCTCCTTCCTCCCCGATTTCCCCCTTTCTTTTGCTTCCACATATCCTCCAACGTCCTCATTCCCGTTCCTCCTGTTCCCAACCTTCAATTACTTTCCCTTCATCCACCATCCAACATCCTCATCCCCTGTTTCACCCTAGTTTTTTTTTCATTCTTTTTTTAGCTCAAGGAAGTTGGGATCACTGGACGTGTGAATTTGACACAAGTCAAACAACATTCAAGCTCAAGATTAGTAATAAGCTTGTCAGCCCTCTACAACATCCACTGACCACGTAACCCTTCTTCCTTTTTCGTTCACTTCTTATTTGCAATATCAATTTGCAATTAGTTATCAGTCCATCGGGTGATTATTCTGAAATTTATGATACATCTATGTATTAGTCGATCTTTCAATACTAGGGTAATCGGTTTGATGTTTAGTCATTTTAAATCATTATATAGTATGTGTGTATATATTTTATACTTGTTTATGTGTATATATATATAATCATTTTTTGCCGACTTTTTTTCGAATAGTCGACCGAACTTTTACCGTACGTTAATCGATTTTTATCGGAATTTTCCGCATAATTCCCGAATTCTGAATTTTTCAGCTTGGCCGTACGTATCCCGAATACCGAATTTGTGATTATGCTTCCACCATGTGACTCATCCACAATTTGGGGTGTCTTCTATGGCACTTCAAAATATTCAGATCTCGCATCAGAAACTGTGCAATCTGCGTGTACCTTGGTACATCAAGTCAGATCTTTTTTCTCTCACCCTAAGTTGTATCTTTGGATCAGGAAGCTGAGCCACTTCCACAACAAACAAACATTGCTTTTAGGCTCCTATTGGTTTGGTGTAAGTCAAAAGTTTTGTGGAGCTCATTTTTTGGGAACTCTAGTTCAGTGTTCGGAACTTAAGTTCCATTCACGTCCATGTGATTGGTTTGTTGTAATTGTAAATATGAAAATTATTAAAAATATTGTTAATATGCAATATAAATAAAAAAGACGGCAAAAACATAAAAAAATCATTTCCGTGAAAAATCATAGTATTTTCAAAATCATAATAACCTCAACAAGTGGCTATGGTGCAGATGTTGCTCCTTTAAAAAGTATTTATTATGGTACAATTATAATCTTAATAAAAATATTATGATTAAAATCACATCACAATATTTTTATTTCACTGTGTGAACAAAGTATTGTAATAATATCTGCAATTCATGCGCTTGTAAATAAGTTTTGGTTTATTATTGTTTAATACAATGTATAATATTAATTTTTACATTATTTTTGTAGGGTATTTTTACTATATTTTTGTGCATGCTTATAGTTAATTATCATTTTTACATCATATTGTTTAAACATGAAGAATAAAAATATGATAGGTAAATGACATTGTTTTCACATGGTGCGGTGTGTTTTTTATGATGTTTGTATTTTTTTATTTTGTAAATTGCACTGACAATAGTAGTTATAGTATAAAATATTTTACACTGTGATTAGAGTGTATGATGTGTTGTCATATTATTTTATGATTTTAGCAATGAAATACATCCACACCGTTGATATTTTTAGTCATAAATATTTTACATGTGTCACTTATAACGAATGAAAAATATAATTATGTAAGAAATGTTGTTAGTTGTCTCCGAACTCGTTTTCCGCTCTTTTTAAGAGGGAATTCAAGAACTGTGTTTTGTAAGTCTGTAAAACTGTAACTCACCGAAAGTCATGAAACTCATGTTCCAACACTTTAATTTGAACCAATCATGAAAAACTGCTCAAGGAGCTTCAGTTCATAAGTTTTCCAGACCAGTTACGACAAACCAATCGAAGCTTTAACCAAAGTTTTCATACCCGACCCGGAGGTCGACTTGACAGAGGTTCTGGGTCCTGGGTTGTAACATATCGAATTCTGGACATATTGTCTTTTGATCCTCTTTCCTATCTTTTCCTTTCATTTCTATCCTCTTTGGCTTTTCTATTTAATTTGTGGAGAATATGATGGTCTAATGAACATTTGTTCACCTTTTCTACCAATAATTGGGTTTATGCACAAATACCTCAGTGAAAGCTTGGTAATGGGTTTAATATGTAAAATGTGCACTTAAGTAATGAAAAGGAAAAAATATTTCATCCTAGAACTTTCTAGTGCTTTTTAGAATATGTAAAAGAAAGGAAATCCCGAGATATACATAAAGGAGATGATAAATGTAATAATTGGAGATAATATGAGATATATGGATAAAAGGAGATAATGAGGAATATATTGTCCCAAAAATCATAAGTGGAAACCCACGAAGATAATTTGGATATCAATCTCGTTTACTTGATCTAAAAGTTACTTAAGGGTCAAGTATCACCTAACTTGGAAGATAAATGTATATATTAAAGTCTTTATTAAAAGAAAGTAGGAGATAAGCCAATAAAGTGAAATAAAATGTCTAATGTCCTCAAATTGGAAAACTAACTCCAAATTCGTGATCTAAACATAGAAATAAGCCTTTGGGCAAATTTGCAACTAATTTGGATAATGTTTGGATAATGAGTAAAAATAGGAGAGGGAAAGTGTAGAATCTTCTATATATTAAATAAATAAATAATCCCAACTTATGAAATTAATGACACAATCGTGTTCAAGTCACTTAGAGAGACTTATGGGTGAAGTTTCACGAAATTTGAGGCATCTTATCACCACTAATGAAGGAGGAAAGAGAAAATGACATTTGAATTATTTAACCTACTCAAAGTCCCCAAAAGGCAAAACTAATTCCATATTTGGATTCTACACGTCAAAATCAGTTAGAGTGTCAATTTTGGTTATTTTTAGAAACCGTTTAAGCCCTCAAATGAAGAGAGAGAAATTCATTTAATAATTTAATGCTCCACTTTTATTTGTATTCGGATTTGGATAAGGACTTTAATTTAATATGTCGCGCGAGCCATCAGCCGTTGGATCTTGATCTGACAATCCGTGGGTCGTCATCTACCTCGGGCCAAATAGGAAACAGGCTGCCGATTTTGGTCGATTTTAAAATCGCAATATCTCTCTCATCTCTCAACCAAATTGAGTGATTTTTGTTGCTAAGGACTCCTCTCTCGATTCCGCACACGTTTATCCCAAGATTATCGTGTTTTAGCAAATATTTGAGATTTTCCAAGTCGGCCGAAGTCCTCTCTCTCACCCCAAGTTCGTGAACCCTAACCCACTCCTTGCCTATAAATAACTATGCTCCGAGCATCCCCATCCACTTTGCAACTTCACACACAAGTCAATTGCACTTTTCATCGTTGTTTGACCTTTGGAGGGCGGCTTAAGCAGCTGGGCTTGCGGCGCCCCTTTCTCTCTGCTCTCTTCATCTCCGCCAAAATCAAAGGTACTCCCGAATTCGTCTTTCCTTGAGCTTTCTTTTGCATACCTAAACACCGAGTTTCGTGTTGATTTGCGATTTTGCCCAATTATGGAGCAAGCAGCTCGCTGGCCATGGCGCGACTCAAGCATGAAGATAGCTCTGGGTCGAATGACCCTTTTACCCCTCCGCTCGCTTCTCTCGCTGTCTCTATTTTCAAACGAAGTGTTTGTGGCAAGTTATCATTGGTCTGTTTTGGAAAATTCATATCTTTTGATTCGTTGGTCGAAAAAATAAAAGTAAGATATGTTCTGGAATAAAAAAAAGATGAGCTTTCTAATAAAAATATTTTCGATGCCTGATTCTATGTTTTTCGAAAAAGTATTTTTGAGAATGAATGAATTAATTGAAAATCATCAAAAATGCATTTAAAACTCCATATCTTCAAAATACATAATATTATATGTCGTTTTGATCAGAAAACTCTAACTAAGACAATGGTGATGTTTTCAGAGTCTAAATCGGAGTTTTATGCGAAAAGTCCTAAATATGGGTTTTATTTACCTTTATGCATATGCAAAACCCTAATACATGTTAATACGTTGAAAATAGGAAAAGTGGAACTTGGAATTGATTAAGTGGTGCAAGTTGATAATTGGAATCAATATTAAAGGTATGTGCATCTACACCTTAAGTTGGGAATATTTATGCCTTAACCTGTACTTTTCCTTAATGAGGCTTATTTGAACCCTATATCCTATATTCATGATTCTTTTGCTATACTTGCCTCATAATCTGTTTTGGAATATTGTTCTTGGGTCTGGGTACCCCTCTGCCATGTTCTATTTGATTGATGCTATTACTTGCCATTGATTCTAGCATGATGATTTTATTAGACTAACTAGCTATAGTAGCGGTACTTATGTACAACCACCCATAATTGGGGAATGTGTTATTTCTTCCCTGGGGAACATGTTATGAAATATGTGTAGGTGACTGGGAATGTGTTATTCTCCCCTCACCCTTTGGTTGAAGGTTTGGTAGGTGCCTCAACCCTACTTAGTTATGGTAGTCAATATTAATCATTCATGCAATTCTTTTATTATACTTTGTTTATGACAAGCATCTATTGAAAGTTTTTTTTATATATGGCCTCATTCTCTTGTTATCTTCATCTTATGATGAACCCTAGCCTATTTTTACACACTTTGCTTTCCTTGCTATCCTAAACATATTTTGTGACACATACTTGTTTCCTTTCCCTTTTGCTGGGTGCCTTTCCAACCACCCAGGTGCTGAGCAAGGTGATGGATAAGACAAGGAGAACATAACTCTCACTTGGATCCTAGCTGATGGATACGTTGCTTGGAGACAAGACTGTAGTAGTCATAGTTGTTGAGGCGGCCGCCTGGGCGCCGCCTAGGCGCTGCCTAGTCGAGCAGGCGTTCAACAGGGTTCCGCCCAGCCAACCGCTTTGCTTCAGAGTTACTTTGGGCGTCCGCCTGGGCGACTCAAAACAGTGATGGGCGACCGCTTTTTTGGAAGGTTGGGCCCAATGGCCCATTGAATAATTTTTTTCTTTCAATATTTTATTAATTCTACTTTACAAACTCTACTATAGTATACTTAATTACTTACTGTTGTCTCTTTTTGGTATTGAATGTCTCATTTTCTTTATTGGTATGACTTATAAAAAGTGTTATTTCAATAAATTTGGGAGGGGTGGATAAGTTATACATACATACATGCATAGGTATATACATAACATAGTATAAATAATACATAAATTTACATGCATAGGTATATGCATAACATAGTATAAATAATACATAAAATTACATGCATAGGTATATATATAACATAGTATAGTACAAAAATAATATATATCAGTATAAATCTACATATGTACAATTTTTATGTGTAAAAAAAACACCGCCTGGGCGTCCTGGGCGTCCAACTAGGGACAGCCACCGCTTGGCCGCCTAAAAAACTATGGTAGTAGTTGGACATCCCTCTATCTAGATCCAGTTTATGTATCTTGATGTAACCCTAAAGGGAGATTGTTGATGTATTTTGTACAATCTTTTATGAAAATCGAATATAGTCAGAAATTTTTATTCCGCTGCTTTCCAATGGTGTTTTGTTTACCATATTTTAGTAAGGAGGTGATCTCACACTCTTTACACGGGTCTCTGGTTCAACCGTTGGGTTGACTGTTGACCCTGTGATGTCATCATGACATCATTTATATATAACATACACACACATATATTAATAGAATCCATGTGGAGTATGTATTCAGTTATTAACCATGCATTAGTTAAATAGCAAATATAGACTAATAATCAATAATTGAGAACGATGTAGGACAAGAATTGGAGGAAACCAATCAATAATTGGCATATCATATTATGTCTAAAATGAAACAAGACCAATTCCAATCAGTGTTCACAAAGTAGATCATCCAAGTAAACTTGTAGAATTTATGATAAGATTTAACAACTATAAAATTAGGGAGAGGATTAAGACAAAAATCAGAGAAAGATATAGGGCGATCTGAGATGGAAAGAGGAAACCTGAAGATTGGAGGAGAAGACATTAGAGAATACTCAATAATCAAGCAACATAGTAACATGTAGGACTTCATCAAAATCAGCAACCATCACATGCAACCCACCACTCTTTTCAAATCCCACCAATTGAATCTCGTATGCGGTAGCAACGCAATTGCTAGCTAGCTAAATGTAGCTAGCAAAACTACACACAAAACCACAACAGGAGAGTAGGGGACAAGGATAAAGAATAGGAAGAGAAGGACAAAGGACAAGAGAAGAGAGAGAGGTAGTGGAAAGATGGCTTACCGACGTCCAAGAAGTAAAAGGGGGAGAGCCGTAAAATTCGTTGAACCCAGTTGAAGCAGCGAAGGCGATTAGGAGAGCAGCCATGAGAGGTGTATGGGCTTCCATCTGCAATGTCAGGAAGGGAGAGGGACGCATCTTGCGACGTCACTGAAGAGGAGAGAGGGGGTTGTCAGCGGAAAGGAGATCTGTCGGTAGTAGGAGAGCCCATCTTGTCAACGAAGGTGGTTGTGCTAGCCACAACCCTAGCCGGCAAAAAGGGGGGGTCAGGGGAGCATTGATGTGCGCATTTCATATCTACTTTTTTGCACACATCCGCACACAAATTCAGTTCATTTTACCTTCCACTTAGCCTCTAATTATACTTGTCATCTTTTAGTTATTTTACTTGTTGCATGATGTTGATTGCAGACACACGTTCAAAATGCCAAATTGGAGATAACCCAACTCAAATCCGACCTTAATGTGACCTCCCCTCGATTTGCAACTGATTCAGAGTTTATTCTTGAAGAAATAACACTGCACACGACGTGTCTTCTTTAAGACACGACATGTGACTTTCCAGAAGAGCTCACTGAACAAAGAACACGACATGTCTTATGTAAGACATTGCGTGTAAGATTCCAGCAGCCTCAGCGACCGAAGTACATAGCAGCTACACGTTGTGTCTTGTTTAAGACATGGCGTGTCATCACGATCCAGGGGCCGACCTCGACTTTTTGCCAGTGTACACGGGCGTGTATTTAATCGAACACGCTGTGTACCTTATACTCAGATCGACTCCAACGAAAACCACATGACGTGGCTCTCATAGAACACGTTGTGTATTTCTTGCCAACAACAGTTATTTGACAAGTTACACGAAGAGACACGGCGTATCTCCTCAAAGACACACCGTGTTGTTATCAGTTTCTGCAGAAATCAACAATAACCACCCCTCGTTTCAAAAGAGGAATGTAACCTTTTGAGCGGTTATCACTCGTCATTTGCAAGAACTTTTCGTCCAAGAGAAGTTCCAAAGCAGAGGAAAGCGATTTTGGGGTGGAGAAGAGGTTTTCTTGGGAAAGAACCTCCATTCTACTTCATCTCTTCTCCATTTCTTCTCTAAAGGTGCAAACATAGCTTTTCTCCTCACGCAAGCTTCTCAGGAGGGATGATTGTCTGAGTTGGAGCAGCTCGAAGGGTAGAATCTCGTCCTCTTGCTGGAGTTCTACTTTTCCTTGGCTATACTTTTGGTTCCTTTAGCTTTTTTTTCTCTTAATCATGCAAAACTTTGAAATTTCTGCTATGTGTTTGTGTGTCTCCATTATGGACGAGTAGAACTCTTTTTTTAGGTATGGGAGAATAGCTTCCATGCCATTACTCATGTGAACACAAAATTTATATCTTATGTTAGTCAATTTGCTTCTCGATGAATGCCTACAGTGATTCGTTGCTTGTATGTTTGGCTGACCACCTTTTATACATGTTTTATGCTTTCTTGTGTTATTCGGGAGAATATATGAGGAAGTAGGGAGTAGGATTCATGGCAATATGTTCTTGACCATGGGAATGGCTAGAGTATGTTGAGGGTTTTAGATTGTGTTCAAATCTAGCATAAACATAGGAATGTTATGCTATGAAGAGAACCATCTCATGCCACTGGGAGGTGCTTGATGATGACAATCTCCTTGCAAAATTGACTGCATGTTTTAATTTCGTTGTTATGCATGATATGATGGTGTGGTAGTGAAATTCCATGCCCAGGATTCTCCATTTCCTGATTTGAAGTAAACCAAGCTCTCATTTGCTACTTGCCTTTAGTTACTTGTAATCAACCCGACTTTTTTAAACCGACCTAGATTAATGAAAGTTAATGATTCTGCGCCTGACTAACCTAGCTCCTTGAGTTCGACACTCGACTACAATTGACCCCATACACTTGCGGGTGATAAGCGAGTTGAGATCTTTCTTTTAAAACTCCAACAAGCATCGCTCGCGAGAGAGAGGGTGTCGGGGGATCGGGGAGAGACAAAGAGGTTTTGGTCTTTTTTTGTTTTTGGGGGTTTAAGTGGCGCTTTTGAGGGGGAGCAAATTGCCCTGAGTCGACCAAAATCGGAGCGGGTTAGTGGGTGAGCGGTTCAATCGTCTGGGTCTCCGAGTGAACTGTGTTTTTAGGCTAAAAATGGGTTTGCAGCCCACCAGACCCGCAACACTGGTCGGGTGACGTTTCAACCGGTTAAACCAGCCGGTCCGGGTCGGGTTTCAAAACTCTGCTTTTAACCACAATGCGCAATGATGACTTCAATGCCTGGATGAACGAGCACAACACTCATCTTGTGGCCCAAGAATTAGAGATTATAGAAATCAAAGACATTGTTGCCACTTCGACTACACAAATAGAGTGCCTTCGCAGAATCAAAATCAGAACCATGGAACTAAACTTTGGCGAAGTTGGGCAAACTACTCTGATGTTTTGAACTTCGGTCCTAGGCGATGTCCAACCACTAGTATGTCGACTTCGTCCCAACTTCAGAGCGAAGTTTCCTCCTTGTCGACGAAGTTGGGTTTTTACAATGTGTTTTTGTCCCAACATCCTCAAAGTTTTCGATATTTGCTCAAAGTTGGAAATGTTGGGGCAAAGGTTATACAAACCTGGACATTAATTCTAACTAGTTCCCTAAAGGCCATATATTAGGGCATAGTGGTTCCTCCAACCCTATTCACAACTTCTAATATCAATGTGTATGTTTGTCGGTTGCCACTCTTTCGTATAGAAGGCATTGTAACTACTATTTGATTGCATATTTTGTAGCAGGCATTTGTATATTTGTATTGCACATTTGATCTTTGCAACTACAAGTGCTCATTGTATTATCAACCTACCTAGGGCTAGAGAGTCGTGGATCGTGTTTTTGTGTTAAATTAACATATGTAAGATAGATGTAAACAATAATTAGAAGTTTTCAATAAAAAATTCCTTCAAATTCATATCATATTCTTCAAAAAATGACATCAAAGTTTATTGAAGTTTGCGTCTAAGCTTCCTCAAATTTCCTTGAAATTTCCATAAACTTCCACTTTCACACCTGGCGAGGTCAATACAACTTTGAAGTCCTGTACTGTGATCAGGATCATCAACAAGATCTAAATCAAGACAATCGACAAAATGAAGGCAACATATGATACATCCACCTCCAATCGATGCCCTGCACTGCCACAACCTGATCTATCACTCAAGATGGATGTCCTTGATTTGTACAACACCAAAGATCTTGACAAATTCTATGACTGGCTGCAGTTCTTCGACTAGCACCAATCGACAGAGAAGCTCCAAATTTGGTGTGTCAAGGCCAAGTTGCAAGACCGCTCTTGCATGGTGGAAACAACTACGCAATGTCCGCCACGTAAACACGTGGGCAGATATGCAATTCTATTTCAATCCGATCAATTACAAGCAACAACACTGTCTCGATTTATTTATTTTCGAGTAGGGCATAAGCTCTTTGATGCGTACACAGGCTAATTCTATGACTTGGTTTACAAGTTAGATGTCTGTTAGGATGACACAACCATGATCACAACTTTCATTCACGGTCTTTCTTCCCCAATGGCTGCCACCTTATTAGCTACCTCACATATTTCTCGGACGTAGATGCTATACATGTCGCCACACGAGAATGAGTAGCGACATCAAACTAATCTTATGGAACCTACTTGGCTATGCCAGGCTACATTTACATTGATATTGGACGCTACTTCAATCTATCAACCACTCCCGCGTCTTCAATAGTACCTTCCTAGGCGTAGTAGCTTCTTATGCCAAGGTTACATAAACATATATTGCTAGTGTCCCAAACATGTGATGACCATGACATCTAATTTTGAGAAAGAGGATGATAGAGTATGAGGATGTACTTCGATGCATTATACCTAGTGACGACGAGCAAGATGATGCAGACTCACCTTGACACACCATGTTCACGGGACATGTGCCATCCGTGTCAGATTATCATGAAGTACCGCCTAGGTTGTCTAGGCGGCCAGGTGACCAGGCGTTGCCTAGGGATGCCCAGACAGGCTAGGCATTCCAAGCATTTTTTTATTATACACAAACATACATATACGTACACACACACGCGCGTGCGCACACACACACACACACATATAGAGTTAGGCTAGAATACACTCGAGTGTACAGATCACGTTGTACACCCCAATGGTGTTTGCCTATCTAGACCATGTTTTTTTTAAATTTAATCCATTGATCTTCATGGTTACAATAATAATAGCCCATATATATAATTTGAGCCTATTTGGATGAGTGTAAGTCACTCATCCAAGGACAACAAAATTGATGCACAAAACTAATTTAAAATGCATGATTTTTGCATCCTTTAGATGCATGACCAATAAGTGTCCAAATGAGCTGAAATTTATTATATAGTATTTTCTTAACATATTTAAGAAAATCAATGGTTGTGATTTTTCAAAAAGTTACTGCATCTTTAAAAATGACTGAGGTGTATGGTGCCTCCGATACACTCGAGTGTTTACTAGCCTAACTCTCTCTCTCTCTCTCTCTCTATATATATATATGTATATGAGTCAGGCTAGAATACACTCGAGTGTACAGATCGTACGAATACACTCAAGTGTGTTTGCATATCAAGACTATTTTTTGCAAAATGTAAACCATTGATCTTCACCATCATACTATAACTAGGCTACATACAAATTTTGAGCCCATTTAGATGAGTGTAAGTCACTCATCCAAGGGCATCAAAATCGACGCGCGAAACTAATTTGAAATGCATAATTTTTGTGGTATTTATAACATGACCTATAGACGTCCAAATGTGCTCAAATTTTGTGTATGAGCTATTCACAAGATGTTTAAGAAGATCAACCGATTAGATTTTTGAAAACAACATTGCATCATGAAAAACTACTTGAGTGTATTCTGCTCCGAATACACTCGAGTGTATTCTAGCATGACTCTCTCTCTCTCTCTCTATATATATATATATATATAACCTGTGAGCAATATATGAAGGACAAAAAAGGAAACAATAACATTGGTCTACTTGAGGAAGAATAACAAATTAAAAAAAGACATCAATAAGAAGGTTGGGGAAGACGATGAACAAAGAAAGAACGAAAAAAAGAAAAGAAAAAGTATAGCATCAGGCAGCAGGAACCTTACGTATGGTGAAACCATGGAGAGAGAAAAATAAAGCAGAAGAAGATTGGTAGAGGAAGAAGAACAAATAAAAAAATGAAAGTATAAAGGATGTAAAAAGATGGAAAACAATATAGTGACTATATGTATAGATATGAATAATTGAATCTAATATAGGAATGCTAGAGTAGAAACTGAAAATGCAAGCAAGAAATTAACATTCTATTGATGTAACTGAGGCCCAGTTTGGCCGCTAACTTCAGAAATCCCGGTAATTACTGTGATAACCGAAACCTTGTCAAGTTATACGTGGCAGTCACAACCACCATCCCTAAATTGCCGTAATGATGGCGTGCGGTATTTCCAGTCACGCCGAAAACGGTGGAACTGAGAAAAGCAGGCTTCTCCCCTATTTACTGTCCTATTCGCCTTTCTTCTGCGAGGTTTGGTGGTGAGAATACGAGGCGCCGTATGCAGCTCTCCTTCCGCACCATGGTAAAAGTACCAGCGCCATTACTGGAATACAAGGATTTAAAAAGGTGGCGGCCAAACTAGACCTGAGTACATTCAAACAAGTGATTTATAAACAGATTATAGAAATAGGAGGATAAAGAAGAAAAAAATCATTGTAGTATATAGTAAATCAGTAAGTGGAGCAGCAATATCGTAATAGTGCAGCAACAGTAACTCCATAACATAGCAGCAATTTGCTGGTTGGTAATACAAAAATAAGAAACGACAAATAAAGAGGGAATGCAGTAACATTGCAGCAACTTTGCTGCTTGATGGAGCTGTAAAGGAAAATAAAAAAGCTAGAGGAAAGGTTGAAGAATAAATATCAAAAAAAATGAAAAAAAGAAGATAAGGAGAAAATAGCCCAGATTTTAGGCCCAATGAGTGCCTAGGCGACCGCCCAGCCCGCCCAACGGCCTAGTTAGGCCGGGCGTCCAGGTGGCCGCCTAGGCGCCGCCCAGGAGGGCGCCCGTACAACTATGAGTACCACTGCTACACCCGCACTCATAGGAGGCTCTTTTGTCAACAACCTAGGGAGAGGGTGTAGGAAAGACTGTTCATCCGGAGTTTGTCTAGGGTTTGGGCACCTTTGATTAGAGCTCGCCGCATTTGTCTTTTGTTTGTGTTTATCTTTTAATCAGTTGTCTTCTATTTTCCTTTTGGGGTTTTATTTGTGTTACGAGTTAAATGTATTAGTTGAGGAATTGTTTGAAAGTTCTCAATTAATTCGTTTTTGTTTCTTAATTTTCTAGGGTTATATGCGGAAATAAGCCGTTAGGGTTTCCCGTATTTTTCTATATAACACATGCCTGGGAGTATTTTTGGGCGGATTAATATGTGAATGAATTCAATATTGCAAATCAAGTTTGAACCGAGTCTGTTTGGCCCCTGTATTTTTCTTCCTAAAAAACTCAGCGAATTCGGAATTTTAACCACAGATCACAGTATGTATCTGGCGCATGGATGGCAATGCGGTTTTGTCTACCCACCTCAAGATAAAACACTGGAAATCCTGTTTCTTATTCAGAATGTAGGGGGAAATCCTGGACTGTTCTAGCCCATTTTTCATTCTGAATTTTATCCGCCTTTCACCTTACTGCAAACCAAAAGAATGTTTTCCAATTCCTTTTTTTAATCTATGTATGAATTCATATACCTATTGAGAAATAAACTTGGAACTTTCATGTTGTCTCCCAGAATAATAGAAATTCCATCTGTCTGCACTTCTCGGGTGCGCCAATTGGACCCATGGAAAAGCGTTGTACTTTGATTGAATTAGGAAGGCACCTAGTTAAGGATAGCTGAAACGTTTTGTTATTAAGCATGCCATTCTTGTGAGTTCGTTTGTACTTTGCTTGAATTAGGAAGGCACCTAGTTAAGGATAGCTAACACGTTTTGTATTTAAGCATGCCGTTCGTGTGAGTTCATATACATCTTTAATATAAGGGAAGATAAAGGCTAGATGAACATTATCGAGCACGAAGTGTGTCCCACCCAACACATTCCAGGTGTCCAAAAAGGACTCATCCAGCTCCACCATCTCGACAATCTTGCCCCAAAGAGCCTGTGCCTCCTTACTAACCGCAAAAACATGGTCAGTTGTTTCCATGTGAGGGCTAGAACTGCAACTACATCTGGAGACCATAGGGATCATACAGGTGGCAATGTTGTCGTCGGTTGGGAATGCTCTGTGTAAAAGCTTCAATACAATAGCACTAGCCTTAAGCGACACCTCTTTCATCTACATCCAAACAGGACACTCTTCATGATTGGCCATCGGCCTGGCAACCATCTTCTGAATGGCACCAATATGATACCAATAGATACCCAGTTTAGTATTCCTTTGTACCTTGTCATGATATAACTCGTTGTAAGTTATGTCATGCCCAAATGGCACCTTAAAGTACGTGGTTTGATGACATGGGTAAAACACACTGGTGTCGATGTTAATAAATGGATTTCTAATTGTGATGATGGTAACCAGGGTATTTTTTCTGGTACTATTGCTGAAAACATTGCCTACAAGGATAGCTTAGGTGCTATCGATATGGAGAAAGTCGAGCATGCTGCGAAAATTTCAAACGCCGATGAGTTTGTTAGAGCACTTCCATCCGGATTTGACACTGATGTTGGGCCGAAGGGTTCTCGGTTTAGTGGAGGGCAAAGGCAGAGGTTAGTTCATTGTATTGCAAGTTTCTTGTGTTGTATGTGTGGATTGTTCTATAAGCTATGCATGTTGCTCGAATCGTTAATGCATTGTTCTCTGATCCTCAGGTTGGCCATTGCACGAGCACTATATCAGGAGTCTTCTATCTTAATATTGGATGAAGCAACGTCGGCTTTAGATGCCAGATCAGAAGGGTTGGTGAGACAGGCTCTGGAGCGTCTGATGGCTGATCACACAGTAAGTGGGAGCAGACAACCTAAGTTTTGCACTTGGCTGGTCCGCTGTGTTAGGTTTTCTTGTACCACGTCCTTATTGGTTGTATATATAATATAATGCCAAAGCAAACCGTATGGATCTCCAACTTTGCTCGTTTAGTAGGAATTGGTTGGCTGGCTTGCTTTCCCCGGTGGTAATCCGTGTATCCTCAATCAGGTGCAATTGAAAATAGACCCACGTCTGATATAGGCAAATCAAACTGTACCCTAGATGTATGAAATGTCAAACAAATTTAAAACAAATAATTGGATCTCCGGATCCACTGAAAATTAATTCCATATTTGCAACTGCAAGCAAACAAGGCCTCAGTTCATTTCAATATTGCCCTTCATGCAGATACTCATCATTGCTCATCGTGTGGAGACCATCCTGATGGCGGATCGCATTATTCTGTTAGATGGAAGCAGATTGGAAGAAATAAGCCGCTCGGCTTTTCTTTCTCAAGATGGTTACTGGGGACCTTTGACGTCCAGCAGCATTGCGTGATGCGTGGTTTTCTCCATTTGTAGCTCGAACTTGTCGCTCCAGTCTTTATCCTGTGTACAAATCATTGACTTCTAGTGGAATGACAGGTACAAGTTTCCAGGACGTCGTAGTTGATCATGTTATTAGAGTTCCAGTGAAGAATAGTTATTTAGTAGACGAAATATTTATTTGAGGTGTAAACAATAGGTTGACATTCTGCAAAATGAAAGTGCTCCGGGTTGTATTCTTGTTGCTGAGGCTTATGTTACAGCCAAACTTTACTTGTGTGCATGAGCAATAAATATTTGGTTACCATCTGCCTCTTCTTGTTTATATTGTCAATGGTAACTAGTTCAACTTCTTGTAACTGAAACGTGCGTGCTTGGTTCAGCCCCATGTATATGAGTTCAGGCTTCCTCGTTTGCAAATCAGCAATAGAGTTATTTTTTCTGTTCTTAGGCAAGATCCTCTGCTTTTGGCGGTGTCTACACGTTTCTACAATTCCTAACAACCTCTTCTAATTAATTTAAGTACAGGGAGTCCCTCAAGTGAATTATTATATCATCTGTCATAAGAGTTTCTTGATTTTTTTTGATAAACACACTGTGGGGTATTTGGGATTATTAGTGCAGGCCTTGTTTGCAATTTTGTGGATCTGTTGGGAACCACCTAAACTGTGGGGAGTATTGGAGTTTAGATTGGCTAAAATGGGGGCCATAGGAAGTGGTGTGCGATATGAATAATTCCTTTTTTGTTTAATTCGACGAATTGGTGTCTTTTGCAGCACAGTCTAGTTGGAAATAGAGTACCTAGCTAGGAGATGATATACACTGGAGTACAGAAGGGATTAATGAGTATCGTGATGCGTTGCTTGCCACACCTGTTGAGATCATGGATCTTGTCTTTAGACATTGGCTATATGTCCTTAAGGGCTAAATGAAAAACAACAGATATGGGAATCAGAGTCTTAAGGTTGTAAATGGGTAGAGTAGGATAGGATAAAGGTTTATCCTTATCCTTACTTGTATCAAAGTTGTGGGTAGTGGATATGGTAATTTACCCGTTTCCTCAACCTTTACCCACACTATTTTACCTGCAGGGTAAATTGGTAGGGAAATAGGTGAAATGCATGACGATAGATATACAATATTTTCAACAACAATCATATATAATATTTCGTACATCAAACACAAGATACTCTTAGAACTAGTTTTAGATAATAATAATATATTTTTGGTGTTACAAAACAACAATAATAATATATAATCCAATATTTTCTAAAAGCAAGTTTTATCTTTTTCAATATATTATTTTTTATTGATGAATCCGTTTTTTCTCTAACAGATGACTATAAGAGGTGTGACATGCTACCCGTCATTTATTAAAGTTTTGAGAATCGTAGTAGTACAAATTAAGAAAGTAGTGGTGTTACTTGTTGGGTCTTTTAGTAGACATTAATACATATATTAAAATCTGAAATTAATAATTCATACTTATATCAATGAGTAAATGGATAAAAGCGTGTAGGGTAGAGCTTCTTCCTTATCCTACCCTCTTTTGATGTGGGTAAAGGAGGTAAAGGATAGACGGGTGGTAAAAATTATACTTACCCTTAACCTATGGGTGGTGAGCAAACAGGTATTAGTCAATCAACGTTATCCAAATTATTTCGTATGGTGAGCTAGTTCAAATTGTTAGGAAAAATGCGAATTTTACATGACTTTCAATTTAGACAGCTGATTTCCAGTTCTTTTTAGAGTTTCCCACGATCGTCAGTTTGATTTTTTTCCGAGGTGCTCTCGCTCCTTTATGCTGCCTTTACTGTTTCTTTTTGTGTGACAATAATCCGTCCTCTTCTTATGAATCGAACTCACAACCTGTCCTAAAAACCACTAACTTTACTAATCGTGATGCCGCTACTTGATTGTGTACGTTCTTTGATTTTTGAGGTCTTATCCTGAAACCGTATCCTCTTCTTTCAAATTCCAAAAAATCCCCAAATGGATAAATCCCAAAAAACACCCATCGTTAATCACGCAATCTCCGCAAGTCAAATCAAGCATGCATATGTACACACGCACACAACCACGCGAGCAATGTTGCCTTTTCTTTTCTAATTATAGAAAAAAGTCAATATTAAAGTAAATGCGCGTTGTAAGGTAGGATTGATGGAGAACACACATTAAAATGTATTTTGTCTAAGGCTCTGCATATAATATAAAACATGAAGATGATTACTAAAAGGAGAAGCAATAGATAAAAGAAATGACATTCTCAACATTGACAACCTTGCCGCACAGATTCTTTCCAGTGTGAGGCTAGGCAGAGCATGCCCTCTACCTCCTCTAATGGTTACGCTACACTTCTAACCTCAGCATTTACGAAAAGACAACACAATGTGTGCATATATGAGTAGGTATAGCTCCCACAACGACGCTACATTTACTCCTATTATAATACACAATGCCAATAAATAATTCAAAAATCTTTAGATAAAAAATTAAACAGTACTTTCCACGAGCTTTCATACATAATGCATGGTAAGATAAGGGTCAATTTATAATTTGAAAAACTTCATCACACCCCACGACCTTTCCTTAAACCTGATTAAAATACACAAGGATCAATTTGTGATGTATTAAATAAAGAAAAAAAAAGACATGCAAACCTTTGTGTATTCTTGCACCACTAATATATTACGATAAAGAAATATTTTATGATAAAAAGTATAAAAATATTGCATACAATATCCCAATAATTCCGTATATAGTGTATATATATGGTTTAGAAAGTGTGTACTTGACATGTACATGTAACTTATGCATACCGATAGTTAAGATTTGCACATGTAGAAGTCCATAATTGATACCTATCGTATGCATTAAATTATAATACCCATACAAAATAGATTTCTTACGCTTATATTATCACAATGAATGTTTAGTGACGAAGGTGAATGGATGGGCTTGAAATATAATTATGGATTATCTAGAGCTCACTTAGACAAGTATGATCCTTATATCTAAGCATTGCAAAATCGATAGTCTAGAACTAACACAGATGCTCATTTTCATATTTGATAAATGTCCTAAAAATATCCAAAATAAGCTGAAAATTATTTAATAAATAATTTGTAAGGTGAAGTTTAAGATCATATAGTTATACTTTACATTTGATCAATGCAACATAAATATCAAGTTCTAATTGTGTTTCATTATAAATGATTTTAGTATAGTCTGATTCTGTCTTTCTTTCTATCTCTTCTCTTTCTATATACATTGATATTATTGACAATAAATCTATGTATGGATTTCTTGGAATTTGTTGGTAGACACTTTTTTTAAATTAGTTGTTAAAAATAGGGTATTATTTGCAATTATTGTGACTATTTTGGAAATTTCTTCGAAATACTTAAAATATGAGGTTTATAGAGGATTTTGACAAACCAAAATATGTAGGAGGGACCGTTTGGGAAATAAATACGATTTTATATGGCCCATGTTGGGATCCGTAGTAAAGATATGCATCAAGGTAGATTATACTAGATTTTGACAAGCCCATACCTAAATCTAATTTGTTAAGCAGGTTATGAATTGGGTCTATGCTTAGATAATGCTTGAAATTTTCTGATACCCAATCATTGTAGTAGAACCAACTTTAGGACTCAATTGCCAGATGGCCTAGATAACATACTAAACATATTTTGCAAATATGTTGTAGATTTATATATGTTCATATAGTTTAAGAAGTATTTATTGTCTGGTGGATGTAGCTTATATTTACACTTATAACTTATTAAATAAATCAATGGTATGCTTGAAAAGGATATTCTTTATATAATACAAGTTCAAAATCACAATTTCCTATGATGTATCTATGGGACATAACAAGAATATTTAGAAGTTCCAAGAACTTCCTGTAACTTATCACTGATTTGAGAAAGTACATTTCTTTTTTATGAATTATTCACATAAACCCAATTGATATAATTCTTTAACACATCTAATATACATAAAATACATACATGTGCTAGGCTAGATGGTGTTGATGATTATTGGAAACATGTTAAATAGAAATTGTATAATTATTGCAAACATGTTAAATGGATATTGTATATATACAACTTGGATGTGGTATATTGCTAATTTATCCTCACAAATATGAGTGACCAATCATATTTTGAGATAAAGTTAAATTTGAAAAATTTGTACTAAAATGTATCTTACAAAAGATATATGTTATATAAAACATGTAATTAAATACACATATATATATGTAATAAAATTTGGATATTTGGATTTTAAAGTCAAGATTTTCCCCAATCATAGAAGATTCTAAGTCAAATTGATTTGGCTAGCCTATTCATTTAAAACTATAGATTGTGTCCATGACAATTGACCGACTCAATCCCATGCTCAACTCTTTCTTTGAAAAATTTATCTTGCAATGAGTGAAAGGAAAATCTATTATCATCTCTTCACAATTGGATTACATAGAGGGAGACATATAATTATATATCTTTGTGTTTAAGCACAAGAAGTACTATGAACACAAGTATAATGTGAGAGATGTTAAAAAAGTAAAGTTAAGAGTTTATCCGGGGAGGTACCCCATAACAAGACTCTAAGTAGTGGAATAACTAATAAAAGACTTCTAATAATCTAGATAATCCACAACATATATATATATATATATATATATGGTTTTTTTAGTCTTCATCTTGTTCTTAATGGATCTAGTATAGAGAATAAGATGTTTGGCAAATGTCATCGTCTCTGATTGGATCAGTTGAGTGGTTTTGACCTCCAAGTGATATATCTTATCATGATACAGATGTACATAGAAACAATATCAAAATATAAGTTTTTGATATCATCATACATTTCTTCAACAAAGGTTCTATGATTTTCAAATAATGTTTTATTTCTTTCTTTCCATATATAGTATAGAAGATGATGATCTCAAGAATATTTGGTTTAGTGAAAGCATTTTGTTTTATTTTTCTATTTTTTGATACGGTGTATAGTCTCTAATTTAATATCTTTGATGTTTTTTTTGGTATAGAAATAATGTTTATATATGTTATATGTATTCTCACAAGTAAAGAAGAGATGGTCTAGAGATTTCTATGATGATCTACACATAAGGAAGATGGTAGGTCCCATAAACCCTGGTTTAATCCCATTTTCACAAGTAAGAATTTTATTGTGTCTGTTAGCCAAATGAGAATCTAAATTTTGAGAGGACACTCAATCTTCCAAAGTGTGCAGTCATAATTTATAGTAATTTATGGATGTAAAGTATGTATATGCTGGTTTGGATGTATACTTGTTACCCCATTTCCATGATATAATATTTGTAGTATCAGTGGATAAATTTAGAGTGATAGTTCTATTTCAATGTTGGAGAAATTCTCGAATAGATGTCTTTCGAAAAGTATAGAATGCTGGGAGGAGATGCTATGGGAGCTTTATCAGTGGGGGTATTGATAAGTTGGGATGGAATGTTCATGTTGAGCTTCATGTTATTAGTTGAGTTTTCCAAAAAGACATGGATTACTCTAAAATTTAATGGATCTATGGTTTTATTAATATAAGTCTAGAGGGGAGATGTTACAAAGTGTTCAAAGCTTAGCCACCGACTCTTGTGTTTGTATTATTTATGGAATATGGGCGACTGCCAAATAGTTTGTTTGTTTGTACATAAGGAAGTATTGATTTTTTGCATGAGATGAGAATGTAATATGATGTATAATGCCCCATCCTCCTATCTTTTGGTTTGCTCAATATTTTCCAATTGATTATTTTTGGTTCTTGGTTTTCATTTGTATCTCCCCATAGAAAAATTCTATATAATAGGTCAATTTGGGATGTGATCTTGGAGGGCACATGAATGCAACTCAAGTAGTATATGATAAGCAGAGTGAGTGAGGAGTTGATGAGTGTGAGTCGACTAGCAAGGATAAGTGTTTGGTATTCACATGATGCAAGTTTTTCTTATAAAGATCTTAGTATAGGATCCAAGTGGTGGTGGGAAACACACATGGTAAAAGAGGTAGACCTAAGTATATGATAGGGTATTGTTTTCCTTTGTATCTCATCATGTATGTGTATCAATCAATATCAATTTGTGGGATGTGTGTTCTAGTAATGGTAGATTTATGGAAATTTATCTTGAGTCTAGAAAAGTGTGAGAAAATACCTAGAGTATGTATATTGTTGATGATAGTTTTATTATTTGAAGTAATGAAAAGAACAATTTCATTAAAATTGTTGTATGATCTATTCTTGACAGTTAGGTGGTAGGCCAATTCAATTGTTTTCAACTCTGAGTTGAAATATTTGAGACAAAATGTGTAACGACCCTGCCTCCCGGTAACCCCCAATCAAGGGAGACCAAAAGGTCAATGCCACTATCCCAATTAACAAGATCAAAGGTTTGACAAATAATCAGTAATACTTATGAAATTCTACCAGACTATACTAAAACGTTGTATTAAAAAAAACTTTGCATACCTTTTTCAAAAACTTGGATATCTACTTCTATCCACATCTGGAGTCTATTCTAACTAATCCTCTTTTGTAATTTAATTCTTATTTAATTCAGCATATGCCACTTTACTATTTGTCCTTTTCAACTTGTACCTAAAACATTGACAAACAAAATGTCGGTCAACATAAATGAATATGCCGGTATGTGGGGGAAACAATAATCGTGCAATTAACTGTAACAACATATTGCAGACAATTATGGTTAAACAAACAACTTTATGCTTTTAGCATAACTGCTCAATCCATACATACCATAGCCTCTGCGCTGTCCCTGTAGTGGACATGGATGCTACCTTCTTTATGGTAGATCCCCATCAAACCCCTCATGATCCTACCTAACAGGTAAATCAATTTCTAGGGTTGAGTCACATGGCACTACCCATAGGTAGCCCACTCCTTAACTTAGGGTGTGCTAAAGAGTCTCATGGCACTGCACGTGGGTAGACCAATTTCTAACTCTTGATAACCTGATGTTCTACTTAACAAGTAGGCTCTGTACTAGGTTACCCTTTTTCATCATTAGCAAAGCCACAAAGGAGGACCAGGATCTGATCCAGTCATGTGTACATATTTATGGTGATAATCATAGTCACTTTATAGTTGCATGGAATAAAAGTCATCCAATCAGTTATTTCCATGCAACCGATAAAACATCCGGGAATCACCGTAAAACTAAAGCTATGAACCATAAGCGTAACCACATACCTGTACTGCTGATACGAAATAGAATCAACCAAGTAGAAGTCCAAATCAAGCAAGCAATCACACAACAAGAATCTTGAAATAAACATACAATTTCCTTTTATCAATATCTATCCAAACCAACTTGCTCCTTAGGATTTCTAATCCTTTTTAGGATTTCTACCCCTTTTTAGGGTTTCACTTGCAATTAGGGTTTTGCCTTTACTTTTAGTACCACAAACCCTAATTAGACAAAACTACATATAAACCCTCAGTTTCACATCCTATCTCTCCTAGTAGGCTTAGGAACAACATTTATCCACCCATTTCTATATATTTTGAATTAAACATAATCATTTCTTCTTTTACCCTAAATTAGGGTTTCTAGATGCATTATCATACATACTTGGTTTAAAACCCTAAAATGTGCAATTACTCATCTAGATCAGATTCAAGTACACCATTATCATTCAACATGTTACTATTACTCAATTTAACCAATTAAGCATCATAGACTCAACCATTAATCTCAATTAGGATTTTTAACCAAATTTTAATGCACTTTTCAACAACTTAATGTACTTTTGCAATTAGGAACGAAATCAAGCTGTCCTATCATTTTTATTGGATTCCTCTCATTCTCTTAATAAATTTTCATATATTGTTTGTACACGCCCGAGTTACCAATTAGTTTCTATGAATTTTGCAAAATTAGATTACCTGAGCCAATTAGGGATTGACACGTCAGTGACTCTTGTATATTCTGGGTGCCTTTTCAATTTATGAGAAAAGACTTCTCTGCCCTCAGGTGTCAAGCACACACAGAGGGGTATTTGTGTCAATCCATCAATTGTTGTATTCAACCCCTCGCCCCGCTGCTTCTCACACAACCAACTTCAGGGGCTGGTCAACCGGTGGGTTGACCTTGCACTGTAGGGCGCCGGAGAGTCAGGTGACAGAGCGATCACCTCCGCCTGGTCCAACCGAAGTCGAAGGAGGGCTTGAACCTACCGGAGGGCGCTAGATTAGCAGAAAGGGATATCAATTCATGGACGACATACAAGGGTACGAAAAGGACCATTATGGTGACCAGGGTAGACTCCTTCTGATCCTGGGCCTCATGTAGGGGTTCCTTGGGTTCGTCTGACTTGCCTCATGCCTCTATGCCCATCGTGAAGAAGGGCAAAGCCCTCTTTTATAGATCTGCTTTGAAGGCCAGCGCCCATGGAGTTCGGCTCCACATGGACTTTGGGAAAACTCCCAATGGCTCACGAAAACAAGAAATCAAAGGATCATTAGATCCAATTTCTTCTCTCGGACCTACATGTATCCTTATTTTGCAATGAAAACCGTTATATGGGAAAATCCAAGGATCACGTTCCCACAACTGTACCGATCCCTTTCCCAGTCAGCTTGGGGTAGGGGACAAAATACGATCCATCGATTCCCGATCCAAAGGTCTGGAAGCCACGCGCCGTCTATAAGGGTCGGGTCTATGTTCCTAATCCAGATATAACAAGTGACATTTTAATGTATTTCCTTTATCCTTTCCACTTTAGGAAATTTTGTAATAATCATAACTCTCAAACCGATTATCCAAATAATACCAAATTTTAAAGTAAAGTCCTTGATGACTTTATCTATTTGTATACCAAGTTTGGGCCTCACATTCGAAATTATGAGGGACCTTTCTTCATAAGCAAGTTATCACTTATTAAAGCTTATTTTATGCATATTTTCTCTCCTATTCTTTCATTTTCCTTTATTTGGATCCCTTTTTCCATTATAAACTATGTAGACTCGAAATCTCATCCATGACGAGTCAATCACCCATCTTTCCACCTTTTTCTCATATTTTCGTTGTATTCTCAAATTTCTATCTTAATAAAGCAATATTTGATTTTATCTCTTTGTTCTCCTATTATCTTTGCAACTTGAACTCCTTGGAACCCAAGAAATCCTAAAGATATGAAATCCCTCCTTGAAGGATAAATCTTAGCCTTCTAGGTGCTTCCATATCTTTCTTTTCTCATTATCGTAGTTATTTCTTTATTAAAAGATTTCTTTTCAAGGATTTCTCTTTATCTTTTATTTCCTTTCCCTCTTTTCATATTTCTTTTATTAGAAATCATATGTAAATGAATTTTACTCAATTGTGGCCATTAATGCCACTTTCTAGATATTTCCAAGTATTTCTCATAAATATTTTTGCGTAATATCCATTATCATGTATCTTTTTCCATTACTTGGACTTTTCTTCTTTTCTTCTTTTTATATCCATTATTGGATTAATATAATAATAGGAACCACGAAATTCCTATCAAAAGGGAGATTTGCAAAGAAATCCATCCTTTGAAGCAAAGCATACAACATTTTCAATTAAGCCCGAATTCACAAAAACATTATATTTCAATTATAAAAACACATGTAAAATTGGGGTTGTAGCACAATGGATGTAGTTAGAATGAAAAGTAAGGGGAGAGTGGGTCTCCTTGTTAGAGTACATCGAGCTAGTGAAATATCCAAATGCAGCTCCATTGATGATTGTGGGAAAATGACACGTGCTGATGCATAAATAAATTCAATTATTCCATAGTGTGGGGAATCCATTTCCTTGAAGGCATGAGATGGGAAATTTCCAATTAATGTTGTCAAAGGCTTTCTCAAAATCTATTTGAGAGCGACAAGAGGAGTATGATTATGATGACAAGTATGAGTCGTCTCATCGACCATGATGTAAACATCTTGTATGCTACGATCTTTAAGAAAACCATTTTATTGTAGATTTGTAACCTAATCAAATGTAGATTCGTGTCGGGTGCTAAGAGTTTTGGGACAAATCTTATATAATGCACTAATCAAACAAATGAGTCTAAAGTAACTAACTAATGAGTATTTCTGGTTCAAAATGGCAATCTGACACGAGATGTCATCATGCTTGTATATAAATCTGAATCCATCAAGAAAATTTTTCTTAATATTTTCCAATTGGTGGTGATAGAAGTATATACTGAATCCATTGGGTCCTGGGGATTTGCCAGCACCCACATTTGTCATAGCACTATTGGTCTCGTCTTCAAGAAATGATGGAATCAATGACTAGGGTTTGTCGATCTCGTGTGAACAGATAATGTCCCAATTCATATGGAAATGACTGATATTTAAGAACGCGGTTGAAGAGATTTATGAAGAAACGGTCAAATTTGTCTATGATTTGTTGTTTCTTTGAGCTTATCACATTATTGATGTATATACAATGAATGGTGAGATACACACTTTTTGTTGTTGCTTATCTTGTATTTCTTTTTGATATTTTGGTCTCCTTTGAGTCATCAGACTTTAGGTCGTTGTTTCCATATAGTTCTCAATGTTTGATTTAATGACTCGACGTGTACTTGTAAAGCAAGAATATAAGTGGGGCCAGCAGTGGTGAATTCTTGGCAAAAATGAGTTCATGATTTTTATATTTGAGGTTTATGAGTTACGTTGCCAAATGTATTTTTATTCCATATAATGAGTTCATTTCTCTTTCATTTCGAGGGCATCGTGAATATGAAAATATTGGGTTGACATCAAGGACATAGTAATACCAATATTCTGTGATATTTTTTCTTCTTCAAAATCATGGTGCGCAAGTCTAAATTTTTTCGAAGTAGAAAGATCAAGATCCTCATTTCTCACACGTCGGTGTTCATAATGATAGGGAAGTTGACCACATATGGGTCGCGTGGTAGCTCTAACCGACAATGATAGGGAAGTTGACCACATATGGGTCGCATGGTAGCTCTAACCGACAATGATAGTACATAAGTGAAATCTCTTCGTTTGTGAACAGATGAATCTATCAAGGCTTGGCCATAGATTCCCACGTTTCCATGTGTGTACATTAGTGGCCGAGAGGTTTATCATGTGGTACTTCTAAATGAAAATTTTCAAAGTTAATGTTGTTTCTGTTGTGTAGTTGGGAGGAAGGGTTGAAATGCTTCTTTCGGTTATATCTCAGATGAAGTTAAAGTCAAGTCCAATGACCTATGAGGAAGTGGAAGAGAGGATAGCTAAATAGACGAGTTCGTCAATGGATGGTGTTTTGTTTCGACTACGCTTCCTATAGACAACAGTGGAGGTCTATGTGTTGTTGTCGGCAGTGTTCATCAAAGTGACAGAGATACAATCTTTACCAATAGTGTGGTTGGTTAATGACTCAGTAGTAGGTATGTGTTTTTTTGGTGTTCTTAGCAGCCACAATTTGGTGTTGGAAACTGAACACCCAGTGAACCAGCTAAAAGAAGCCGAAGACTTTAGCACGACTGAATGATATGTCTTGCCACAAGACAGATTAAAAGCAGCGTGGATCCTGTCCTAAGACAATTGGTGTTCTTATCAAGGCCTGTTCGGGTAGAAGAATGTTTTTCAGATCGTCTTTTTTATTTTAAATAGGGGTTCCATGTAGTTCAAATGGTAGGGAATAAAGAGAATCCTTCATATAAGCTATCGATTTATTCTGCTGGCATTGGGCACAGTCCTTTTTATACGCTTTTGCTATTAACAGAATCCCATCCTTTAGTCGACACTCAGACTATACTCTGTTGATTATGGTGCCGCCAAATCAGTAATACCCCACTTGGTTAAGTCAATAATTTGCCTCTCATGTACTCCGTCGGTCTATGCTGCATATCACTTTATAGATTCGAAGGTTAAACCAAACAACAACTAAAACGAATATTTCTTTACAACAAAAACTTGTTTCTTAGTTCTTAGCAACTAGACGACTATAGAGCAGTTATCAATGGAAACAGTAAATAATGTTCATGATAAGATTCATTATACAAGGTACAAACACTAGAAAAAGAGATTCTAGTTTCCTACTAATTATATCCATCCCTGTATAATAATTCAAAAAGAAAAGTTAAAACAACGATTGATAAAAACAAGAAATGTCAGGTTGAAAAAAATACAATAACAACAACGGAATGTCAACTAACAACAAATTGGTAACATCAGCATTACCACCATCATCTTGGTCAACTGCAGGTTCTCCAGATTTTAGCACTAGCAGCAGATTGGGCAGTGGATGAGTCCATTCTCATTGCACTCCCCGCATTTGACTACCTGTCCCTCCTCGTCGTGCACCTTACAGCTCCCGTAACAGTCGGAGCACATGACGAACCTCAACCCGCCGCACCCGTCGCAGCACCTTCCAGCCTCACGGGGAACCCCATCAAGGAGAAGTTCCAGCTTGCCTTCCTCCTCCAGCCGCACAACTTCCTCTGCCCCGCCGACGTATCTCCCCTTCACGAACAAAGCTGGCACCTTTACGGCCGCCGCCGACCTGGTTCCTCCTCCACCTTCCGTAGTGCTATCATCTTTCCCTCTCCCTCCTCCAAGCAACTCCCTGAGCTCTTCTCTGTATCCAGAGTCCATGGATATATCCCGCTCTAGAACTCGAATGTAGTGTGCCTCGAGCCTCGCCCTTGCAAGGTTACAGTCCTCGAACGTCTTCCGTATCCCACGCAGGGTCGTCGTGTAAAGCACCACGGCTTTCTCGCCTCCTGGAGGGCAGATCGCCTCGAACGCCTCCAGCACCGCCGCAGCGTCCCGTGCGCGCTTGCTTTTGGGTGTCCACGACACCATCCGCTTGATCTGCTCCTCTGTTGCTGCCGTGCCTTTCTCCTCCTTCTCGCGTTTCAACTCCTTCTCCCACGACGCCACGAGATCCGGGTCGAACAGAGGGCTCAGGCTCCTCCTCCTCGACTTGGACTGCACCGAACCTTGCCGCACCAGCGCCGGCTGCGAGGCAGTGACGTGGGCGGGGGAATCGGTCTTATACCGCGGCGGCACCTGGATCCGTAGCCCCACGGGAGTCGGCGATGGGGTGACGGCCGACGTGAGGCTGGACTTCTTGTAAAGGACGGTGCGTGGGGATGGGGAGACGTTCTCGACGGACTTCAGCACGGAACGGCGACGCAGGTCGGTCGAATAATGCTGCGGCGTGTGACGCTGCTGCTGATCTGTCTGTCGGGTGGCGTTCTCCTTGTCAACGTCGCTTTTCGGGGACGGCGGCCTCCTCTGTTTCCCGCCCGGCGTCGGCACCAGAGGTGGTTTCGGCGAGCTACTCGCGGACGACGACGACCGGTCAAGCAGCTTCTTTTTCGCAGGGGTTTCCCTCACCCCGGACCCAGAAGCACCGGAAGGAGGAGGAGGAGGAGGAGGGGTCGGGGAGCTACTCGTAGACGACGACGACGATCTGTCGAGCAGCTTCTTCTTACCTAGCGTGTCTCCAACCATAACCCCTGCCGCACCGAACCTCGAGACGGGTTTCTTCCGGGCAGTAGATCCGCCGCTGTCGCCGTCTCCCGCTGCGTCCTCGAGGTCGCTCATGAGCTCCCGCGCGTCGATGACCTCGGGCGGCCCGTCTCTCGACACGCTCTTCCTCCATGGAACGAAGGAAGCAGAAGGAGGGGAACCTTTTCTCTTCTTCTCGCTGCTCCTCTCCAGTTCGTCCGGATCAAGCTTCAGGACGCCGTAGGTGCTGGACGTGAGCGACACGATGTGGTTGGGGCAGTCGTCTCCGCCGCCGCCATCGGCGACGATGCCCCGCAGTGTCACCGCCTTATGCCTCTCCCCACCGGCGGCGCCATCATCGGGGTCGAGCTTGGAGCATATACATCCCATCGATCTACCGACCGGCCAGAACACCCACCCTCTCTCCCTTCTCCACCTTTCTCTCTTCTTCCTACCCGCAACCGCAGCAGTCGCTCAGTGTTGCTGTTGTCTGTGAGTGTGTTTCTCGGGGAATGGGTTTCTTCTTCTCCTTTTGAATATGCAACGGTCGGAATGGGGACGGGCGGCGAAGTGGGTGGGTGAATTGCCTGAGGGCAACGGTAGTATAGGAGCGGGCGATGGACCGGCAACACTGGTGGGACCGAGAGGAGAAGGAACGGACACTTCTCCGGACCCATAATTGTATCGGGCCCGACCTCGAGTGGGCTGATGAATGAACGGAGGAAGGGAAGGGGGTCCGAGTTTTCTGGACGAGGGCTGTGTTTGGGCCTCGTGGGGTTTATCCTTGTTCGGTTCCTTTGACCACGGCGACCCACATCACTGCCACGCGGGATTCTCGGCCGTCAGACGAGATATGTAATGTCGGTCCGCACAGAGAATTTGGTCATGTGGACGGAATTTAAGTTTTCTCCCCCCCCCCAATCTATACTTGCATCGCCTCACACCTGAGCATCGCAAAAGTTCCTTGTTAGACACGAGAGGAAGAACATTATCTGGATCAGTTCATTAAAAGGATATCAAAATAAAGTCAACTTCATTTCCTTGATACCTAAGACTTGTTCTGTTACGTTTTCAGATATACATTGATTGACACATAAGAAGGTTTGGATTGACAACTTTATTATCAACAAAGCCCACCGCACATGATGTAAATGGAGGCTGGAATAACCGTCTCTTGTCGTAGGAAAGATTTCTACGGGTTATCTTTTATATATACTAGGTATGGCACGGGTGATTTGCAACATATTACAATGTTGGACACAGATGTGAACTTAGAATCTGCATAAAAAATGAACAGGAAGGATAAGTAGAGAAGCTTGCAAATTTTCAGTCTACATAAATCTGATAAGATCTGTGACACCTTTAATTTAGTAGGACAGTTCTTCCCAACAGTCATGCAATGAGGACCTATTTGATGGCATGCTAATTCTTCTTCCTGCAATTTTTTTGTAATAAGAAAACTATGCTTAGAAATTTGCTGCAAGAACTCTTATTGTATGCATTGCCGTGGCATCTAATTTCATGAAGCAGAGGTTATCGGGGCGGACATAATCATAATTTTGTGCATTAGTAGTGAAGCGGAAAACGCAACAGAAAAAATACAACACGTTGATTATGTTCAGCTCTCATTATTGTAGTCAGAGAGACCTTGGCAACTTGTTGTGAGAAGAATGAGTAATTCTTTCAAGCTTCTCATTGTATTGTTGACATGCAATTTTATTCAGTAGAAACTTCCTACAATAATTACAACAACAATGGTATTTGTCATGTGCAAGTTGAATTTACATGAGACAACTCATTACTTTCTGGAGAAAGTTGAAAGTTGTGGATTGTCATTTGTGGACCTCTCACCTTATGTTACGTAACTGATAGTTACAGAAAGTTAAAGCAGGTGCACACTGCACATGGCAGAAAGTTTGGTTGGAAAACTCTTACTTGAAGGAAATGTCGATAGAAAGTTGTGGAATGCTTTAATATGCTTATGCTGAAAGTAGAAGATATGAACATGCTAGAGCAATTTGCAATATGATGATGAAGTAAGGAATTTCACCTTCTATAGAGTCCATTAATAGACCTATGCATGCCTTGACTGGTCGATGTGAGATGGTGGAACTTTATTTTGTTATTCAAGAACTACATGATATTGATATCAAGAGAAACACATGCATTTCTCTTTTAATGCCAACATAATTTTATGAGATCTAGAGACATATTTGAGGTAAAGAAAGTATACAATGTAATAAAGGTGGCAAGATAACTTCCCAAGATGCACCTCTACTCAGAGCATGTTTAGTTCATTTTCACGTGTGAAACAGGTCAGGGATGTTGAAACAATGGTCGTGGAGATGGAGCAGATAATATGTTCTATGGGAATAAGATAAAATGAAGACCCGGAGACTGAATATGCTCATTTGAAATTCAAACCCTTCTAGATATTTAAAGAAACTATCCTTTACAACAAAACATGATCATAAGTTTGAACAAAATAAGTTGGCTTACAAAAATTCAGCTACTACGACAATAAGTATATAACCATTTGCTTTTAATTTTATCAACACATCATTCAAAACAAACACGTGAAGAGCATTTATCTTATTTTAAAAAATAGCTACTCTAACATTTTATTAGTTGGGGTATAATTTGTTTTCTTCGAGGCATAACAAATCTCCACCTTGACTCAAAGTCAACATCTTGTAAGAAAAACACCAATCTTCTCCTCCAGCTCCTAAGGGCATCACTATCAATTGTGAAGGCTAACCAAGTCCAAGTAGGTTTTGAACTTAGAAACTGGTAATGGCTTTGTCATCATATCAGTGGGACTATCTTTGCTGATGATCTTCTTATCAACAGAAGTATTGACATGCTCACAAATCTGATTCTGATGAAGAGGTTCCATCTCTTCATTCATAGCAACAACCCACATAGTAGAATATGGAGATACCACAAATTCAATGTACGTAGATGGCTCACCAACAATATTGATTTCCTCTGTAGTAGCTAAATTATAAGAAACAATATAATTTGAATGTCTTGATGGTGGCATAATATGTTTTCTTTCTCTGCCATGAGCAACACTATAGGGTTGTGCATCAGGTACCTCATCTTCAGCATTATCTGAGGTATCATGATTATCTGTAGTAGGTGTCAAACTACCATGTAGTGATGATGACACATCATCAACCTCTAGCTCCACCTGTTTGGTGACACTAGGAGAAGGAAATGTATCACAAGTAGTAACAAAATCCTTTTTCTTCAAGAAGATAGCAAGACCTTTCTTGCTCATGTGACCATGTCTCATATGCCATAGCTTGGTGTTGTCAAGATCAAAAGTGGACAAAGAAGAACGACAGTTGTCCCAATGACAGTTTCACCAATAAGTGAATATATATTTTCAGTCTATCTTTGACTTCTGATTACAACAGTTTCATCTTTGTAAACAGACATGATTCCGTTTCTAGCAGCATGCGGAAAACCTTTTTGTTACAACCCCAATTTTGGGTTCATAAGGAGAGAAATGTAATTTCTCATATTAAAGATATTGGAAAAAATTATGATATAATTTGTGTTGAATAAATTAGTTTCGTTTACAATAGCCTTGATGTTTGTTTTATGGGCTTTATTGGCTATTGGGCCTAGTAACAAAGAAAGAACAAAAGAAACTCTATTATTGATTAAATAAGGAAATAAAGGAAAGAAAGATGTGGAAACCTATAGAAGGAAAAAAAATGTGATCCAAAGATGGATTTCGTGCCTCTTGGATTCCTTAGGTCCCAAGGAGTCCAAAATTTCAAAGAAAATGCAATATGAAAAAGAAAAGATCAATTAGATATTTCCTTTTTAAGAAAGAAATTGAAAACAATGGTAAAATGTGGAAAATAAGTGGAATGAGGTATAATTGAGTAATCCTTAGTGGAATTTCGTATCCTAAGGATTCCTAATGATAAAAGGAATACCAATGAGGAAATTAAAAGAAAAATAAAGAGAAATCCTCAAAAAGTGATATTTTAATAAGAAATAAACAAGATAATGAGAAATAATGGACATAGATGCATCTAGAAGGATAATAAGTATCCTTAAAAAGTAATTTCGAAATATTTGATTTCTTGGGATCCAAGGAGTCCCAATGGATAAAAAGAAAATAGAAATTCATACCCATGAATTAAAAAGCAAAAGTTTATATAAAAAGAATACTTCCTTTTCTAGTTGGTGTTGAGATTAAATTGTCTTGGAAAATTGATATTACGGATAGCCATAGTACTCCTTGCCACTTTTGGATTACTTGAACCCAAGATGAGAAACGAGAAAGGGAAATCCTGATAGGCTCTGCAGAGGCCGCTCCCTCCCTTCATAGATACCTTTAGGGTTTCCATAAGATTTATATATAGATGAATAACCAGGGAACCCTCACCTTCAGGAAACATCATTTTGATCTCGGTATCACAAGGAGGCCTGCGAAGACTCTCTGTTCCCTAGATAATCTAGTTACCTTTCCTCTAGAGTTACTCCTTAGACCTGCCAGGCTGTAGCCGCAAGGGGCATCTCTACCCGGGCCCTTCTTCTACCTCTATATGCTGTTTTGGCAATTAGACGAGGAGAAGCCTTGCTTCAGCAGTGACCCAGGGTCTAGGCTTTTGTCACCTGAAAACGTTCTAGAAGAGGAAGACCCCACCAATAGGCTTGGAAGGCAACGATGCAGTACGATTCAGCCACCACCGTGGTTGTAGCAGGCGCATGAGCAGGGGTCAGGAGAGGCACCCCTTGCGGCAGGAGGTGTGACTGCAGTTGCGCCTGCAATATGTTTGTCAGAAAAGTGGCATGGCTGTATTTGAAGAAAGATCAGTACATGGATGCGCTATGAGGCAGCGACAATGAGGGAGGAGCCCCAAAGGCCAACACCCCGATGACTGAAAGGGCAGGCGCCAGAGGCGACACTGCCCGCGGCACTGGCAGTAACACGATCATGGCTGTGCTAGACATGGGGCCATGATGGGGAACTCACGCGATGTAGAGTGGGATCGGAGGCGGTGGATCATGCAGGTGGCTCGGAGGAGGATACCAGGAAGCCAGCCAACTCTGATGAAGAGGCGTGGAGGTCTTGCAGGTTGAGCGCCAATATGCAGTGGGCGACAGAGAAGAGATCAAACCACCAGTGAGCACCGTTGGCCTCATCGTAGTAGGTGTCAGTACTTCAGTTGTTATAACCCCAATTTTTGGGTTCAATTAGTGAGAAATGTAATTTCTTATATTAAAGATAATTGAACAAATAATGATATGATTTGTTTTGAATGAATGGATTTCGTTTACAATAGCCTTGATATTTGTGTTGTGGGCTTTACTGGCTATTGGGCCCAATAACAAGGAAATAACAAAGGAAATTCAATTAGTAAATGGATAATTGAATTTTAAGAAAAGAAATATGTGGAAACCTCTAGAAGGAAAATCCAAAGAGGATTTCGTGCCTCTTGGGTTCCTTGGACTCCAAGGAGTACAAAGTTGCATAAATAAAGCAATAAGAAAAGAAAAGATTAATTAAGTATTTCTTTATGAAGAAAGAAATTGAAAACATTGATGAAATGTGGAAATTAAGTGAAGAGATGGATAATTGGGTTTCCCTTTATGGAATTTCGTATCCATGAGATTTCTAATGATAAAAGTAATGCCAATGAGGAAAATAAAAGAGAAATAAAGAGAAATCCTCAAAAAGAAATATTTTATTTAGAAATAAACATGATAATGCAAAATAATGCATATAGGTGCATTAAGAAGGATAAGGAGTATTCCAATAAAATGAATTTCGAAATAAAGAGTGCCTTGGGAGCCAAGGAGTCCCAATAAAAAGTAAAGAAAGAGAAAATACTAAAAAGGCAAAATAAGGGGATAATGTGATGCTTTATTAATAAATTTTGTGGTATTGCTTAAAAGGAAGTATTTTCTATTATATAAAAAAATGAAATTCGAGACCAATGATTAAGAGGAAAGTATAAGGAGGGTGAAAGAGATAAATCTCGTATTTCAAAAATATCCATGAGAAATAGGAAATATTAATGGTTAAAGAAGAGAGAGAGAAGTTTTTCTTTTCTCATTAAAGGAATCATATCCCAATTAGAAAGAAGCCGTGTATATTCGTGGGCAAGCATGTTGGGGCATGGCTACCCTCCTATATAAAGGAAAGATCCCGTGGCTAAGCCAAAAGGAGAGTTCCACACACCTTTCTTTCCCTTTTTTCCTATTCTTGCACGTAAAACCCTAATGGGGGCATGGTCCCATCTATAGACTGACGAAGGACCAGTGGACAAGTTGAGTTGATGCTTCCTGCTCCCACGACGCTAAGGGAGGGATGGCCGACGCCTTCGTGCACTAGATCGCAGGTGGCAGCTACGTTAGGACTGCAGAGCCGCCAAGAGTTGTAGGCCTGGCCAGCGCCAACCAGCGGCTTTGGCCGTGAGTTTGAGGCTTCTGGGGGAGCGCCTAGGGGCGTCGGAGGTGGAGGCACCAGCACCGGGGGTCGACGGGACCCAAGGAGGAGAGGGGAAGCTCTGCCAATCGCGCCTAGGGCGACAGGGAGCGACGTCCCAAGGAAGAAGATGGACCAGCTATCGATTGGACGAGTATGCCCCCCAGCGGGTTGAATAAGGACTCACTAACCCGGGGGTAAAATCGTCTATTCGAAATGTTTCCAAAGAAGGCAAGCGGGCTGCGCTACATGGAAGGCGCCTACGTGGCAGCCCCTCATTGGCCCTTAGTAAGTTATTTTGTTTAATTCATAACTAATGATTCATAGCTCGGATTAGCACACACAATATATGAAAATTGATCCTCAGAACGAGATGAATCCATTAAAAATATAATTTAAGCTTGATTCATTTTGCAATTTGAAAAGTAGTGTAATTTATCAACTTTAACATAATGATGATTAAAGAAACCCTACTTTGATAATATTAAAGTTATTAATAGGGTTTAATGGATCATTAGAGTTGATACTAACCTGTTAAATGCAAAAGGTACTTTAAGATAAAAATGATGATCTTTGCATGTAATTAGGTTAATTTAGAGATTATGTGCCTAAATATGCTTGCAATATGAAAAGTGCATAAAAGCTATCATTTTAATGATTTAATTAATGAAAAACTCTTAGATTTGATGATAGATGGTTTTAATGTTGATCAATGGATAATTTAAGCCTATTGTTCATAAAAGTGAAAATAAGATCCAAAAAGATAATCTTTTTATATAATTGGCTTAATTTAGGGTTTCGTGCATGAATATGCATTAATGAGTTTGAAAACCCTAATTTAGGTGAATATGAGTTTTAAATGTTTTAATTGTTCAAATCTGTAAATAAATAGGGATATGATGATCCTAAGTCAATTTTGGGTATAAGAGACTATTAAATGAATAGTTTGAGCAATTAGGGTTTACATAAATGGAAAAGAGTATTTTAGAGTTTGTTAACCTAAAAAGGGATAAAGTTCGAGAGATTGATCTAAGAAACCCTAATGAGTATTAATGAATACTTAATGCGGATTAGAAACCCTAGAAAGTGAATCCAAGTCAATAAAATAGATTCCTGATAAAGTGTGTAATAAATAGAGTACATATTCTTTTCAGGAATTATGTGATGATTTAATTACTTGCTTGGATCTGTTGATTGGGTTGATTGCATATACATGAAGTAAATGTTGAATAATCTGCATGACTCATCAAATCAGGTATGTGGTTACGCTTATGACTATACTGAATAGTTTCCCGAAGATTTTATCGATGTTTCCCTCAATGCATGAATTAACTGTTGGATGTCTATTTATTTCATGCAATTATAAAGTGACTATGGCTATCACTATGAGTATACATGTATAACTAGCTAGATCCGAGTCCACCCCTGTGGCTATGCAAAGGCTAAGGATAACCTAGAGCAAGGTCTAGGGTATCATGAGTTAGAAACTGGGCTACACATGAGTAGTGCCATGAGACTCTTAGCATACCATGAGTTAAGGAGTGGGCTACCTACGGGTAGTGCCATGTGACTCAGCCCTAGAAATTGATTCACCTATGAGGTGAAGTCATGAGGGGTAAAATGGGAATCTACCACATGGGAGGTAGTATCCAGGTCCACTGCAGGGACAGCGCAGGGGATAGGGTACACATGGATCGCGTAGTTATACTTAAAACGTAAACTTGTTTGTTAAATGATAATTGAATGTGATACATTGTTATAGATAATTGAATGATTATTGGTTTCCCCCACATACCAGCTACGGCTGACCGACGTTTTGTTTGTCGGCGTTTTAGGTACAATGAAAAGAACAAACATAAAGTGGCACATGTGATACTAAGAGAGAATTAAAGTACAAAGGAGGATTAAATAGATTAGTATCGGTGTGGATAAAAGCTTAGAATTCCAAGTTTTCAAAAGGTATGTAAAGAAAAATTTTATTACCATTTTCAGTATAGTCTGTTAGAATTTAATAATTGTTTATGGTTATAAGTCGAACCTTTGATCCGGGATTAATGGGTACGGCTCAACCTCTCGGTTTCCCTTAATTTGGGGTTATCGGGAGGTGGGGTCGTAACATTTGGTATCAGAGCGTAGGTTCCTCATTTAACCATTAATAATTATTAAATTTTACAAACTCCATAGAACCCAAGGGAGTTATTAGAGGAGTATCCGAAAGACGGAGGTGTCTAGAAAGGGATCACGACCGGGGGCTGGCAAGATTTTCCTCCGCACCGCTAGTCGGAATACGAGGACTCCCGGACCCGTGTGACCGCCTGGCCAAAGTCTTAGGGTATGAATCGAAATAAGATACCTTTAGGACTTCTCATCTTATTCATCCATTCTCATCACAAAATTCTGATAAGGACCTAAAGGATTAAGGTCTTCTTTCTTCTCCTCACCCTCTTGAGGTATGGGTAAGGTTAATAAGGTTTAAGGAATCCTCCACTAAATTAATGAAAGGCATGTAAATAAGATGTCACGGACATAAGCTTAATAGATTAAGCGTGAAATAAATAATAGATACATGCTTAGGTCGTATGACATAAGATGTCATGTCCTCAGAAGAGACCTGAGGCTAGACCTTCTTGTTAGGAGGATAAGTTAGTCTTGGAGATAGAGATCTCCATTGCAAGTAGAGACCTATCACATCCACTGAGGATGATGCTAACCCTAACCCTAAGTGAAGATTAGAGAGAGATGAGTTGGACCAGGTGTCTAAAAGGACATGCCTCTGGGATACCATACAATCCATGGGTGACCTAGCACCTTTTGGCAACCCAACCCTGGGAAGGGTCGTGCATGTTAGGATAAAGGATAGTCGTTTAGATGATGAGGGACTTTAGAAACCCTATGGGCGTGTGCAAGAAAAGTATAGCTGGCACCTAGGGCACGTCATAGTGTTGACGATAGGATGAAACCCTGGATAAGGAATCATGATGGAGCGTAAAAGGTTATGGATGATCTTGAGCAACCATAAGTTCGAACCTAGGCTTCACCCATGTAGAGCATGCCTTTGAAGTTGAACCTTCATGAAGAAATGACCTCTAATGGTGAGGTTGGATGTAGGGTTAGCCCTAGAGAGAGTAGGAAACCCCGCAAGAAGGTTGGAAGCCTCAAACCCTAAACAATGGATGATATGGGTTGCCTTATGATCGATCCCTAAAAGTTGATGATACCTTGGTTGTCTTGACCAACCCCTGAGAGAAGATGAAGCTTCTGGCACCTACGTGCCCATGGTAGGGATGTTTACCTTCTGAGGTAGGAAGAAGAGTTCCTTAGACCTAGAAAGGCTTAGTAGCAGGTGATGGGGCCTTGTACCTTGATGGTTGTCCTTAAGGAGGACCCAATCCTAAGTGTTGCTCAAGTTGAAGGATGACGAGAAGTACATGTCATGCCTTTTGCATGCTTGGCTCGTAGTTAAGAGATAGAGCATGCAGTTGACACCTAAAAGTGAACCTAGGGTTCCTAGGCCTAAGAGGGGAAGTGGTATACCTGATGCTCATGATGAGAAGTTGAGTTCCTATAGAAGCGAGCAAGGTAATCCTAATGTATAGAGGAAAAGAGGAGCCCCTGAAGTTTAAGGTGTGTGTGATGAACCCCTCACAGCTAGGTTGATGATAAAGAAAGGTATGATCTTGATCCAACATCGAGGAAAGAAGAACAAGTATGACCTAGCATGGTACAGTAAGTGATCTGCTCGTGCCTTAATGGCTTGCTAGGGTTAAGTAGGCTCGTGTGGATGTAAACCCTAGACCTAAGAGCTTTTGCGACCTTAGAGATAGTTTTCCTCCCATCCTGGGAGAAGGACCCCTTAGGTAGGGGGTATACCCGTTTTGGTTAAGGTAACCTAATGAGGTCTATTAGGATCTTAAGAAGCTAAGTGAAAAGTACATGGTATAAGATTGAATCCACAGACCCATAGATATCCATTTCTATTGTATGTGAATGTGTTACCATGGAGGTAACCAGTATGGGGCTCGACCAAGGTAGGCAGGTTGCCATGATCCTAATGAAAGGATGAAAGTCAGCCCATGAATGCAGAAAGAGAGATGATGAAGACTTGGGTAAGGTTCTAAGTGAACATGTACTATAATGAAGAATCCTAAGTCTATACTAGGGTCAGGTAGGGATAAGACCGATGAAAGTAGGAGTTGCCTAATTCCCAAGTTGCACATGACTATAGGGTCGGGAGGTAACAGCTATCATTGTCTGAGGGCCATGGGTTAGGAGATTGATCACCTTCATGAACTCATGGGACCCAAAGGGCAGATGAGTAGGGCACTCTCTTGATGCATGAGGGAAGAGGGATGACCCCAAAAGAGTCGGTACCCTATAGACCTAGAGGAGATGACCAAGGATATAAACCTCAGTAGGTTCAAGACTAGTTTGTTATCTCGTTGTTTAAGATGAAGAGACATGTGTGGCACGTTGCAACTTAAATATAAAGGTGTATTGACAAGGTGGGATGTACCATCTCTACTCTTGGAACAGGAAGAACTCTGTATTTGGACTGCAGCCAAATGCTTATTTCCTCTTGTTATGGGGGTGAGAGATAGGACATTATGCATGTCATACACCAAGGATAAGAAATGATGTAGGTTGGAAATGTTGCCACGAGAGATGGGGTAGAGAAGATAACCTATCTCGGTAAAGTGAAGGATACATGGATGGTTTGTAAACACTAAGAGGGATGAGGTAGTCCCCTTATAGGGATGTTCTTATCATGAACTGTTTAGAACTTACAAGGATTGAGTTTGATCACCATGATGATGGAATCAGAGAGTGTTCTTATGAATATAAAAATATAGTTTGAAGTGGCATGATAAGTGAAATACGTGGAAGTGTAATACAAATACCTAAAGAGGTGAAGTGGTTATGGATGCTCTGGTTGAAATACATCTGACTTGTTTGACCAGAAGCTAGAAAGGGGTGGTTGGCTAACCTTAAGTTCGAAAAGGAGAAGTGTTGGGATGACACTCAGAATGTAACAAGATACATTGAAAAGTTATGGTTGTTTGGTTAGCCAGTCTAGTCCTGGATGGAATGAAAGGATGGTGGTAAAACCTCAGGTATACTTCTTTGGAAGAGGAGGTGAATAAAACCCCGACTAAAGTGGTTTAGGGTTTCATAGGTTTTTGATCTTGAAAGAATCATGATATACAGGAAATCATGGTGGAAGATCATCATACACCGTGGAAAATGACAATAGCACTTTTGGACGCTTAAGATAAAGTTGCATGTGGTATATGGCCATGCAAGCCAAGGGTAAAGGATGAACACCAGTAACCCAGTGCATTGATATAAAGGATAAAACTCCCAGAAAGAGAAGGGAGTTCATCACTATGGATGTTGTAAGTCTCCCCTGGACCAAGGAAGGTCAAGATGCAATATGGGTTATGGTAGTCCGCCTTACCTAGATAACAGGAGAAAGAAAGAGTTTTGTCAAGGGACAGATCTGGTTGAACTGTCCATGAGAGAGATGGTTCAACTATGAAGCGAATTCAAAGGTTTTTGAGTTTGACCAAAAGGTTCCCTTCCATAAAGTGGAAGTAGGTACATGAAGAACTCAATGTTAGTATAGTTGTCACCCCTAGCTATGGTTAGTATGATCCAGACTAAAGGGTCTGATGAGGGCAGGTGTGCTCGTTCAGAGTGATATCTAGAGACAGTTCTTGTCCTATGAAAGATATGACCATGACCACCATAGCCAGTATCGGGTTTTATATTAAGCTATGTAAGGGAGGTTGTGTCGGTCGCCACTTCAGTAAGGTGATGATTGGTGCAAGGACCACATGATGGTTAGAAAAGTACCACATGATGGTTACAAAAGGACCCCAGTGCGTGTAGATGAAGTCACTTTGATTGTGCAAGGGCTGAAAGGAGCCTAGAGACGATGAGAGTCGTGAGCAGATGCAAAGTAGACTGACATACAGTTCACTGTGGGAGAAAATGTGACATGAAAATCCGACCCCTCTAAGTTATATCTAAGTGAGATGAGTCCCCGATACATGGGTCCATTAGAGATGGATGGGTGGAGAAGGTTAGGTTCGACCCAACCCCTCATGATAGAGTAATGGGAGATGTTTTCCATGTGTCCAATTTAGAGCACTATGTGAGGTACCCGACCATGTGCTAAGCCATGAACCTAGTGAGCCCCAAGGGAGGCTGAAATGGCCTGAGTCACCTGTGTAGTTTATAGACGCCAGGATGAAAGAACTCAGAGAAAAGAATATGTAATGATAAAGGTTCTTTGAAAATGCCATGGGTACGGAAAAGCCACATAGGGGCCAATGATGGACATGGAAAAGTTTTATCCTGAATTGTTTGTTTGCTTGCCTGAATTTTGAGGACAAAATTCCTATAAGAGGGGAAGGATGTTATAACCCCAATTTTTGGGTTCAATTAGTGAGAAATGTAATTTCTTATATTAAAGATAATTGAACAAATAATGATATGATTTGTTTTGAATGAATGGATTTCGTTTACAATAGCCTTGATATTTGTGTTGTGGGCTTTACTGGCTATTGGGCCCAATAATAAGGAAATAACAAAGGAAATTCAATTAGTAAATGGATAATTGAATTTTAAGAAAAGAAATATGTGGAAACCTCTAGAAGGAAAATCCAAAGAGGATTTCGTGCCTCTTGGGTTCCTTGGACTCCAAGGAGTACAAAGTTGCATAAATAAAGCAATAAGAAAAGAAAAGATTAATTAAGTATTTCTTTATGAAGAAAGAAATTGAAAACATTGATGAAATGTGGAAATTAAGTGAAGAGATGGATAATTGGGTTTCCCTTTATGGAATTTCGTATCCATGAGATTTCTAATGATAAAAGTAATGCCAATGAGGAAAATAAAAGAGAAATAAAGAGAAATCCTCAAAAAGAAATATTTTATTTAGAAATAAACATGATAATGCAAAATAATGCATATAGGTGCATTAAGAAGGATAAGGAGTATTCCAATAAAATGAATTTCGAAATAAAGAGTGCCTTGGGAGCCAAGGAGTCCCAATAAAAAGTAAAGAAAGAGAAAATACTAAAAAGGCAAAATAAGGGGATAATGTGATGCTTTATTAATAAATTTTGTGGTATTGCTTAAAAGGAAGTATTTTCTATTATATATAAAAATGAAATTCGAGACCAATGATTAAGAGGAAAGTATAAGGAGGGTGAAAGAGATAAATCTCGTATTTCAAAAATATCCATGAGAAATAGGAAATATTAATGGTTAAAGAAGAGAGAGAGAAGTTTTTCTTTTCTCATTAAAGGAATCATATCCCAATTAGAAAGAAGCCGTGTATATTCGTGGGCAAGCATGTTGGGGCATGGCTACCCTCCTATATAAAGGAAAGATCCCGTGGCTAAGCCAAAAGGAGAGTTCCACACACCTTTCTTTCCCTTTTTTCCTATTCTTGCACGTAAAACCCTAATGGGGGCATGGTCCCATCTATAGACCGACGAAGGACCAGTGGACAAGTTGAGTTGATGCTTCCTGCTCCCACGATGCTAAGGGAGGGATGGCCGACGCCTTCGTGCACTAGATCGCAGGTGGCAGCTACGTTAGGACTGCAGAGCCGCCAAGAGTTGTAGGCCTGGCCAGCGCCAACCAGCGGCTTTGGCCGTGAGTTTGAGGCTTCTGGGGGAGCGCCTAGGGGCGTCGGAGGTGGAGGCACCAGCACCGGGGGTCGACGGGACCCAAGGAGGAGAGGGGAAGCTCTGCCAATCGCGCCTAGGGCGACAGGGAGCGACGTCCCAAGGAAGAAGATGGACCAGCTATCGATTGGACGAGTATGCCCCCCAGCGGGTTGAATAAGGACTCACTAACCCGGGGGTAAAATCGTCTATTCGAAATGTTTCCAAAGAAGGCAAGCGGGCTGCGCTACATGGAAGGCGCCTACGTGGCAGCCCCTCATTGGCCCTTAGTAAGTTATTTTGTTTAATTCATAACTAATGATTCATAGCTCGGATTAGCACACACAATATATGAAAATTGATCCTCAGAACGAGAGGAATCCATTAAAAATATAATTTAAGCTTGATTCATTTTGCAATTTGAAAAGTAGTGTAATTTATCAACTTTAACATAATGATGATTAAAGAAACCCTACTTTGATAATATTAAAGTTATTAATAGGGTTTAATGGATCATTAGAGTTGATACTAACCTGTTAAATGCAAAAGGTACTTTAAGATAAAAAATGATGATCTTTGCATGTAATTAGGTTAATTTAGAGATTATGTGCCTAAATATGCTTGCAATATGAAAAGTGCATAAAAGCTATCATTTTAATGATTTAATTAATGAAAAACTCTTAGATTTGATGATAGATGGTTTTAATGTTGATCAATGGATAATTTAAGCCTATTGTTCATAAAAGTGAAAATAAGATCCAAAAAGATAATCTTTTTATATAATTGGCTTAATTTAGGGTTTCGTGCATGAATATGCATTAATGAGTTTGAAAACCCTAATTTAGGTGAATATGAGTTTTAAATGTTTTAATTGTTCAAATCTGTAAATAAATAGGGATATGATGATCCTAAGTCAATTTTGGGTATAAGAGACTATTAAATGAATAGTTTGAGCAATTAGGGTTTACATAAATGGAAAAGAGTATTTTAGAGTTTGTTAACCTAAAAAGGGATAAAGTTCGAGAGATTGATCTAAGAAACCCTAATGAGTATTAATGAATACTTAATGCGGATTAGAAACCCTAGAAAGTGAATCCAAGTCAATAAAATAGATTCCTGATAAAGTGTGTAATAAATAGAGTACATATTCTTTTCAGGAATTATGTGATGATTTAATTACTTGCTTGGATCTGTTGATTGGGTTGATTGCATATACATGAAGTAAATGTTGAATAATCTGCATGACTCATCAAATCAGGTATGTGGTTACGCTTATGACTATACTGAATAGTTTCCCGAAGATTTTATCGATGTTTCCCTCAATGCATGAATTAACTGTTGGATGTCTATTTATTTCATGCAATTATAAAGTGACTATGGCTATCACTATGAGTATACATGTATAACTAGCTAGATCCGAGTCCACCCCTGTGGCTATGCAAAGGCTAAGGATAACCTAGAGCAAGGTCTAGGGTATCATGAGTTAGAAACTGGGCTACACATGAGTAGTGCCATGAGACTCTTAGCATACCATGAGTTAAGGAGTGGGCTACCTACGGGTAGTGCCATGTGACTCAGCCCTAGAAATTGATTCACCTATGAGGTGAAGTCATGAGGGGTAAAATGGGAATCTACCACATGGGAGGTAGTATCCAGGTCCACTGCAGGGACATCGCAGGGGATAGGGTACACATGGATCGCGTAGTTATACTTAAAACGTAAACTTGTTTGTTAAATGATAATTGAATGTGATACATTGTTATAGATAATTGAATGATTATTGGTTTCCCCCACATACCAGCTACGGCTGACCGACGTTTTGTTTGTCGGCGTTTTAGGTACAATGAAAAGAACAAACATAAAGTGGCACATGTGATACTAAGAGAGAATTAAAGTACAAAGGAGGATTAAATAGATTAGTATCGGTGTGGATAAAAGCTTAGAATTCCAAGTTTTCAAAAGGTATGTAAAGAAAAATTTTATTACCATTTTCAGTATAGTCTGTTAGAATTTAATAATTGTTTATGGTTATATGTCGAACCTTTGATCCGGGATTAATGGGTACGGCTCAACCTCTCGGTTTCCCTTAATTTGGGGTTATCGGGAGGTGGGGTCGTAACATCAGTGGTCGTGGTGGAGGGCTGTGATGGGTCAAGTGACATTGCTGGGGTGGCGGTACCCTGCATCCTGATCACCGGAGATGCCCTGTCACGACGTCGTGTGAGCACGTGGGCATGATTCATCTGCGCGAGGTTGAAGGTAGCAACAGAGCAAAAAGACTCATACACCCCTGTGCGCATGTTCAAAGTCCTTTCTCCCAGTCCTAAAACGACCAAGTATAGAGGTTAGTTTTGCTGATGTGGCGGCTGTTGATTGGCCCAAACAAGACTAATCTTGAAATAATTATAGAATAAAATTGGTAACTTTGATTTCAATAAGTTATACATGAAAATTGATCTGGAGAACGAAAGGAATCCAAATAAAATGCTCTTAGAATCTCATTATGCTTCTTATTCAAAAAAAGTATAGGCTATACATGTCCTAATGTGTTTAATGAAAAGGAAAACCTAGATTTGTCTTAATCTGATGTTTAATTGAGTATGTTCATTCATGTTAGGCTAACACTGGATCTTACCATGTATAATGAGTATCCTTGATAATGATGTATAATCGATGTTCTGACATTAGTAAGCTTATATATATTGATGATTAGGGTTTCATCTAATATGCATAATGGAATTGGTTATCTTAGAAAACCATAACGTGAGGATTTAGGGTTTGTAACCCTAACTTATAGTCCAAACATGACATAACCCTAAACCCTAGTTTAGGATTGCGTCTAGATCTGAGTAAGGAAATATGAATACATGGTAACACATACATAGTATGCTTTTTTCAGATACTTTTTGATTACATGCTTTGTTGATTGGATGTTTGGATGCATTCTTAAAGTATATGATGTTCTGCATGGTTTCTACAATGGCATAAGGTATGTGGTTACGCTTATGATTATACCACATTAGTTTTCTAAGGATTTTATCGATGTATACATTGTGGCTTGAATTAATTGTTGGATGAATTTAATTCGTGCAAATTATAATGTGAATATGACTATCACATAAGAGATGTGCCTACTAGCTCAGATCCTAGTCCCCTCAGTAGCTTAATGGGTTGACCTAGTACATGTCTACCAATGGGGTAGGCCTATCAGGTCATTAAATGACTTAGTATATGGCTACCGATGGGGTAGGTCCATCAAGTCATTTGAGTCAGGGATTGGACTACCTATGGGTAGTGCCATGCGACTCAACCCTAGATATTGATCTACCTGTTAGGTAGGATCATGTGGGGTTTAATAAGGATCTACCTAGAGATAGGTAGTATCTCAGTCCACTCCAGGGACAACACAGAGATAGGGGATAGGAAAGGATTGAGTAGTATGGTTTAAAATGTAATCTTAGCTGTTAAATGATAATTGGTTGATTACTTTGTTATTATAGTTGCACGATTATTGTTTCCCCCACATACCAGCTTCTTGCTGACAGACGTTTTGTTTGTCGGCATTTTAGGTACAAATGAAAAGAACAAATAGTAAAGTGGCATATGTGGAATTAAATGAGAATTAATGTGCAAAGGAGGATTAGTTAGATTAGTATCTTCATGGATAGAAGTTTAGAAATCCAAGCTATCAAAAGGTATGCACAGTTTTTATGTTTACCATATTTCAGTATAGTTGGTAGAATTTAATAATTGTTAATGATTATTTGTCGAACCTTTGATCTGGGTTATTAGATAATGGCTCTGATCTCTTGGTCTCCCTTAAGTGGGGGTTATCGGGAGACGAGGTAGTTACAATTGGTATCAAAGCGAAGGTTCCTCACTTAATCTTTAATAATTATTAAATTTTACAAATTCTGTAGAACCCAAGGGAGTTATTAGAGGATTATCTGAATGACAGAGGTGTCTAGAAAAGGATCACGACCGAGGGCTGGCAATATTTTCCTCCGCACCGCTAGTCGGAATACGAGGACTCCCAGATCCGTGTGACTGCCTGGCCAAAGTCTTAGGGTATGAATCGAAATAAGATACCTTTAGGACTCTCTCATCTTGTTCATCCCTTCTCAACTCCAATTCTGTTAAGGACCTTAAGGATTAGGGTTTCTCTCTTTTCCTCACTCTCTTAAGGTATGGGTAAGGTTGATAAGGATTAAGGAATCCTCCACCAAATTAATAAAAAACATGTAAATAAGATTTCATGGACATAAGCTTAATAGAGTAAGCGTAAAAGAATAGATACATGCTTAGGTCGTATGACATAAGCTGTCATTGCCCTCAGGAGAGACCTGAGGCTAGACCTTCTTATCAGGAGGATGAGTAGAGAAAGTTAGTCTTGGAGGTAGAGATCTCCATTAAAGTAGAGACCTAGCACATCCTCTAAGGATGATGTTAACCCTAACACTAAGTGGAGGTTAGAGAGAGAGATGATATGATGAGTTAGATGTCATGGTTGACTGGGTGTTTGGAGGGACATGCCTTTGGATTGCCATACGAGCCACGAGAGGTTGGATGACCTAGCACCTTTGGCAACCCAACCTTGGGAAGGGTCGTGCATGTTTAAGCGAAGGATAGCTCCTTCATGGATGAGGTTAGAAAAGAACCTATGGAAACCCCATGAGCTTGGCATAGTATGCACCCAGAGCATGTCATGTAGTACAGGCAATAGGTCAAAACCCTGGCCAAGGGAGCATGTTGAATAGATGATGAGATAAGCATAAGGAATAATGGATAACCTTGAGTAAACATAAGCGTGAACATCAACTTCACCAGGTAGGGATATGCTTGTGAGCTTGATCCAACTTCATGGAGAGAGGACCTCTAGTTGTAAGGCTGGATGTGGAGTTAGCTCTGGAGAGAGAAAGCAGGACCTGAATAAAAAGGTTGGAAACTTAGATTCCAAGACATGAGGAACAATGGGGAGTTGAGGATGATGCGACCTACGTGGATGATAGTGGTTGCCTTATGCTTGACCCCTGGAGGCTGATGATGTCTTGGTTATCTTGAGAGGAACCAAACCCTAGAGAGAGGAAGATGCTTCTGGTACATATGGTATAAGTGATTACCTTCTAGATGAGATAAAGAGTGCTTTAGACCCCGAGGAGGTTTAAGTAACCAGTTGTGAGGCTTTACACCTAGTTGGTTGTCCTGGAAGAGGGCTCAACTCTGAAGTGTTGCTCGAGTAGAAGGATCATGGAAGTACATGACATATCTTGGACATGCTTGATTCATAGTTAAGAGATTGAGCATGCAGTTGGACACCCGAAGGTGAACCTAGGGTTCCTAGGCCTAAGAGGGGAAGCAGTGTATCCGATGCTCATGATGAGATTTGAGTCTATATAGTTTCGAGCATAATACTCCTCATGTGTAGAGGTAACGGAAACCCCTTAAGTTAAGGGTATGTTTGATGAACCCCTCACAACTAAGTTGATCTAATGTTGAGGAAAGAGAACAAGTACGACCTAGCATGGTTGAATAGGTGGTCTTCTTGTGCTTTAGTAGCTGCTGGGTTAGGCATGCTCATGTGAAGGTAAATCCTAAGGACAATTGTGACCTTGTTGTCAAGAGTTGTAGTTTCCTCCCATCCTGGGAGAGGGACCCTTTGGTTGGGTGTATACCCATTTTGTTGAAGTTAAGGTAACCTAAAGAGGTTTTATAGGATCTTGAAAAAGCTAAGTGAAAATTACATGGTATGAGATTGAACCTGTAGACCCATAGTTAACCATCTCTAAGTGCATATGGATGTGTTACCATGGAAGTAACCGGTATGGGCCTGACCAAGGTAGGCAGGTCACCCTGATCCCTGAGAAAGAATGAAAGACATCCCAAGAATGCAGAGAGAGATGATGAAGGATTGGGTAAGGTTCTAAGATGGACATGTACTATAATAGAATCCTAAGTCTATCCTAGGGTCAGGTAGGGATAAGACCGATGGAAGAAGGAGTTGCCTAATCCCCTAGTTGTACATGACCATAGGATCAGGAGGTAACATCTATCATTGTCTGAGGGCCATGGGTTATGAGATTGATCACCTTCATGAACTCATGGGACCCAAAGGGCAGATGAGTAGGGCACTCTCTGGATGCTTAAGGGAAAATGGATGACCCCAAAAGTGCCGACACCCTATAGACCTAGAGGAGATGACTAAGGATTGTGTGGTGACCCAAGTAGGTTCGAGACCAGTTTTCCATGGAACTAACTTTGATATCATGATGTTTGTGATGTAGAGACATAAGTTGCACGTTTCAACTTAGAATTGAAGGTGTACTGGCGATGTGGGATGTATCATCTATACTCTTAGAACAGGAAGAACTTTGTGTTTGGACGGCCGCCAAATGCTTATTTCCTCTTGTTATGAGAGGGAGAGATGGGACAGTACACATGCCATACACCAAGGATAAAAGATGATGCGAGTTGGAACGTTGCTACGAGGTATGAGAACAGAGATGATAACATACCTTGGTGGAGTGAATGATACATGGATGGTTTACAAACACTAAGAGGAATAGTGTAGTCATCTTATGAGGATGTTTTATCAAGAGTTATGTGGAATTTACAAGTTAACCAAGGTTGAGTTTGATCACCATGAGGATGAGCTCAGAGTTTCTTGATGAAGACAAACTTAGAGTTTGAGATGAGATGATAAGTGGAATACATGGAGGTGTATGTTCTCAACAATACCTAACACCTAAGGATAAGAAGTGGTAATGAATGCTCTGGTTGAGATATAGCTGCCTAGATTAGCTGGAAGCTAGAAGAAGTTGAGGTTGTTAGGCTAACCTTAAGTTGAGAAAAAGAGATAAGTTTGGCTAACACTCAGATATAACAAGATCTGTTGAACAAGATTAGTGGTTGTTTGGTTAGCTGGCCTAGGACTTGATGCGATAAAAGGATGGTTGTAGAACCTCAGATACACTTCTTTGGAAAAGAAGGTGATGAGAGCCCGACTAAAGAGGTTTTCTGAGGAATCAATCTTGAGGAATCATGACATACAAGAAATCATGATTTTAAGATCACCATACACCGTAGTAAGTGATGGTAGTGCTTTGGATGCCTGATACATGTAACATGTGGCCATGCAAGCCAGGAGGTGAAGGATGAACACCAGTAACCCAGTGCATGGATATAAAGTATAAAGAGTTCCCAAGAGGGAATGGGAGTTCATCACTATGGATATTGTGAGTCTCCCCTAGACCAAGGAAGGTCAAGATACAATATGGGTTATGGTAGATCACCTTACCTAGATGACATGAGAAAGAAGGAGTACTGTCAAGGGACAGATCCAGTTGAACTACTTATAAGAGAGAGATAGTTCAACTACACCATGATGCGTGTTCAAAGTTTTTGAGCACAACCTAAAGGTTCACTCCCATGAGGTGGAAGTAGATACCTAAAGAACTCAATGTTAGTACAGTTTAGCACCCCATACTAATGGTTAGTACGATCCAAACTAGAGGGTCTGAGGCGAGCATGTATGCTCATTTAGGGTGATACATGGAGACAATTCTTAAGATGTGATGTTAACCACCATAGCCTTTATCAGGATGAAAGAAGTTCTAGAAGGAGGTTGTGTCGGACACCACTTCATTAAGATGATGTTGGTGAAGGAGGCCTCGCGAAGGTCAGAAAAGAACCACAGTGTGTGCAGATGAAGTCGCTTTGATCGTCCAATGGTTGAGTGAGAGCCCAATGGTGACATGTGTCGCAAGCTGATGCAAAGTAGACTGACATGTAGTTCACTGTGGGAGAATATGTGATGTGAAAATCCGACCCCTCTAAGCTACAACTGAGAAAGCTGAGTCCCCGATATATGGGTCCATTTGAGATGGATTGGTGGAGATGGTTGTGCTTAGCCTTGCCCCTCAGGATAACATGATGTGTAATGTGTTCCATGAGTCCGATCTAGAGCACTATGTGAGGTACCCAATCCATGTACAGAGCCTTGAACCTATTCAGCTTTTGAGAGGCTGAAATGTCCTAAGTCACCTACGAGGGTACGATATACCAAGGTAAGAAAGAACTCAGATGGAAGAATATGAGATGATGAAGGTTTTTGGGAAGCACCATGGAAAGGGTGAAGCCACATGGGAGCCCTGATGGACATAAGAAAGGCTTATCCTGTTTGTTTGCTTGCTTGATGGAATTTTGAGGACAAAATTCTTATGAGGGGGGAAGGATGTTACAACCCCAATTTTGGGTTCATAAGGAGAGAAATGTAATTTCTCATATTAAAGATATTGAAAAAAATGACGATATAATTTGTGTTGAATAAATGAGTTTCGTTTACAGTAGCCTTGATGTTTGTTTTATGGGTTTTATTGGCTATTGGGCCCAGTAACAAAGAAAGAACAAAAGAAACTCTATTATTGAGTAAATAAGGAAATAAAGGAAAGAAAGATGTGGAAACCTATAGAAGGAAAAAGAATGTGATCCAAAGATGGATTTCGTGCCTCTTGGATTCCTTAGGTCCCAAGGAGTCCAAAATTTCAAAGAAAATTCAATAAGGAAAATAAAAGATCAATTAGATATTTCCTTATTAAGAAAGAAATTGAAAACAATGGTAAAATGTGGGAAATAAGTGGAAAGAGGTATAATTGAGTAATCCTTAGTCGAATTTCGTATCCCAAGGATTCCTAATGATAAAAGGAATACCAATGAGGAAATAAAAATAAAAATAAAGAGAAATCCTCAAAAAGTGATATTTTAATAAGAAATAAACAAGATAATGAGAAATAATGGACATAGATGCATCTAGAAGGATAATAAGTATCCTTCAAAAGTAATTTCGAAATATTTGATTTCTTTGGATCCAAGGAGTCCCAATGGAGAAAAAAAAAGAAATTCATACCCATGAATTAAAAAGCAAAAGTTTATATAAAAAGAATACTTCTTTTCTAGTTGGTGTTGAGATTAAATAGTCTTGGAAAATTGATATTACAGATAGCCATAGTAATCCTTGCCACTTTTAGATTACTTGAACCCCAAGATGAGAAACGAGAAAGGGAAAGCCTGATAGGATCTGGAGAGGCCGCTCCCTCCCTTCATAGATACCTTTAGGGTTTCCACAAGATTTATATATAGATGAATAACCAGGGAACCCTCACGTTCAGGAAACATTGTTTTGATCTCGGTATCACAAGGAGACCTGAGAAGACTCTCTATTCCCTAGATACTCTAGTTACCTTTCCTCTAGAGTTACTCCTTAGACCTGCCAGGCTGTAGCCGCGAGGGGCATCTCTACCCGGGCCCTTATTCTACCTCTATCTGCTGTTTTGGCAATTAGACGAGGAGAAGCCTTGCTTCAGCAGCGACCCAGGGTCTAGGCTTTTGTCACCTGGAAACATTCTGGAAGAGGAAGACCCCATCGATATGCTTGGAAGGCAACGATGCAGTACGATGCAACCACCACCGTGGTTGTAGCAGGCACATGAGTAGGGGTCGGGAGAGGCACCCCTTGCGGCGGGAGGCGTGACTGCAATTGTGTATGCAATATGTTTGTCGGAAAAGCGGCATGGCCATAGTTGAAGAAAGATCAGCACATGGATGCGCTATGAGGCAGCGACAACGAGGGAGGATCCCCAAAGGCCAACACCCCAATGACTGAAAGGGCGGGCGCCAGAGGAGACCCAGCCTGCGGCGCTGGCAGTAACACGATCACAACTGTGCCAGACATGGGGCCATGATGGGGAACTCACGCGATGTAGAGCGGGGTCGGAGGCAGTGGATCGTGCAGGTGGCTCGGAGGAGGATACCAGGAAGCCAACCAACTCTGATGAAGAGGCGTGGAGGTCTTGCAGGTTGAGCGCCAATATGCAGTGGGCGGCGGAGAAGAGATCAAACCACCAGTGAGCACCGTTGGCCTTGTCGTAGTAGGTGTCAGTACTTCAGTGGTTGTGGTGGAGGGCTGTGATGGGTCGAGCGACATTGCTGGGGTGGTGGTACCCTGCATCCTAGTCACTAGAGATGCCCTGTCGCGGCGTCGTGTGAGCGCGCGGGAAGGATTCATCTACGCGAGGTTGAAGGTAGCAATAGAGCAAAAAGACTCATACACCCCTGTGCGCATGTTCAAAGTCCTTTCTCCCAGTCCTGAAATGGCCAAGTATAGAGGTTAGTTTTGCTGATGTGGCGGCCATTGATTGGCCCAAACAAGACTAATCTTGAAATAATTATAGAATAAAATTGGAAACTCTGATTTCAGTAAGTTATACATGAAAATTGATCAGGAGAATGAGAGGAATCCAAATAAAATGCTCTTAGAATCTCATTATGCTTCTTATTCAAAAAAAGTATAGGCTATACATGTCCTAATGTGTTTAATGAAAAGGAAAACCTAGATTTGTCTTAATCTGATGTTTAATTGAGTATGTTCATTCATGTTAGGCTAACATTGGATATTGCAATGTATAATGAGTAAATCCTTGATAATGATGTATAATCGATGTTCCAACATTAGTAAGCTTATATATATTGATGATTAGGGTTTCATCTAATATGCATAATGGAATTGGTTATCTTAGAAAACCATAACGTGAGGATTTAGGGTTTGTAACCCTAACTTATAGTCCAAACATGACATAACCCTAAACCCTAGTTTAGGATTGCGTCTAGATCTGAGTAAGGAAATATGAATACATGGTAACACATACACAGTATGCTTTGTTTCAGATACTTGTTGATTACATGCTTTGTTGCTTGGATGTTTGGATGCATTCTTAAAGTATATGATGTTCTGCATGGTTTCTACAATGGCATAAGGTATGTGGTTACGCTTATGATTATCCCGCATTTGTTTTCTGAGGATTTTATCGATGTATACATTGTGACTTGAATTAATTGTTGGATGAATTTAATTCATGGAAATTATAATGTGAATATGACTATCACATAAGAGACGTGCCTACTAGCTCAGATCCTAGTCCCCTCTGTAGATTAATGGGTTGACCTAGTACATGGCTACCAATGGGGTAGGCCCATCAGGTCATTAAATGACTTAGTATATGGCTACCAATGGGGTAGGTCCATCAAGTCACTTTGAGTCAGGGATTGGACTACCTATGGGTAGTGCCATGCGACTCAACCCTAGATATTGATCTACCTGTTAGGTAGGATCATGCAGGGTTTAATAAGGATCTACCTAGAGAGAGGTAGTATCTCAGTCCACTGTAGGGACAACACAGAGATAGGGGATAGGAAAGGATTGAGTAGTATGGTTTAAAATGTAATCTTGGCTTTTAAATGATAATTGGCTGATTACTTTGTTATTATAGTTACATGATTATTATTTCCCCCACATACCAGCTTCTTGCTGACTGACGCTTTGTTTATCGACGTTTTAGGTACAAATGAAAAGAACAAATAGTAAAGTGGCATATGTGGAATTAAATGAGAATTAACATGCAAAGGAGGATTAGTTAGATTAGTATCTTCATGGATAGAAGTTTAGAAATCCAAGTTATCAAAAGGTATGCAAAGTTTTTATTTTTACCATATTTCAGTACAGTTGGTAGAATTTAATAATTGTTAATGATTATTCGTCGAACCTTTGATTCAGGTTATTAGATAACGGCTCTGATCTCTTGGTCTCCCTTAAGTGGGGGTTACCGAGAGACGGGGTCGTTACACTTTTTCTTCAAGTATTCCTATATAGATGAAATTTTTAGCAAGACCTTGAACACGATGGACATTACAAATGGTTCTAATAAAACCATCAAACATCTTAATGTGGACAGATCCAATTCCAATAGTCTTGCAAGTAGAATCATTTGGCATAATAACTACTCCACCTTCAAGTGCAGTATATGTGGAGAACCTATCCCTTCTAGGACACATGTGAAAGGAACAACCAGAATAAAGAATCCATGAATTATCATATTTTGAAGTAGAGGATTCCATGAGAACAAAATTATCAACTTCTTGTATGATATTGACACCACCAAGTTGTACTTGAAGGTCTTTGTCTTCTCACCTCTTCTTATTCTGCAACTTGAAGCATTCTTCAATTGTATGCCCCTTCTTTTTACAGTATTTACATGACTTGTTGTTATTATGCATAGACATAGATCGACTGTGTTCTTCATTATTTCCTTTCTCTTTTTCTAGACTCCTTACATGGAGTGCCTCTATGTGACTTCCATTAGAAGAAACAACCAATTCCTTGTCCATCAGGGATTTAGACATGAGAGAAGGCATTACTTCTTCTAGTTTGATGGAATCTTTTCCATAGACAATGGTCTCATAGAATTACTTGTAAGAAGGGGGAAGATAGCATAAAGAATCAAGGATTTATCTTCATCTTCCATTTTGATGTCAATATTTTCCAAATCCATAATTGTAAGGCCCCTAAACTTACTTAATGAGTTGAATGAGCTTAATTATCATAATTGAATTCTTATAACCCTAATATAACCTTGTGATATTGTAACATAATGAATCTTAGATGTAATCTCCATGTAATCATTTTTCCCAAGTTTCTCTTTCATTTCTATCCTTTATATTATTTATGTTTAATTAGTGGAATTTATAGTGGTTTAGTGAACATTTATTCACTAATTGTACCAATATAAGGGTTTATGCACAAATACCTCAATGAAAGATTAATTACCATAATAAAGTGATCTAAAACTTAATCTAACTTTTTGATATGATTTGAAAACATAAAATGAGCCTAATTCAAATTTGGTTTGATTTGGATGTTGTTTGTGCAAATTATGCAATTTTAGGTACATTCTGGACTTTTATGCAATTTACCCAATTGGGAGGTTTTCTTTGCAAATTATCACCTGAATTTTAATACTTAGATATTCCCTTACCATTCACAAGATTTTGAACCATGGGGAACCTAGTTGCACCTTGGTTTGAAGGTGTTACTTTCCAAGGACATTATAGGGATTGCCCTCTTTATAAATGTGCTTATCTTTAAAAGCTATCAACCAATGGGGTTATTTCTTTCTTTGAAGGATGGTGGGGATGAACTAGAAGGCGTTAGGGGCTCTTAGGACCGAATTTTGATATGTAAGAAGAGTCCATGAGCTGTCCTCTTGCATGTCCATGAAGCCCTAGCCTAAGGACACATGGAAAGTCACATAGACACCTCATGCTTGCCCCCTTCTTTATAAAGCCATGCCTACCCCTTCCCACCTACCAATCCAAGAAGCAATCATATTCTTCTCTTTCTTATATCTTAGAGCATCGTCCCTTCTATGTTTGGCCACAAATTTGCTATCCCAAGGTAAAAGAAGGTGCCTACCTTGGTGAAGAAGGCTCCTAGGGTTCCAAATTTCTCTATTTAGGATTTCTTAAGCTCCTCCTTGGTGATTTTGACCAAAACTAGTAAGAATCCTCCTTTCCTTCCCTATTTTCATGTTGTTAGTATCCTCCCACCTTCTTCTAGGTCAGAACCATTGACTGGCCTAAATCTCACGTCCAAAGGGCGTGGATTATAGTAGTCAGACTTTTAAAGAGATAACCCGACTCTCAGGCCCCCACAACGATAAATGGGTCCGATGTAGCGACCGGGGTCAAACATAGGGACAAGGTTGGTCATGTTAAGAACACGGAATCAAACACTCTTGTACTCCAACCAAAAAGGGTGCAAGATATGTTCCCTAAGGAACGGTTATCACAAGAACAAGAACAACAAAATAAACAAAAAAGGAATTGAACTGTAAACAAGTAAATTGGGAAAACCCGGGTTGGGGTTCACCAACTAAAGCACCTCACCAACATGTAATACTATCTCTCTCTCATGCATACTAATCTCAAGATTACAAACAACCATTCAAATGTCCATTCCACTCTCTCTCTCGAGATGAGGATGGATCTAAGTCTAAAAGAAGTCTCTCTCTCAAGATGACAACTCAAAAACCTCGCAACAAAACAACTGGTTAAAGCTTTAGCATTCCAACACATTCATGCATTCATACCACTCCATGACACATGATAAAAGCGATATTAATCTCTTCAGATATCAACAATCAAACATCACAAGATGGTAGCTAAGCATATAAGTGAAGCATTAAAAACAGGTGCATGGAGATAACCTTGATAAGAATATGTATATTAAAAAAAAAGAAACAATATACATGTTGGGAGAGCCTTAGTGGCTACTCCCAACCCAAGTTAAGGTGTTAGCTGCTCATGCTTGCAGACAACATAATGACGTTACATACAGACAGATCCATGAGGTCCACGAAGAGGGGAAGAGGTACAACAGGATGACGCGATAGATCTGGAAAAGAAGAACACGATACTACACACTACTTCTTCAGATTTGGATCTACTGTGTGGATGGCCTTCTCCTATCGAAGAAGGGACGGACGTCAGTCTTCTCTCTCCTCAGCTTTCACTCCTAGAGGTCCAAGACTGATGGATGGATGGTCAGAGACGAGTCTGAATGCAGCAGCACTTCGTGGCCTTGGGATATGATCTGTATGATCTGATCCATTGACAAGACAGGTGGGGGCGCTATTTATAGGTGCCTTCCACTGACTTAGAACCGCGGTCGCGGTCTTTCCTTTAAGTGAAGGCAAGACTACAATCACGATCTATCTTGGTCGCGATCCTCCCCAAAACCTCGGTCACGGTCTTTGAGTGTCCACGGTCGTGATCTTTAGAATAGCCATAGTCGCGGCGTTGAGTCACCATGGTCGTAGTCTTTGAATGTCTGCGGTCACGATCTTTAGAACAGTTGCAGTCGCGACGTTGAGTCATCGCGGTCATGGTCTTCGGTATCACCGTGGTTGCGGTGTTGGCGCGACACAAACCGCGGGTGCTGTGAGAGGAGTGAGTGAGGAGAGGAACTGCGGTCGCAGTCTTTTGAATAACCACAGTCACAGTCTCTATGATCACAGTCGCGGTTACGTTGATTCCTAAAATCATTAAACAAGGCTTTAGTAAAAAAGATGAAGAAATTATGTGAAAAGTTAACTAAAGTTATACTAAAAGTGATGCAAAATATATACAGAAAGTACCTAAAATAAGGTATTATCAACCATGACCATACATGGTAAAACTTCACGTAGAACCCTAAAACATCTCATCTCCATGTTCTTTTGCTAGGGTTTGCACCTCTAAAGTGGAGAAGGTGATCTTTGCTCAAGAAAGGAGCTTGGCTTGGATCAACCAGACCTTCTAATCTAGGGATCCTTTCTATTTGGACCTTCGTACCTTCTTACAGGCAATTTTTGTTAACCCCCTTCTCATATATTGCTTAGTACATGCTTAAAACTCATGCTTCTATGTTGAAAATCGGCGATTTCCATCTCTTTTTACCATGTTCTTCTCGGGTTTTGGTTTCTTGCTGTTTTACCTTCTCTAGAAGCTCTAGTTTGGTTACATATGCAAATTCAAACCTGATCTTGGGTCAAATGGTATTTTATCCCTCTCCCTCTCTCTTAATTATCTCGATCAATTTGATGATGTGGCAATTTCCTATTGGTTAGTATTGAAAAATTCATATCTTCTAAACCACTTATCTAAATTTGACAAATAAATATGTTTTGGAATTGGAAAATTAATCTCTATCTAATAAAAATATTTTAAAGGTTTGATTTCATGGTTTGACGAAGGGTGATTTTTGTAAAACGAATTTAATACATAAAATCCATAAAAATTACATATGAATCATCATAACTCTGAAATTAACATAAGAATATGTTTTCTTCATCAGGAGAACCTAATAAGTTCATTGGTGATATTTTAAAAAGCTAAATCCGAATTTTTTTAAAAAGTTCTGAAATTAGGGTTTCTATATATTAATGTCACTATGTACTCTAATACATGTTAATACATTGAAAATAGGCAAAGTGGAACTTGGACTCAATTGAAGTTGTGAAAGTTAGTAATTGATATCAGTAAGAGAGGTATGTGCATTCCTTACACCCTATGTTGGGATAATTGTAGCCAAACCCTATATTTCCCTAATGAGGCTTAAATGAACCCTAAATATTCTATTCTTGAATCCTAATGTTGTTCATGCCTTAAATTAGATTATAATTTCTTCTTTTCTTATACTCCACTACCATGCTTATTGAATATTATGACTACTCTTGCCATGACTACTTTTCTAGCATGTGGATTTATGTTCTATTTAATTTAAAGTAGCGGTACTCATGTACAACCACCCACAGAGGGCATGCATTTAATCGCCCTGGGGAATGTTTTTATTCTCCCCTATATAATTGTGTAGGTGATTGGGAATGTCTTATTCTCCCCTCACCTATAGGTTAGAGGTCTGGTAGGTGCCTCAACCCTACTTAGTTAGGTAGACATAATTATCTTACATGCAAATCCTTTTTGATATAGTTGTTAATGGCAAGTTTCTTTTGAATATAGCCTAATACTCTTGTTATCTTAATCTTATGATGAACCCTAGCATGTTCTTATTTGCTTTACTTATCTTGTTATCCTAGACAAGTTTTGTGATAGACCTTGTTTTCTTTCCCCTTTTGCTGGATGCTTTCCCAACCACCCAGGTGCTGGTGCTGAGTAAGGAGAAGGACAAGTTTGAAGGAATTCATCTCAGGAGTAGATCGCAAGATTTATGAAAGGATGTCTAGGTTGCTATAGCTAGATCCTTTTCTGTTATCTTTTTATTTTGGGAACAATCATGTAATGAACAATGAAATCCATGTAATCGGCTTAGTACTTTTATTTCCACTACTATTGAAATTTTGTAAAGTATCCGATGCATGCTTATTTACTTAGAATATTATACATGCATCCCTCAATATCTTTTCTTTCTAAAAAGATGGATGTTTTGTACTTCCTTTAAATTTTAGTAAGGAGGTGATCTCTCCTCTTTACAGATATGCTTTTAAATCATAAGACAATCTTAAGTTTCAAATTTGGTCCAATTTGGACACTGTTTGAGCAAGTTATGCAATATTATGCACATTTTGGACTTTTCTACAATTTACCCAATCGAGATATTTTTTTTGCAATTTATCACTTGCATTATGTTCCTTGGATATTCTCTCATCATTCTTGAGCTTGTTGTGCCATGAGGAGCCTATTTAAACCTTGGTTGGAAGGTGTTTTCTCAAAGGGTATTTTAGGGTTTACCCCTTCACAGATGAGCTACCTTTAGTAGCTATCAACTAATGAATTATTTGATTGGCTGGGAAATTCGACAAAGGAAAGATAAATAGATCTATACACATGGTGGGAGAGCTACTTGTGTGTGTACTTGTTACACCCCAATCTCACAATTACCACTAATCATGAGATTAGGGCATAAATTGAGGATTTATCGTAATACAAAGATCACCCTTAACTTTTTCTTCGTTTTCAAAATCTTTGTTTTCTCACATTGAACCACATAAACTAACTTTACAAGGGAATCTAAACATTGATTTCTCTAATATGATTTCAACAGTAAAAAAATGCATGTATGAACATTCATTATGTTTCTCATAGTTTTAAGCACATGAGACTTGCTGATTCACATATATTGCTAAAAGAGAAATAATGTTATACATCATCATTTACAACTCTCTCTTATTTTACAAGGACCAAGAGTGACAAGGACCGTCTGAACTTAACTATACTTAGACTTAACTCTTGTGGCAGATCTACTCTGATGCAATGACCTTCTTCAAGTCCATGTGATATCCCTAAAAAATTTGAGTAGAGGGGTGAAGCTACTCACTCAGTGAATGAGTACTTCAAAGAAATAGTCTAAAGCACTGATATAATTATAGATATACTTTTGAGCAACTGATATCAATTATAACAATAGTAAGCTATAAAGAGATTGATCATTGACAATCATAAATATGGCAGGATACTCTAGATATCAACAAGAGCAAATCAATATATGAGCATGCTTGATTAATTTCAAAGAGAACTAATAATTCATAAACATACAAAGAATAATTGATGGGAAACTGTACTCGAATCTTTCTTAGCCTTTCTTACTTATAAGAAACTCTTTAAACCTATATGAACATATTTTAGCTTATGCCCTGATCATATGTAGTGTACTCTACATATGAAGACTCATAGAGAACTACGATCTCACCGTACAAGACTTAGCTTAAAACCTGGGAAGCTAACCCTAAAACTGAATCTAGGTCTGCTTGACTAGAACCTTCATGTCTGACTAAGGCAGTTAAACAACTGGCCTTTAACTGGACCTCTCCTTCTAGGCTGAGTACACATGCGGAGGGTCTGAGATGCTCTGTGGGCCTCATCTTGGTACGCTCTGTGGGTACCTCTGGGTTACCACCGGGATCTCCGGTTCATGTTAGGTAACCTATCTTCTCTTAGGATACTTCCTCAAGGGCTTCGTCTCCCCGCACGCTCTGTGGGTGCGATCCGATCCCCGTATACTGGTCGCTGCCAGGGTGGATCGTTTCCTCCCTACAGTGCAAACATCCGTAGGGAATCTACGGTGTTCAGGGCACCTATGTCTATTATTTTATTATTCTTGGAAATCTCTTTCTACATTGTACCTTTCTCTTACTTATACTTGGCTCGATTTCTCTATGGTACCGTTTCTATTTAATTGAAGTTTATAATACAACATGTACATCATTCTAAACTTGGCAGAGCAATATACTCAAAACACTGTAATATACTGAGAAATCAACATTTATACCTGCAGGCAGACTAAAATTCTTAAATAATAGAATACATGTCCACTTGATACGTTATACACTAGAATCATGCAATTGAAATTCTTAATACACTGATTAAAGTTAATTACTTAACATATGAGTAATCATCATTTGCACCTGTAAATTATTTGTACTTTCTTGGAAAATATGCACCTCAACCCAAATCTTGAGTTGTGCATCACCACATCTCATACTGAGAACATTGATATCAAAATACTTGATTCATTGAACATCCTATCCATATAGTTTCATTTATCCCATTCACTTATCACATGGCTCTCATAAGGATTTCATGCGACATAAACATTCACTGAATAAAGACTACTATCAACAAATCATATAAAATCAATATATGTATAATACCTTGGAACTGAGCTGAATTTGGGTTTCCATGCCATTCACTGAGATAACATGCATCAATAATAAATTTGAATACATAAAGTTTATCATGTCAAGAAAATCCGTTCAAATGGATTTCACGATATTTATTCGCAAATATCCAACTTTCCTCGCATTTAGGGTTTCACCCTCTTTACTGAGATATCAAACAAACACTATTCACCTTAAATGAAATCCAAGATAGTATCTGACATATATGTACTATGAATTCAGATAAACAAATGTCTCTATTTAATTATATAGCAAATTTCAGTCATAGACAAATTCCCTATATTTCAGTTTACTCTTATAACCTCTGCGAATACTTACGGAATTCTCATTAGGATGTATTGTATACATTTCTAATATGATTTTATCATCTGAAATTCATCCAAACAGAGGAAGAATCCATTTCATATCATTTTGCAACAACTTAGATCAAACACACAATTTAGGGTTTGTAGTCGCATACTAAGCAATTAAAGATTATGGATGATTTAACCAATTTTCGGGCAATATACTGTTTAAAGGAAGTTCCCACTCACCCTATGGTGTGAAAACACCTTAAAAACGCATCTCATCCCTGAAAATCTCGATCTCATATCAAATCCCTAGCAATTCACCCAATTCTTCTTCCTTTCAACTCGGAAACCCTAAAAATGAGGGATTACGAAGAAAGAGTGAGAAAAGGGGAAGTTTTGACACCATTTCAGATCAAATCAGAGGAGGGACAAAATCTTGACATGTGAGAGAAGATTCACCATGAAAGGCTATGCAAAGAAGCTAAACTTACTTGATTTCATCATATCTCGGATAGAGAAACCCTAGATCAGCAATTCCACCACTTTCTCCTCTCAAACCCTAACTCTCCCTCTCTCTCTAGGATTTCGTTTCTCTAGATTGAATCACAAATTATGAGAGCTCCTTGTGTGTTAGGTTGACCATATAGAGAAATTGATCTACTTGGGTCAATTGCACATTGACCCCTCACTATACTTTCTCTTATTTCAGCTAAATTTTCTGTCATAAAAATATTACTGTAATTCGTCTACTGATAAGGTCTAAACGCATCCAAAAATTATGAAAAATTTAAAGGTTATTTATGATTGAGTTTCAGATCTCCAGTTAAAATTCCAGATCATTTGGATTACTAATAAATAAATAAAAATAAAACACTACACTGCTAAAAAGCACTATGTCAACATTTTGGTCAAAGTATAGATTGACCAAGAACCACATTCAAAGAACACTTAAATATTCTAAATTTTTTCTCCAATATGCATGATTGAGTTATCCATATCATATCCAAAATTCAATTAAATACAAAGTTTGTAGAAAATATGAAAAACCAATTACCACACTGCTATCCTGATCAAATTCCATATTCATGTACTATCAAAACCCTATTTTTTTCCGATTAGGGTTTACATTTCTCAAACCCTAATTATACATAGAGATAGCATACTTAGGGTTCTCATTAGGTTTAACATATCATGATTGAGATATCATCATTAATCATGTTTAATCTAATCAAGCATGTAATCATTCAGGTAAACCCTAGTTTACCAATTAAGCATAAATGTGGTCATTACAGTACTTGTATATTCTTAATAAATTAAGGCCATGGACACTTGGATAGATACTAGAACTTCAACTTTTTCTTTTTCTTTATCTTAAAGTTTCATATACTTATTCCCAAGCACCAAAATGAGCCATTTTCTCTCCACCACTTCCCTCCTCCCAACTTCGTTCTCTCTCTGTGCTGTTGCGAATTTTTCTATCCAAGGAAAAAGAAAGTGGGGATCTTCTTGGAAAAAGGATCTAGGGTTGCAATTGACTTCATTTTAGGGTTGAAAAAGCTTCCTTCTAGTGATCTTGACCTCAAAAAGTTAGAATTCCCTTCTTTTCTCCATTTATTTCTTTATTATCCTTCCTCCTAGCTTTCTCCAGGTCCAAACCTTGTTGTTCCATGGTAGAAATTTCTCTAAAGCTCTAAAAGCCTACCTTTCTTGCTCCTTATGCTTAGGGTTTGCTCATTTGATGAAGAAAGGTGCTAGATAGACAAATTCATAGCTTATTCTTGGATTTTCTACCCTACCTGCTCGAGTTTTCTTCTATGTGGGTTTTCAGCTTCTCATTAGAGGCAAGTTTTATAACTTGCTCCACGTTTATTGCTTACCATAAGTTTGCTAGCTCATGTTCTTGCTTGAAAATGATGATTCATGAACTAAAAAGCTATGCTTGACTTGGATCTCAATTTTTATAATGTTCCCTATTTTGATTTCATATCTAGATGAACCTGTGATCATGTGTACATTATTCCTAGGGTATAATATGACTTGGATCAGGTTGGTTTGACAACCTATGATGCTAAGCACGTATCAACCAACAGTCATTTTTAGGGTTTAAAGCTGATTTCTTCTATAAACCCATGACCTGATGATGGTACCATTGCAACAAACCTATGGTCTTGTCTTCATGACAACTGATGGTCAAGATCAAAGGTGTCAGATGATGGTGACAACCTATGCTCACCCCCTTAGGTCAGGTTTTGGATGAATTAGAAGTTTAATGATCAACCATTAAGTACCCTAGTAATGTTATCAATCAATGATGACATTAGCTTAATATTTGATGCTAATTAATGAATATAGTGTTGATCTAAAAACCTATGGTGATTTAATGGTCACTAATGATGGTGGATCAAGTCTCTACAACCTATGGTTAGTTAAACATTGTAGTTGTAGCATCAATTAAGCCTTAAACCAATGGTTTCATGGGTCACTTGATGCAATGGTCGGACCTATACTGTAATTGATGGTTTTAACATATGAACTTGACCCAATGGTCAAGATCTAATGTTTATTCCTCCAAGAAAGTGGAATGATGGCTAATGTAATATGTCGGTCCTAATAATGTGATTTAGATGGTTTCATTTATATGATCAACTTAAGGAGCTTACCTGTTGACATTGGATAGCTTGTTTTAAATGAACAGTCGATTGTGGGTTTTACCCTACTCTCAACATAACCCTTATTGTTGTTAACCAAAGGATGTCTATGGTTAAATGGTGACTTTTATAGACCATAACTCAATAACATCATATATGATTCAATCAAGGTGTTTTCTTATGTAAACAACCAACGGTCTTACCTTTTAAACATCTAATGGTTCTTGGTGACATTGTGGTATGGCGATATGGGTAGAATGATGATGGAACAAATGGAGGGTTACCCTTAACAAGGTAGTATTACCTATTCACTGATATGAATAGAAGGTATGATAAGCATATTGTGTTGATATGTAACCCTAATGATGTATAGCTTGTTATACCTAGCTTTAATACAACTAAATGATGGTAATTGGGTATAAATAGTCCTCGAATGATTAATACAATCATGGAGTACTCTCTTATTGTTGTTGAAACCCTAGTATGCTATAACCCGATGGTTACATTTTGATTTATGTGTGAGTTCATACTTGAGAATAGTATGGAATGTGATGGAGATGCTTCACCTTATGCATCCATGATCCAATGGGGATGCCGTGAGTTAGGGTTTGGGCATAAGTGCTGATTAGTAACATTGATATAATTTATCATGCTGAACCTAACTCTAATCCAAATAGATAAAGATGAGTATTCATGTTTAACATTTTATATGATGGAATGATGGTGGAATAACCTCCTTAACATGATCATAACCTTAATGTGTTCATTGGTGATTATCATAGCCACATGGTTGATACTTTCTTATGCTAAACATGTGCATTATGAATATGATGAGTGCTAATCATATCTAGATTCCTTGCATGTTGATGTAATAAAGGAATGTTCTTAATGTTAATATAACCCTGCTATGATTGTTTATGAATATCTCCTAGCTCATTAATGCAATATTGTGTTGATATGGTGTATTATATGTAAGTGATGTTGTTGAGCCTTGTTAGAAGGCATGTAAAGATAATGATGATCTTGCAGGGAATAGTATGATGGTCTTAATGACCTTGGGCATGGTTGAGACCTAAATGAGGTGTAATCCTCTTATGTTGATAAGGGTTGATACCCTGTGATATTGTGAAAATGATTTATATCTTGTAATAGTATGATGACTAGTGTGGTCTCATGAATGGCAAGTGAATAGTACCATGTGATGATGAGATGAGAAATTATGTTTCACATATTTTATATCTTTTGAAGTTGTGATATTTATGTGCTTGTTAGAAGTAAATTAGGGTTTGTGTGTCCACTTGTTTGATGCAGCCTTAATTCACCCAATTGGCATAACTAATCAAGTGAAATTCTAATCATGTAGTGCCCTATGCCATAGATCCATATGAGTGTTAGAACTTTCCATATGGTGAAACGAGTATTCCTAAGGGAAAATCGGAGTGCATATTGTTGAGTATGTGGGGGTGGCAAGTTGAGGATATATCATTGTCATCCATAATGTAGGTTGTGGAGGATGGCTATGGTCATGCCTCATACATATGATGTGATTGAGAACGGCTGTGGTCATGTCTCAGTGATTATATATGTGACAAGATTGGAGGACAACTGCGGTTGTACCTCAGATGGTAGGGTGTGCGTACCCACCTCCTTTCACTAGTGCCGTGACCTGTACCAAGGACAGACTAGGCTGTTACTTGCTTGACCTTATGTGTTGCTGTGGTAGACCCGTACTGACCGGGGGCGAAGAAGATCTTAGGAGTCCGACTCTTCCTAGATCTTGTATGACACTAATTTTGACTTAGCAGTGGTCAGTTGGACTTTGAGTGGTATCCTTAATTTCCTCAGGGTGTAATAAAAGATGTAATACAGTGGTGTAGCATATTTGTTTAGGGTTATACACAATGTTTCACATTGGATGATAAACCTTGTTTGTTATCTTAGATAAAGATGGTGCTTAGTGCAATTAAGAGATTGTAGATATACTTAGATTTTTGATATGCTAAAGATGGTAGATGTGTACATACAGTAGCTATGCTTATGTTGATAACTATACTGCTACTGTAGATTATAATCATGATGCTAGCTATCTCATGTTGTTAGTTATGTTTAGCGTGCTAGCCATGCCTTTGTAACTAGAGATGCATATATTGCTAATCATGCTTATCCAGATAGTTGTTCTTATGTTTTTAGATCTTCTTATGATGTTGATATGTTCAACTAATTAGACATGCTCATGTTGTTAGCTATGCTATGTTACTAGACTTGATCATGATGCAAGATATGCATATGCTACTGGATTTCTTATATAAAGGATGATAGTCTGGTTAATGATGATAGTTATTATCTACTCTTTTATGTATTTTGTTAATCATTAGTACTGCTGAGCTTATTTTTTAAATCTGATTAAACTGCTTAACTATTTAATTACTTAAAAATGTTGTAATCAATGAACGTTGTTGGAGGTTATATCGCTTGCTGGGACATGGGTCTCACCCTTATGGTTCGCCACATTTTTTTAGGTAATCGGAAGTGACGAAAACAAACATGTGATAGCAAAGAGGAGATATAGTAATGAATCTTTGAGAAAGTTGATTATATGTCTGGCGTGTCTTAGAGTCGTCCCTGTACTCTCAGGTCCGGGTAGGAAAAGTTTGTATATGGTTTTTTTTCAAACAAATTGAACTTTTGTTAGCATTTTAATGCTTGTTTGTGTGGCATATATGAATATTGTTCTCCTATGTATATATGTTGTGGCTAAGGAGATAGAACAATTTATATCAAATTCTTGGTATAGTATGGATACAAGAAAGATGTTGGGATCTTATTCAAACATTTCTGAGCATGTGCTGACGTTGAAATCGGTTTTAATTTACCCATATTTTTGGGTGTGTGGTTAATTGGTGATTGATTGTGTTTTATGTTTTGAGTAATCTCATTTAGAGTAACGGGTTCTCACAATAATGATGGAGTTGAATTGATCAATATGATCACAAATAGATGTACCTTCAGCCATGCATAGTAGATATAGACATTGCTTATGATGCAATTTTGTTTGGAGAGTCTTTATCTTGTAGAGAGATTCAATCTTCTGCCACAAATCTGCAACGATCTTCTCTTTAGCAACTTCACCAAGAACCATCCATGAAAGTGACAACTAGATGGAAGTTAGACTTTCTCATCCATATCTTGCTTCTTCTCAGTAGTCAATGAAGCTGGCATATTCTCCACTCCTAACAGTGCTTTAGCAACACCCTATTGCACCAATAGGCCTCACTTCTTGATCTACCATAACCCAAAGTCAATTGTGCAATCAAACTTCTCGATGTCGTACTTGGTCATCATTATTGTTGATCACCAGGCTCTGATACCAATTGTTGAGTCAGCGCAGCAGAAAGAACAATGAACAACACATACATAGTGAGAAGAAGAATAACAATCCACACAAATGATAAACACGGGATTTATGTGGTTCAGTCTAAATGACCTACTCCATGGGAGGAGAGATAATTTCACTATTGCAAGAAGATAACAAAGGAGAGATACTCTCAAAGAGAGAGAACCTAAAAAAGGTTACACCCAAAGAAGAGAGGGAACCCTCTTTAGTATAGCACTGTAATGGATATATTTCTGGAACATGTTCCTTGATAACAGGTTGATGGCACACATAGTAAGTGCTTTGAGGCATGAAAGCCCTTATATGTAAAGGTTCTTACTGTTTGATAGTTTTATGAAAATGGTTTAAACTTTTAGTGTTTCTCTAGTAATTTGTTCGTTAATCTTCTTACGCGATTTGGTTTTGAGTAATCTCTTGTTGTGTGGCATGGGGCATCACAATCAGGTTGGTATCAGAGCTTTAGGGTTGCTGAGTCTACATGGACTTAGGACTAGGGTTTATGTCTATTCTAGTGTCCTCCAATATATCTTATATTGACTTCTGCTTATATAGAAGAAGAAGAAAGATTAAATATGTTTGGAGAATACAAAGAACATGTTGCTGAGAGCAGTGTTGCTGCACCGGGAGGTGGTGCAAGGAACCAGGCATGAGAAGATCGGGTGCCTGAAGTCCCCCAGTTTGACCCAGCCATGGTTGAAAAACCTACATTCAATCTCTTTTTGGGCAGTTTATGGCTACTATGACTCATATGGCAGACAAGATGCCTGCTCCTCAACCTAGGGCACCAGTTCCCCATACTGAATCTTTGGGTAATGGGAAGACTTTTGAGTGACTTCTCTGTGTTAGGGTAGTGGAGTATGCTGGGACAACTAATCCGATAGATGCAGATCTATGGCTTATCGAGCTTGAGAAGGCCTTCAAGATCTTTAGTATCCCTAAAGAGGATAAGGTGAAGCATGTAGTGTACCTCCTGAGGGGGAGTGTTGTCCATTGGTGGGCCATAGAGGAAAAGAAGAGACTCAGTGTTGTGATAGTTAGGTAGGAGTTCTGATATGAGTTCGTTAGTTGGTACTTTCCTTAGACATATCTTGATGAGAAGATCATCCAGTTTGAGAGGATTCGACAGGGATTCATGACAATCAATGAGTATGAAGCAAGGTTTATGGAGTTGTTGAGGTTCTGTCCTTACATGGTTGCTACAGAGGACAAGTGGATTTGTCATTTGATATTGGGTTGAACATTGAGTTGTCTACCCCAACTGCTTCCTTGGAGAAACGAGAAAGGTTTTCTACATTTGTGGAATCTATTCAAAGGATAGAGCAGTCTATGAAGGAGAAGAGAGAGGCAAGTACCAAGAAGAGGTCTGCATAGTCCCAGTGGCAGTCATTAGGAGGCTTTAAGAAGCTAAGGTTTTCCACACCACCAACATTGTAGAGGTTCAGTGCTTCGACACAGTGGTTGCCGAGTAAGGGAAAAGGCCATAGTTTTCCTCCTACAAGAGCCCAGAGTGCCATGTCAGCATCAGTGATAGGGCCATTTAGACCGCGGTATGAGACCCGAGCTTGCCACTAGTGGGGCAGGTAGGACATATGAAGTGGGAGTGTTCGGTGAGGGATGATGAAGTGACCCAGCAACTAAGGTAGCGTCACAAGCTAGATCATCTACTAGGGAAGCAGATGACATGGATGATAACATGCACTGGCTAGATTCTATGCCATTAGTCAGCCGGAGGTAGTGGTCAACCTGCGAGTGGTGATAGGTCAGATAGAGTTATTTCATTCTCATTTGTCTTCTTTTTGCTTTGTATCTATTTTTGTTGACCCGGGTGCAACACACACTTTTATCGCACATGAAGTGCTTAGTAGTTGTCTTTTGCTTGTTAATCATAAGAAGAATAGCTTGTTGTTAGAAACCCTATTAGTCAGTTCTACAGTGTTGTAGGAGATGTGTCCTTCCTGTGTCTTCTCCTTTTTGGGACACATCATTCAAGTGGATCTCATACCACTTGACATGCATGGATTTGATGTAATTCTTGGAATGGATACCTTGGACAAGTACAGGGTAGTCTTGGATTGTAGTTCCAAGTAGGCGACATTGATAGATAGTGGTGAGATGTGGATCTTCCAAGTAGATAGGAAGATTCTTCCGACGTGTCTTGTATCGGCCATGGTGGTGAGGAAGCTCTTGAGACAAGGTTGCGAGGCGTTCTTGGCACATGTGCTAGATACTGAGATAAGGAGTCCTAGTATTTATGAGGTATCGTTTGTTAAAGAGTTCAAGGATGTGTTCCCTGAGGAGTTTCCCAGTGTTCCCCCACCCTGATAAATTAATTTTGAGATCAATATGGTCCTCGAAACACAACTGATAGCTCAAACACTGTACAAGATGAGACCAATAAGATGTCATTTGTTGAAGAGACAAATATAAGAATTGCTTGACAAAGGTTTCATCAGGCTAAGTACGTCACCTTGGGGTGCTCCAGTGCTGTTCATGAAGAGAAATGATGTTTCTATGAGGTTGTGTATAGATTACAGACAGTTGAACAAGGTGATGATAAAGAATAAGCATCCCTAGCCAAGGATAGATGACCTATTTGATCAGTTGCGAGGCGCGACAATTTTCTCAAAGATAGACCTGAGGTCAGGATATCACTAACTGAGAATCAAGGAGGATGGCATACCTAAGTCAACCTTTAGGATGAGGTATGGTCACTACGAGTTTGTGGTTATTCCATTTGGGCTAACCAATGCACCAACAACGTTCATGGATTTGATGAACAAAGTATTCTAGCCATTCCTTGATTAGTTTGTGGTGGTCTTCATAGATGACATCTTGATATACATTTGTGACAGTCAACAACATGGACAACACCTTCGTTAGGCATTGACCATGTTGAGACAACATCAGCTTATGCTAAGTTTAGCAAGTGAGGTAGCTTTCTTGGGGCATGTTACATCTGCTAAGGGAGTACGTGTGGATCCTAAGATAGTGAAGTCTGTGACGAAATGGGAACAACCAAAGACACCGATAGAAGTGTGTGGTTTTCTAGATTTTTCAGGGTATTATAGGAGGTTCATCATGGACTTTAGCGCTATCACCCTACCCCTAACTAAGTTAACAAGGAGAATTACCCGACCCATAATCTGGAGTTAGCATCAATATTCTATGCCTTGAAGATTTGGAGGCACTACCTGTATGGGGAGAAGGGTCAGATCTTCATGGATCATAAGAACCTAAAGTACATCTTTTCACAATAGGAGTTGAATATGAGGCAGTGCCATTGGATGGAGTTGATCAAAGACTATGACTGCACAATTTATTATCATCTAGGAAAGGCAAACATCATGGCAGATGTGTTGACAAGGAAATCTTCATCTTCGTCCATGTATGCTATGCATCCAAGAAGCACCAAGATGTATCATAACATGAAGGATATGTATTGGTGGCCAGGCTTGAAGAAGGATGTGGCTGGGTTTGTTGCAAGATGTGTAATATGTCATCAATTTAAAGTAGAGCATCAGAAGCCTACATGGGTGTTGCAATTGTTGCCTATACCTTAGTGGAAATGGGATCATATAACTATGGACTTTGTGGTTGGTCTGCCTAGGACAGACAAAGGTTAAGATTCCATTTGGGTAATCGTTGATAGGTTAACCAAGTCAGCACATTTCCTTCCAGTGAAGATAATGTTCATAGTAGAGAAGCTTGACCATATTTATGTGGGTGAGATTGTACATTTGCACGGTGTTCTAGTGACTATCATGTTTGATAGAGGTCCTCAGTTCACGAGTCACTTTTGGGAATGACTGCACACAACTTTGGGTACATAGTTAAAGTTTAGCACTGCTTTTCACCCACTGACTGATGGTCAATCTGAAAGGACCATTTAGACCATGGAGAAGTTTTTGAGGGCCTATGTTCTTCAATTCTCAGGAAGTTGGGATGTACACCTCAGTTTGATAGAGTTCACCTACAAAAAAAAACTATCAGAGTAGCATTGATATGACACCTTATGAGACATTGTATCAGAGGCCCTGAAGATTGTCGTTGTGTTGGTACGAGATAAGTGAGTATTAGCTTCTTGGTCCTGAGCTTGTGCAACAGACAACGGAGAAGATCAATGTAATCCTTCAATAGTTGAAGACAACATAAGATAGACAAAAGTCATATATGGATAACTATCAAAGATCCTTGGAGTTCTATGTAGGAGACTAGGTATATTTGAAAGTCTCTCCTTAGAAAGGTGTCTTGAGGTTTGTAAAGAAGGGTAAGCTGTCTCCCAAGTTTATGGGACCTTACCCAGTGGTGGCATGTGTTGGGAAGGTGGCCTACAGGTTAGAGTTGCCACTTGAGTTGCACATGTTTCATCTAGTGTTTCATGTGAGTATGATGAGGAAGTACCATCTAGATACTGAGTTAATGCTGCATCCTGTAGAGGTGGAGCTTGTTGAGGATGTGACCTATGTGGATGGTTCGGTGTTGACCCTTGACTGAAGAGTGAATAAGCTAAAGAGGAAGGACCTTGTACTTGTGAAGGTTCTTTGGCATCGTCGTGGTGTTTAGGAAGCCACGTGGGAGCTCGAGGAAGAGATGAGGAGGAATTATCCCTCCCTTTTCTCTTAGGATTTTGGGGGCAAAATCCCTGTTAGGGGTTTATGACTTGTAAGGACCCTGACCCACATTTTGGGATAACCCTATTTGTTTTGCTTAAGCATGTTTTTTAGCACCTTGCTCTAGTCATCTGAGATGTAATTAGGGCATGTTGGAAGCTTGAAGTTTCTTTCTTAAGCTTGTTTGGTTGATGCTTGTGTTTTGTGGTGTGCTTTTGGTGTAAATTGTAATTTACCCAGGATTAGGGTTGATGCAAGTTTTCCACCTCTAGTGTGTTCCTTCTCTCTCTTAGTATCATTTAGAGGAGAGAGGGAGAGATGTACACCTTGTTTGGGTCTTGGTTGTGTCATGACATCTTTGGAGATGTTTTGGGACACATGTTTGAGGTGTGCCTTGCACCTAGAAGTGTTGTCTCAAGATGGAGAGCCTTGGAGAGGCCTTATATCAGTTTGTGTGTGTCTTGAGCTACACCCTATTAGTTTGTGGGTGCCTTGAGTCACACCCTATCTATTTATGGGTATGTGGAGAAGTGGCATCAGACATGACCTTAGTAGGTGACCTAGTGAGCAAGACCTTGCCTAAACCTTATTTCCTCATTTGCATGGTGTTGTGCATGTGGATCTTTCTCATGGACAAGTGGTACCTAAGCTCCTAAGGTGGTGACACCTTCCTCTTAATCCCTCTCTCATCCCTCTTGTATATGTACCCATTTCTCTCCATGCAAGAGAATCGTTTTGGCCATCTTTACTTTCCCTCTTCCTTGGTGGACGACCTTAAGAAGCTAAGTAGCTAGAATAGTCTCTCTTGGAGCTTGGTGGATGAGTCCCAAGCTTGTGGTGTTCCCTTCATCTTCTACCTTAGTAATCCATGGTTTCTAGCTCTCTTTCTCTCTTTCTTTTTTCTTCTCGGCCATGGATCTTGGTTATCTTCTTTCCATCCTGAACCCTCCTAACCTTGGTTCCATCTTCTTCCTTGGAGGTGTTATGGTGACCAAGCTTGGAAGATCATCTTCTAGATTGAGTTCGTGGAGTTTGGATCTTGACCTTGGAGCTCGGATCTTGGTGGTGATTTTTGAGGCAGGTAATATAACTCTAAACCTTCTTTGTTATTATAACTCCTTACATGATATCTTGTTCTTTATCTCTAGAATGTTATCTCTTGCATGATAGTAGTTATTCTTGGTGGGTTTGAGATCTGTTTTAAGGAAAGGAGTTACACTTAGTTGCTGCCCTTGTGTTACACCTTCTTGCTTTGCTATAGACAAGTGACCTTAGGTTGAAGATGATGGGGTCGACACATTGTGGTAGGTGGACGTTAGGACTTGTGATGCCAAAAACGCCACACCTTGTGATAGGTCATCATGAGCTTGGGGAGGCCTAGGTCGACATGCCTTGGTAATGTCTAGGTCGTCATGCCTTGTGCATGAGTAGGTTGTTGTGAGTCGATATGGTTATCTTGGCCTATGGTTGTTAAACGATATGATGAAGAGACCTTGGTGATTTTATCCCGTTGTGACTTTGAGGCACCTGGACTGATATGGTGTTAATCATTGTGCTATATCCAATCGTTATGTTAGGGTGTTAGGCATGACAATATGTGATGCCCGATATGCCTCGCTTCCCGTCACACCCAGGCATAGGTTGCCCGTCACAATTTGGGCATTGTTCTGCCCATCACACCTTTGGGGTGTTGACTGTTACACTCCCTTATGGTGTTAAACCGATACCTATCTAGTGAGGTTAGCCTGACACCTTGAAGTGCTCAACCAATACATCAAGCTGATCTACCTGATATAACCTTTGTGTGTTTCCTGACATGGCTTGGTGTTGCCCGACACCCTTAGGTAGTGCTTCCCGATATGTTATGTGGTGGTGTTTCCCGTCAAATACTTAGATGATGTTGACCGTCACACTCTGTAAGATTGGTGAACTGATATACTCTTAGTAAGGATATCTCTTGTGCCTTGTATAGTGGTAGTTGACATGTTGTGATGATGACAATTCGACACCTTATGACATGTGCTAACCGATATGCTTCATGTTAGCCCCAACTGATACCTTGTGATGGTGGCTATGTTATGTCATGCTGGTGATAGGGTTACATGTTAATATGTGACACTCTATGGGGTGATTGTGTGCATAAAGAGGAAGTGTTGTTTTCTATAGTCTTCATCTCTTAACATGCCTTATTATTGTGATGGAAGTGATGATTTAAGGTTGGTTGTTGATCCGACCTTGAAAACCCTAATCGAGTAAAGAGAAACCCTAACCCTAAAATGTAATATGTATGACATGGATCTTATAAGATGATAGTGTTGTTGATAGAACTTATACATGTTCTTCATAGTCCTCTTAAATTATTAAGATGTTTGATAATTCATCAGAAATTGCTCGTCCTGTTAATAATAATTACCTGCTTCGCATAGTTGTAACTTTAATGCTGCTTTATTTATCTTATCTATGATAATAATAGAGTTGGTGGAGAGTTATGTCTCCCGCTGAGATTTGGAATCTCACCCCGTGGGTTTCCAACACCCTTTTTATGTGGACAAGCACGAAGAGGTAGAGATCGTGCAACTGAGGCTGAGCAGTAGTAGGAAGAGCTGTAGCCAATAGGTTGGAAGTGCTGCTGGATGTCTTTTGTTGATATAGTCCTAGATTCGTCTCTATACACTTAGGTCCTTGGGGATGTTTTGTTGACATTTTGTGGATTTACTTTTGTTATGTGTTTGGCTTGTGTGCCCCTTTTTATATACAGCTGTAATGGATATATGTATATATGTTCTCAAATAGGTTCCCTGATAATAGGTTGATGGCACATGTAGTAAGTGCTTTGAGGCATGAAAGCCCCTTCATGTAAAGGTTCTTGCTGTTTGATAGTTTTATGAAAACGGTTTAAATTTTTAGTGTTTCTCCATTAATCTATTCATTAATCTTCTTCTGTGGTTTGGTTTTGAGTAATCTCACTTTATGTGGCATAGGGTGTCACAATCTATACAAAACAAGTTACGAGTAAGAAATAAACATGAAGAAGGTTATATAAATCACCTCAAATAAGATGATGAAGGTCCAAACAACAAGGTAGCTCAAAGAGATAAGAAAGAAACCCTAGCTTGAGAACTCCACACATCCAAGATATCTCCTTTCTCCAAGAACAAGGAAACTATAGGGTAAAAGAGAAGAAAGAAGGGGTTCTTCAACAACATGCACAAGCTCCACAAAGAACACCATGCATCCATCAAAGAAAGAAGAGAGAAGAAGGAAGGAAGAAAGCAAAATGAAGAGAAAGAGGGTGATCATACTTGCTTAGGTCAAGAGACAACATTAGGAAGCTCCACACGATCTAAGAGAGAGTAGATCCAAACCCTAAAAGCACATGTAAAGGGTTCATTTGGATGGAAGGAGAGAGGTATATAGAGCTTAGGGTGAGAGAGAAAGATAGGTTGAGGTGTCAAGACATGCATGCCACATGTCCAAATCCAAAACCTCACATCCATGCAAAACCAAGTCAACCATCGAATCTTGAATCGAGGAGGACCATAAGTTATCAACCCCAAGAGCACCATCAAGCTCAAGCATCACCTAGGCCATCATATCTTTCCTTCACTTGGCCACAAAAGCAAACCCTAACCTCTCCATCGATAGTGCTCACCACATGAAAACCATCAAACCTAGTGGTACCACAAAGAAAAACATAGAATCTTGATCACCACATGATGACCATCAGATACCACACTTCCAAGCGAAACCATTGGATCCCAAGCATACAAAGGGAAACCATCAAGTTAGGGCATCTAGGTGAGAAACCATATGTCTCAACCCTAAGATAGGTAACACATCAAATTCGATGGTTCTTCTAGGTGCCCAAGGATGAAAATACATAAAACTTGATATAAAAACTTATGAAGCACAACAAACTTGTGACAAATTACAAGGAAATTTTTTGGTATGGGAGAATTGCATAAAAGCCCTTATAAGCATACATAATTTGCAAAACTTACTCAAACAATGTTCAAACTGGACAAAACTTGAAACTTAGCTTTGTCATATGCTATCAAATCATGTATTAGGGTTTGATTAAGGTTCTAAAATCCCAAATAAGATAAGAAAACATGTTTAGACTTTAGCCCACTCAGGGGCCTTACAACCATAAACCCCTAACATGGATTTTGCCCCTAAAATGCTATGCAAAATAAAGATGGGTACTTTCTACACATCTCAATCTTCTAACTCCCACATGGCTTCCTCCAAACCACAGTGATGCTACAACACCTTAACTAAGGCTATGTAATTCTTCCTCAACTTATGCACCTGATTATCTAGGATCAACATAGGACCCTCAACATATGAAACATCATCCTCCAACTCTACCTCCACTGGCTGTATCGTCTATTCTTTATCTGGATGTCACTTCCTCAACATGGAGACATGAAAGACATAGTGCAACTTGTGCAACTCTTGTGGTAACTCCAACTTGTATGCCAACCTTCCAACTCATGAAAAGATAGGGTAAGGTCCCATGAACCTAGTAGCCAACTTACCCTTCTTACCAAACCTCAACACACCTTTCCAAGGAAAAACCTTGAGGTACACACGTCTCCAACTTAGAACTCTAACAGTATGTGCCAATTATCAGCATAAGAATTTTGTCTATCTTGGGATGCCTTCAACTATTGCTATATCACCTTGATCTTCTTGGTAGTCTAATGCACTAACTCATGACCCAAAAGCTGGTACTCACCTATCTCATACCAACAAAGAAGTGGCCGACAATGTATCTCATATAAAGCCTCATATAATGCCATGTCTATGCTTCTCTGATAGCTGTTGTTGTAGGAAAACTCAATCAAACTCAAACGGATGTCCCCACTTCTATGAAACTGAAGAACACATTCTCTCAAAAGATCTTCTAAAGTATGAATAATTATTTATGAATAATTCTTTCTAACAGACCATCTATTTGCAGGTGAAAAACTGTGCTAAGCCTCAATTGTGCCCCAAAGATGTATGCAGACATTCCCAAAATTTGCTCATAAACTATAGACCTATGTAAGATACTATGGTAACTGGTATACCATGCACACAGACAATCCCATCAACATAGATATGTGCCAACTTCTATGCTGTATACATTGTCTTGACTGGAAGAAAGTGAGCTGACTTTGTCAACCAGTCAACTATCAACCATATGGAATCATGACCCTTGATTGTCCTTGGAAGACCAACCACAAAGTCCATGGTTATATGATCCCATTTCCACTGTGGTATCAGCAAAAGTTACAATGTCCATGTAGGCATCTGATGCTCTGCCTTGACTTGTTGACAAACTGGACAATTGACAATGAGCTCTGCCACATCATGCTTTAGACCTAGACACCAATAGAAATCCTTTAGATTGTGTTACATCTTTGTACTATTGGGATGAATTGTGTACATTGAGGAATGCACCTCATTAACTACCATATGCCTCAGGACATCAACATCTGGAACCACTATTTTGTTGTGAAAATACACTATCCCATCATATGACTCATGGAACCCATCATGCTTCGTACTGCCAAACTCTGATATGATATTCTGTATCATAATATCATCCTTTTGTGCATCTTTGATCTATTGTATCAACATCGGATTGACTTGTAGCTATGCTTATAATCATTTTAATAGAGATACTTCCAACTATATGTCCATCTACTAGAGTGACACTAAATGTCCTGCTTGTGACACAGCATGGAGTGTAACTATACCTTGTCTAGAGATGATGATAAAGATAAATTCCTACTCTGTGCATCAGCTACCACATTCTCCTTCCCTGGATGATAGTCTATTGTGAAGTCATAATATTTGATAAGCTCCATCCATCTCCTCTGCCTCAAGTTTAGCTCCTGCTTTGGGAAGATATACTGAAGGTTCTTGTGATCGATGAAGATATGACACTTCTCCCCATATAGACAGTGCCTCTAGATATTTAGAGCAAGAACTACAAATAATAACTCCATGTCATGAGTTAGGTAGTTCTCCTCATGTTTCTTTAGCTTTCGTACAGTAAAAGAAATCACATTCTTGTCCTACATCAATACACATACCAAGCCATTCCTTGAAGCATCACAGAAGATTATGTAGCCTTTCCCTTACTCTGCAAACACTAACACTTGAGAACTTGTCAAATTCTCCTTCAACAACTGAAAAGAATGCTTACACTTGTCACCCCAGACAAAAGAAACACCCTTCCTAGTCAACTTGGTTAGGGGTAACACTGCATCACTAAAATTCTCAATGAATCTCCTATAGTAGCCAGCCAAACCTAGGAAGCTTCAGATCTTAGTTAGTTTCTTGTCCTACTCCCATTCTATCATACACTCCACCTTCTTTGGGTCTACACAAACATGTTTAGTAGATATAACATAACCAATAAAAGACACTTTAGTCAACCAAAACTTGCACATATTGAACTCGACATATACAACCGATGTTGCCTCAACAACGCTAATGCTTAGCGAAGATGCTACTCGTGTTGCTGACTATTCTTAGAATATATAAAATATCATATGTGAAAACCACCAGAAACTTATAAATGTACGTTCTGAACAACCTGTTCATGAAGTCCATAAAAGCTATAAGTGCATTGGTTAGCCCAAACGACATAACCACAAACTCATAATGACCATACCTAGTGGTAAAAGCAATCTTAGGTATGTCATCCACCTTGAACCTCAACTGGTGATATCGTGTTCTCAAGTCTATCTTAGATAACACTATAGAACCTCTCAACTGATCAAACAAACCATCAATCCTCGATAACATATACTTGTTCTTCACTATAACCTTGTTCAACTATCGATAATCTATGCAAAACCTCATAGAACCATCTTTATTCTTCACAAACGACATTGGAGCACCCCAAGGTGAAGTGTTCGGTCTTATGAAACCCTTCTCCAACAACTCCTACAACTATTTCTTCAAATCATGCATCTCTATTGGTGCCATCCAATAAGGTACCTGAGCTATGGGTTATGTTCCAAGAACTAGATTGATCTCAAAATCAATCTCTCTAGGAGGTGGAATACCAAGAAACTCATCTAGAAAGATGTCCTCAAACTCATGCACTACTGGTACCTCCTAGATACTAGGACTGCTCATGTTGGTATCTACAACATGAGCCAAGAAAGCCTCACATCCTTGTCTAATCAGCTTATATGCTATCACAACCGACAACAAACACATAGGAAGAATATTCCTATCTCCTAAAAAAGTCCAAGAGACATCTCCATCACAAAAAGTCACAACCTCAGATCTACAATCCAACACAACCTTGTACTTATCCAAGGTATCCATACCTAGGATCACATCAAATCCATGCATGTCAAGTGGAATACGATCCACTTGAATGCAGAATCTTAAGAAAGAAAGAACGCAAGATGGACACACCTCCCATAACTCAACATAACCAACTAAATGGGTTTCTAGCAAGAGGCTATCAGACCTACCACAAATAGGTAGATACCAACTACTTATCACCTCTCTGGTGATAAAAGAGTGCATCACACCCGAGTTAACTAAAATAGATATAAAAGAAGAAACATATAAGTTAGAATGAAAAAGTTCCATTCGACCTGTCATGACCCGTGGATTGACCACTCCTTTTGAATGACTCATAGCATAGAATCTATCCATCACCTATTGTCATCCTCTGCCAGCTAATCCATATGACCCTACCTATGATGCTTGACCACGTCCTCTACCACCACCACTACTGTATTGCTGCTGCTTGTTACACCCACATCCCATGATTACCACTAATCATGAGACTAGGGCATAAGTTAAGGATTAAACATGATACGAAGTACACACTTAACTTTTTCTTTGATTTCAAAATATTTATCTTCTCACATTCAATCACATAAACTAACTTTGAAAGGGAAATAAAGCATGATTACTCTAATCTGATTTCAACAATAAAAGTACCTATCTAAACTTTCATTCTATTCTCACACTTCCATGTACACACACCATGATAATTGGACACATTCTCTATTATTAAGGAAACAAAGTTGCACATCATCATTTAAAACTCTCTCACTTCTACTCAAGGACCTAGAGTGACATGGACTGATTGAACTTAACTAATATGATACTTAACTCCCGTGGCAGATCTACTCTGGCATTCAAATTCTTCAGATTCACATGGTTTTCCTAAATTGTTTTGAGTGGAGGGGTGAGCCTACTCACTCAGTGAATGAGTACTTAAGAAATTTTTTTAAGCACTTATATAATTACATGCATATTGTCGAGCAACTGATATTAAGTAGAACAGAAGCAAGCTATAAAGGGAGTAACCATTAAAAAACATAGGTATAATAGGTTACTCCATATATGTACAAAGAGTAAATCAATAATGGAGCATTCTTAAACATTCATGAGTATTGTATTAATTTAGAAACATATAAAGAACAAGTGAATAACTACACACACTTTATTAATCTCTCATTCATATTATTATGCCCTGAACCCACATGACGTGTACCACAACATGTGAAAGCATCACAAAAAGCTATAATCTCACTATACAAGGCTTAGAAGCATGCCCGGGTTCCTAATCCTATAGTCTCATCTGCTCCATCTATAGTGGGAAGTCGCCAAGCCCGGCTCTCAGTGTCTAATGGGAGCGACCAGATATCTGGACTCCTACTATAAATCGGGGTACTTAGGCAGAGAGCCAAAGCACTCTGGCCTACTATGCATCATTGGACATGTTGACCACTGATCACTACAACTTATAACACAGGTACCACCGACATCTAAGGTTGGTGTTGGTTACGACACTATTCATAAGGAGTCTTCCCTACCAGTCAAGACCCCCACACCCTACTAGTACGATCCGACTTACCTCAATTTGGACTACCTCCAGTCGGGAAGGTGTTTCCTCCTCACAGTGCATGCCTCATCCTATGAGGATTCTATGGTGTCCAGGGCATCTAAATGTATAATTCATTCATTAAATTCACAATTCAATCATCATATCAACATCTCTTAGTTTAGCTTAAAAATGATTCATTTCATCAATCATCTGTAATATGTACCAAAACCTAAACTGTTGAGCAACACCACATCTCATACTGAGAAACACTAATATGAAAATACTTGATTCAGAAATGCCTTATCCTTAGGGTATATTTTTCCTCATTAACATATCACATGACCCACATAAAAATTTAACGTGTCATAAACTTTTCATAGAATAAATCTTGCTTTCAACTGTTCACATATAATCAAACACACACACACACAAACAAACACACGCACATATATATATATATACATATATATACATATATATACATATATATATAAATATATATATATATATATATATATATATATATATATATATATATAAAGAGAGAGAGAGAGAGAGAGTCAGGCTAGAATACACTCGAGTGTACAGATCACACCGTACACCCCAAAGGTGTTTGCCTATCTAGAATATGTTTTTGTAAAACCTAATCCATTGATCATCATGGTTATAATAATAATAGGCCACACATAAAATTTGAGCCCATTTGGATGAGTGTAAGTTACTCATCCAATGAAAAAAAAATCAATGCATAAAACTAATTCGAAATGCATGATTTTTTCCACCTTTAGATGCCTGACCTATAAGTGTCCAAATGAGCTGAAAATTTATTATATAGCATGTTCTTAAGATATTTAAGGAGATCAACAATTTATATTTCCAAAATAATTGCTTCGTAATAGAAGCCGATTGAGGTGTATAGTGCCTCTGGTACACTCGAGTGTATTCCAACTTCTCTCTCTCTCTCTCTCTTTCTCTCTCTCTCTCTCTATATATATATGTTTTTTTTTAAAATGGCCATTCTATTCACCCTGTGGCCTGGGCTCGATCCTAGGACCTCTCGCTAACAAACTGAGTGTCTAACCATCTTGGTGTTATATATATATATATATATCTTGGTGTTATATATATATATATATATATATATATGAAACCCTAGAATGAGCTGAACTAGGGTTTCCACACCATTAATTGAAATATCATGCATCTAGAATAACCTTGAACAAATGGATCTATAATGATAAAAGAGTTACGCCAGTTGAATTTCATGACGTCTATTTGAAAACTTCCAACTTCTCATTCATCTAGGGTCTAACCCTCTTTACTAAGATATCAAGCAAACATTGATAACAACAAATAAAATCTAAGATGGTATCTAACACATCTACTAATACACATTCAAATAAAACAATCATTCACAAATAAGGAGATTAAAATAGGCAAAGTTCTTTATTCAATTATACAACAATTTCATACATAACCAAAAACCCTAGATTTCTGTATATTCTTATAACTTCTATAATAACTTTAAGAACTCTATTTTAGATGACTTGCATCCATTTGTAATATGATATTATCATCTGAAATTTATCACAATAGGCAAACAATCCATTTCTGGATCATCTTTCATAAGCTTTAAACTGAAAGGTAGGTTTAGGGTTTGTAATCACACACAAAGGAACTAAAGATTATTAAAGATTTGATTCAATATCATGCAATATACTATTTAAAAGAATTACCCACTCACCCTAAGGTGTGAAAACACCTTAAAAATGCAGCCCACATCTGAAATTCTCAAACTCATATTAAAACCCTAGCAAATCATGAGTTTCTTCTTCTTTTCAACTCAGAAACCCTAGGAATGGAGATTTATGGAGAAAGAATGAGAAAAGGGGAAGATTTGATATCATTTAAAACGAAATCATAGGAGGGTGATAGGTATTTTTTGTATGCCCTAAAACACAAGTGTACACTATCAGAGTAATATAGGCCAATGAGACCCGGATGTTGAACACATGGAAACATAAACTAAAAAACTACTACCAGATGTAATACAATCCACTAGGCCTAAGAAAACTTTGATTGAATGGTTTAGTTATCTAAGAATGTAGAAAGTAAATTTAAAATTACTAGTGATTGATTGCAATTGGACAAAATTCCTTAGTATTGGTTTCACCTTAGTTAACCTTGCAATTAACGATTATAACAATAATAATTATCTCTCCTACACCTGGACTAAGAGCATGTAGCAAGAATTACCTGCACTCACGGTGTAATTCACTACCTAATCTAATACCAATCCCACTCTCGTATCGATTGTATTATTCGTTAGGTTCTTTAACAAAACCTCTGGATAATCTCTTCACATTCGTAAGCCACCCTTCTCAAAGGGCGATATAAAACATGTATTTATTAAGGTTTTTCAACCGTTAGTTTTTTTTTGAAAGAAATTAAAGGTCTAATTAACTACCTATGGTGATCAAGCATGGATATTTCATAACAATTTCATAGAAATAAGTCTAGAAATTGGAATAAATCTATATATTATGACATAAAAGTCAAATACAATGCATCATCGGGCTACTCCTGGGTTCGAAGGAATAAGGGGTTTAGCCCCTAATAATTTTCATGGATAAAAACATAGGAGAGAAGAAGAAAAATATGGAGAACATTAGAAAAACTAAATTACCCCTGAAGAAGATGGTGTAACGGATCCCTTCTCGCACATGTGCCAATTTACTACCTTATGGCTACAAATCCATCTACTAAAAGTGCCTGGATCACCCAGAACATGCCTTTCTTCTCTGTTTTCTCCTCTCCTTACTTTCGGCTACCGTTTAAAAGAATTAGAATGTCCTATTAGGTCTGGACGAATTCCCCCTAAGTCATAGAAGTGACTTAAGGCAAAATAGATCCTCAACCGTCAGATTAAACACTATCTTCAGATTTGCCTGATCTTGACATGTCGTTACTACCGAATAGGTGTCGGTACTACCGACTCCCTCATATTATGGCCAACCTAGCAAGTTTTTTTGTACTACCAACTTGTCTATTGATAGCACCGAGTTTCTTCGATTAATCTTGATCAAAACATTATGATGTTGTCGATAGTATTGACTTGAAGAGTTGGTACTACCGAGTCTTCTTGATTCTTCTCTATTCCATCCTGAGCATGTGTTGGTAACACTAACTCCAAATTCGGTAGTACCAAGCTGTGTAGATTCTTAAAAAATTACCTAAATTCCATAAAATCCAAACATAGGCTCTTATGATATGATAAATCATTCAGAACCATTAAAATTACATTTATTTGATGCAAATAAGTATCACATGGTAATAAAAGTAAACCATGCACAAATTTATATGAAAATGAGCAAATAGTGCACAAAAATCAATATAAAATAGCATGTGAAAAGGACAAATATCCAGTGCATCAAACTCACCTAAGCTTAAATGTTGCTCATCCTCGAGCAACACACTCTCAGATCTATTTGAGACAGGTTAGTAGAAGGACATAAAGTATGAATTTCATTTCTCAACCATCTGCACCTGGCGGTCCCAAACCGACCGAAGTCATGGAAGCCAGCTCTTCCATTGACTTTGTATGGTACCGATTTTGACCTCGCAATGGTCGGTTGGAGTATGAGCGATATATCTCATCTCCTCAGAGCTTAAGCATGTTTGTAAAATGTAATCATCCGTGTAGCGTATTTGCATAAGATTGAAATACAAGAACCACTGGTTGATGATATATTGCTTAGCATGTCCTTGATACATAAATTTTACTTATGTTCTTTAATTCCGTATTGAATAAGAGACATGATGCCTTGTCAAGTTATAGTTGAAATACTTGAATAGGATCATTGCTCCAATCTGCATAGATATTAAATTATCTGCTATTGAAATATATGATTCCACTGTTCAGTTTATTTCTATTAAACTACAATAATAATGTTTTCGGCGGAGAGTTATATCTCTCGCTGGGGCAATTAACAAATTGTCTCACCCCTGTGGGATCCAACGTTTTTAGGTAGACGCAGACAAAGAGGCAAAAACTCTGTAGCAGGGGAAGAGCAGCAACAACAACAACAGGGACAACAATGATATCCCAGGTGGGGATACTGGCTGTCAGGATTTGCACATATGTAAATAGAGTCCTATGTGTCGTCTCTGTACTCTCAGGTCCTAGCAGTCAGTAGATAATATTTTTATAATTGATCTGAGATTTTGGTTCGATGCTTCGAGGATTTTGTTGCTTGTTCTTTTTAGAAAAGCAATGATGTATATATATTCCTTGAGAAGAGATGGTACATGAAATGTACAATGTGGACCAATATGTAAATATAATATTGTGGTTCTTGTTTAAAGAGTTTTCCTAAGAATGGATCTCTTTATAAATGGTTTTAATTGTTAGTGATTTTCAGTAATCCACTGCTAGCAATCACATCCACATTAGTTAATCTTGTTATATTTCTTAAGACCATTTTGTATGTCACAAATTAGTGGTATCAGAGATCTAGGTTCACTGAGTCTATAGAGACATAGGATTAAGGTTGTTGAGTCTGTTCTAGTGTCTTCCAGTTTATCTAATAGTGTCTTCTTCTCATAGAGAAGGAGACGAACTTGAAGATGTCTGGATCACATGATGAACATGCTGCTGAGAGCATCATTGCTACACCATGAGGAGGTGTAAGGGATCAAGCTAGGGAGGAACCCGTACCTGAGATTCCTCAACTTGATCAAGCTGCATTAGAGAACCCAACTTTCCATACCCTGTTCGGGCAGTTTATGGCGACTATGACGCATATGGCGGATAGGATGCCACCACCTGCACCAAGGGCACCAACCCACAATGAAGGACAAGGAGCTGGCAAGACCTTTGAACGACTTCACCGGGTGGGAGCCACAGACTATGCTAGTACAGCTGACCCAGCCGATGCAGATTTGTGGTTGACGGAGCTGGAGAAAGCTTTTAGAATCCTCAACATCCCTAAAGTAGAGAAGGTGAGGCATGCTGTATATCTTCTGAAGGAGAGTGCTGGTCATTGGTGGACCATCGAGGAAGGTAAAAGACCAGGAGTTGAAGTCAGATGGTATGAGTTCCGACATGGATTTGTTGCTAGATACTTTCCCAAGACGTATCTAGATGAGAAGATCTCTCAATTTGAGAGGTTGAGACAAGGACAGATGAACATTAGCGAATATGAAGCTAGGTTCATGGAGCTTTTGCGGTTCTGTCAGCACATGGCATCTACGGATGAGGAGAGGATTCGACATTTCAAGAAGGGGTTGAATGCTAAATTGACCACTCTGGTGTCTAATTTAGAGAACCGGGAGAGGTTTTCCACTTTTGTGGAGTCCGTGAAGCAGATTGAGAGGTCTGTGATAAAAAAGCGACAGACTAGTAATAAGAAAGTGTATCCTCAGTTTCAAGGACAAAGGTCTGAGAGTTTCAAGAAGCCGAGATTTTCTGTACCACCACCACCAAGGTTTAATACCCCGACGCAGTGGACGTCAAATAGGGGTAGGGTCCGTAGTTTTCCTCCAAGTAGAGCCCCCAGTACAACATCAACATCAGCGACAGGACCACCCAGGCAGAGTTTGGGAGGTTACAATTGTTTCCAGTGTGGGAGGTCAGGACACTTGAAGAGAGATTATCCTGAGAAAGTCAGAACTATAACTCAACCCCAGAGACAGAGTCAACAAGGCTCACAGAGGCAGCAGTTCAGTAAAAATGCTAGAGAACGTGGACAAGCATCCCAAGGTGGATCGTCGGCACCCAACAACTAAGCACATGGTCAACAGCAAGCAACAACTAGATTCTATGCTATGAATCAGCCCGAAGTAGTAGTCAACCCTCGGGTTGTGACAGGTCAGATGGAACTATTTTATTCTGATATTTCTTCATCCTGCTTCGTATATGTGTTAATTGATCTGGGTGCTACACATTCTTTTATCACTTGAGAAGTGATTCATGACTGCAACATGATTGTCAGTCATAGAGAAAATAGTTTGATGCTAGAAACCCCTTTGCTGGGATTTGTAGTGTTGCGGGAGGTGTGTTCTCCCTGCACTCTTTCTTTTTCTAAACATCGCGTTCAAGTGGATCTTATACCACTTCAGATGCAGGGTTTTGATATAATCCTAGGGATGGACACCTTAGAAAAGTATAAGGTTGTCTTGGATTGTGGTTCCAAGCAGGCTGTGTTCACAGACAACGGTGACACATGGATCTTTTAGGGAGACAGAAAGATTCTTCCAACATGTTTAGTGTCAGCTATGGTAACTGAGAAGTTGATGAGACAGGGATGCTTTGCATTCTTGGCTCATGTGGTAGATACCACAATGGAGAGCCCTCATCCTTCTGAAGTTCCGGTAGTCAGGGAATTTGAAGATGTTTTTCCTGAAGAACTTCCAGGTGTTCCTCCATCCCGAGAGATTGATTTTGAAATTAATCTAATCCCGGGTACACAACCAATAGCACAAATGCCGTAAAGAATGGCACCTGCTGAGATGGCAGAGCTCAAGAAACAAATGCAAGAGTTGCTTGAGAAGGGTTTTATCCGACCGAGTACTTCACCATGGGGTGCTCCAGTCCTCTTTGTAAAGAAGAAAGATGGGTCTATGCGTTTATGCATTGACTACAGACAGTTAAATAAAGTAACTATAAAGAACAAGTATCCTCTGCCAAGGATTGATGACTTGTTTGATTAGTTGCATGGTGCAACTATCTTCTCTAAAATAGATCTGAGGTCAAGATATCATCAGTTGCGTATTAAGGAGAGTGACATACCTAAGTATGCCTTTAGGACAAGGTATGGTCACTATGAGTTCATAGTTATGTCATTTGGACTAACTAATGCACCAACTGCATTCATGGAACTCATGAATATAATCTTTTGACCTTTTCTTGATCAGTGCATAGTCGTCTTCATTGATGACATTTTGATCTACAGTAGAGATGCTCAACAGCATGAGTAGCACCTCCGTCAGGATTTGACCTTGCTAAGAGAGCATAAGTTGTATGCTAAGTTTAACAAATGTGAGTTCTGGTTACTAGAAGTTTCTTTTCTAGGACACGTTATATATGCCTCAGGTATTCGTGTTGATCCTAAGAAGGTAGAATCTATCCTGCAATGGGAACAACCAAAGACAACAATAGAAATACGCAGTTTCCTAGGACTGGCAGACTATTATAGGAGGTTCATTAAGAACTTCAGTTCTATAGCTTTACCCCTGACCAAGTTGACCAGGAAGGAGGTTCCTTTTGTTTGGAATGACAAGTGTCAACATTCATTCCAGTTGCTGAAGGAAAGATTAACTAGTGCACCTGTGTGAGTGTTACCTGAGCAGGGAAAGGGGTATATAGTTTTCTGTTATGCATCTAAGAACGGTCTACGATGTGTGTTGATGCATGATAAACAAGTGATTTCTATTGCTTCTCGACAACTTAAGAAACACGAGGAGAATTATTCGACACACGATCTAGAGCTAGCTGCTGTGGTCCATGCTTTGAAGACCTGGAGACATTATCTTTATGGAGAGACATTCTAGATTTTCACAGACCATAAGAATCTAAAGTATATCTTCTCACAACATGAGCTGAACATGAGATAGCGCCGCTGGATGGAATTAATCAAGGACTACGATTGTACGATTGATTATCATCCAATAAAAGCCAATGTAGTGGCTGATGGACTAAGTAGGAAATCATCCTCACCAACCTTAGATAAAGCACAGTTAAACTCCTTAGTTTTTTCTAAGAGAGATGCTTATCTCCTTAAGGCAAGACAATGTACAACTTAAAGTATCATTGTTAGTCAGGTTGTTAGCTGAGATGCAAGTAAAACCTACTCTGAGACAACAGATTAAAGAAGCACAGTAAACTGATACTGTGATTCAGCAGATCAGGTCATAGTACGGTAGTGAGAAACGGGATGGTTTCTATGATTCAGATGATCAGGTAGTCTGTTACCATGGTAGGATGGTAGTACCTGATGCTGATAACTTAAGAAAGTTAGTTATGTAAGAAGTTCATTCTTCAATGTATGCCATGCATCCAGGGAGCACCAAGATGTATCATAACTTAAAAGATATGTATTGGTGGCCTGGTTTGAAGAAAAATGTAGCTGAGTTTGTTATGCGGTGTCTAGTGTGTTAGCATGTTAAAGCTGAACATCAGAAGCCCGTAGGAACAATGCAACCTCTGCCTATACCGCAGTGGAAATTGGATCATGTAACCATGGACTTTGTGGTTGGTTTGCCTAGAACAGCCAAAAGTCATGATTCCATTTGGGTGATAGTTGATAGGTTAACAAAGACATCACATTTCTTACCTGTCAAAACAACCTACACAGCTGAGAAGCTTGCACAGATATACATAGATGAGATACTGCGTTTGCATGGGGTTTCGGCTACAATTGTTTCTGATAGAGATCCCCAGTTCACGAGTCATTTTTGGGAGCGACTCCATAAAGCTTTGGGTACACAGTTAAGGTTTAGTACAACCTTTCACCCACAGATAGATGGACAATCTGAAAGGACCATACAAACCTTGGAGGACTTGCTTAGGGCATGTGTCCTTCAGTTTGTAGGAAGTTGGGATCTACACCTGAGCTTGATAGAAATTTTCTTATAATAATAGCTATCAACACAGTATTGAGATGGAACCATATGAGGCATTATATGGTAGATGTTGTAGATCTCCTTTATGTTGGTATGAAACAAGAGAGTATCAACTTTTGGGTCCTGAGCTAGTACACCAAACAACTGATAAGATTAAAGTCATACAAGAACAGTTGAAAGCTGCCCAGGATAGACAGAAGTCTTATGCTGACAAACGTCGTAGACCCTTAGAATTCCAAGTTGGAGACATGGTATACCTCAAGGTCTCACCTTGGAAAGGTATCCTGAGATTTGGAAAGAAGGGGAAGTTAGCTCCTTGGTTTATGGGGCCTTATCCAATCATTGAAAGGATGGGAAAGGTAGCTTATAAGCTGGAGTTACCACCTGAGTTGCATAGATTGCACCCAGTGTTTCATATCTCTATGCTGAGAAAGTGTCATCCTGACACTGAGTTAGTTCTGCAACTTGTGGAGGTAGAACTAAATGATGATATATCTTATGTTGAAGGACCTGTGTTGGTTCTTGATAGAAGAATTAAAAAGATGAAAAAGAAATACATTTGTCTTGTAAAAGTTCTCTGGCATCACCATGGCATTTAAGAAGCTATGTGGGAGCTAGAGGAAGAGATGAGGAGGAAATACCCTACTCTTTTCTCTTAAATGTTTTCGTTGATGATTTCGGGGACGAAATCCTTGTAAGGGGTGGATAACTTGTAACATCCCTGACCTGGGTTATGCTTTAACCCTAGGTGTTTTGTTTAAGAAAGCTACTTATATGCTTGATATTATCTTTTGAAAAGTAATTAAGGCTCAAGAGGAACTTATACTTCAATTTTAGTCCTTTTTGAATTATGTTAAAAATAATGTTTTGCTTGTTTTGGACTAAAGTGAAAATTACCCAAGTTGAAGGGTTAAATTGCAAATTATGCATGATAATGTGTTCCTAATGTGTTGAAGCATCATGGGAATGAAGATGATGTAGAGGTATGGCTAGTGAAAGCCTGAGTACCAAGAAAGAGCTGATAAAGCAATGTTTATGCATTAAAACCTAATTTTGGTGTAATGTGCAATTTACCCAAAACCCAGGGTTCAATATGCAAGTTACCACTTCAATAAGGTCCCTAATATTCTTGGAATCTTGTAGAGGCAAGAAAATGAGAGGGACATCTCATTTGTATCACTTTGAAGGAGAGATAATCTTGATATTAAAATAATCAAGATTTAAGCATAATTGAAATAATGCAAAAATAATTATATTAAATGGATTGCCCTTCAACCAAAATTGTGTTGGTTGAAATCCACATATATGGACGTCCTTGTGCCTTTCAAAGGCACAGGAAATATCAACGTGAGTGGAGAACCCACTCACATTAAGAAAACAAAAACAAAATTCCACTAACTCATGGATAATAATATTATAAAGGTTAAGGTGCTTAATTTCTTTTCCTTTAATCCATGGATAATGGAGAGCAATTCGGAGGTGATAAAGATACCTTTGCATGCAATGAACCAAGGAGGAAGAGGTGGCATCAATTTCAGAATTAAAGGATTTATATGAGGCATTTTCTCTCTCATTGATTTTCTTATAAAAACACCTTTTACAACTCAAACCAAAGACTTTTTCGAATCCACTTCTTCTCTTTGCTTGCACAAATGACCAATGGAGCTAGGAACAGCAGGAGGATGACCCCCAACCTGTTGGTAAGCTTCTTGACCTTCGTTCACCTTGATTTCATGGTGGAAATCACAAATCAATGCATGATTTCTTCTTATCTCGATCCCATCTTCAATTCTAACCATCCCTTTTCACTCAAAATCTTGTGGAACGAACCTTGTGGTGTTAAAAAGCTTCTTCCACCATTGTTGATGTGAATCTCCAAGCTTTGAAGTTCAATTGGAGGCGGGTTATATAACTTGAACCCGTATTCATTGTTATTGAATTCAATTTCTCAAACAAGTATGTTCAATTGTTCTTCTTGCAATTCTTTTGATTAGTTGATGTAACTACCATGATAATGACAGTAGTTTTTGATGGACTAAGACTTTATGGTGATAACATCATCTAAGGCACACTTTCCAACAAGTTTCTATTGCAAACAGTTTTAAGACCTTGGTCCAAATGGTTTCACCAAATCGTTTGGAGGTTTGGATCCCAAACCGTTTAGAAGGGTTGACCGTTTGGATGGGTTGACCCTTTGAGGTTAGGACCCTAGTACATGTTGGATGATGATCTAATGGATCCAATTGATTAAATCAATATATGGACAATCCTCCAATTAGAAACCCTAATCAGGTTAAGTGCTAAAATTTTAATTGGTTGATTTAATATTTTGGGTTGATTATCCATTTGGAAGTCACCCAAACGGTCTCAAGACCGCTTGGAGGTCAACCAAGACCGTTTGGAGGTCTATGGTTGAGTATGGTTGAGTAATTGAAAATCCAGAGATATCAAATTGGAATGCAATTAATAACTAATTTGACGATCAATCCAATGATCCAAATCCTAATTGAATTTCATAAATTTTAATGAATGACGAGGCAAACGGTCTTAAGACCGTTTAGAGGTCATCCAAATGACCTCAAGACCGTTTGAGGTCAAGTCATATCATAACTTGATGATGATTCATTGATTTCAATTGAATTAGTTCCACAATGTTAACTATTGATGGTTCCTTGATTCCAAAACCCTAATTGATGGTTTCTTGATTATAAATCCTAGTTCAATTGGGTTCAAAACCCTAATTGATGGTCCAATTGAGGGATTATTCAATAGTTCAATTGATGAATGAATCAAGGAGTCAATTGATAGGCGGTTCATTGATGGAAACCTTGAATTGATTAAGTGTTGAAAGACCTTTTTGGTCCATTCGGTTTTGAGAGGGTTTGGACCAAACGGTCTCAAACCGTTTGGAGACCCAAGCCCATTTGATTTCAAAACATTTCTTGCTTAAACAGTTTTCAAGGGCAATGTGCCCAAACAATTTCAAACTGTTTGACATCTGAGAGTTCAAGACCGTTTAGGGTCTAAGTAATGAAAACCATTTGAGGTTCAACATGGTTAATCCATTTGGAGATCTAATGTAATTGAAGATTCAATTGGTTAACCCACTTGGACACCCAATGTAATTGAAGATTCAATTGGTCAATTCATTTGGATACCTCATGTAATTGAAGGTTCAATTGATCAAATCTTCTGGACACCTAATGTATTTAGATGGTTGATACCCTTAGTGGGATTAATCATTGATGCATAAGGATCCAATAAGTCAATACATCATGCTAACCCTAAATGCATGTTTTTGAATAAAGAGTAGGCTCAATCTAATCAAGAATTGAGTAGCGGACATCCTAGAAGAGGATGAGAAAGAGAGATTCATACTTGTAAGATAATCATGTAGCAATCAAGACTAACACATTCAAAATAAGTGTAGTATACAATTAGGGTATGATCCTTGATAAAGAGATCATGAAATCCTAATTGAGTTGATTGATGAACTCAAACCCTAATTCAGGGCAATTCTGAGTGAAACCCTAATCTAGGGTAATAGTGAAACCCTAATTAACAGTGAAGACTTGAGTAATCCTATGCTAGGGTTATGGAATGTAAAACTCTAATTGGGATGAATAGTAAACCCTGATTGTGGGTTATTGAATAGAAACCCTAATCTGGACAATGAAATGATGTATCATTGGTCCTAATTGAACAAAGGGGATGTGTAACCTTGATTGAAATGAAATGGGAAACCCTAACCCTGGTAAGGGAATAGTGGTGTTACCCTGGAATAGTATGGAACTAAAATATGATTGATATATCTGTTATCATGTGTGCTAACCATGCAGGTATTCTAAGATGATGAACATAGCCAGGTATGAGCTATGATGCTTTATTTATTGAAATTATTTATTGGGCCTTATGTGCCATAATATACCTTGTTGCCTAGTAAAGAGGTAATAAGAGAATTAATGGGCCTTAAGTGCCATGAGAGATGCTTGTGTATCAAGTGTCATGTTTACCTTAGTCAGATGACCTAAAGGTGATAATTACCTGAAAAAGTGGTAACAATGCTCAGTGATGAGCTAAGGGTTTGAATACCCAGAACCATATGTTTATGGCATTGAGTTTGAAATGAGGGACTGAGATCCCAATGTCTTTTAAAGACTGAGAAGTAGCTGATGAAAACAATACATGTTTCTTTATAGCAATTGTCCTAATAAGTTATGTTTGAAAACTTGACTGATGCTAAAAGAATATGATAATGTACTTCATTAATCAAGTGAAATCTTTTCATGTAGTGCTCTAACCATAGATCCATCATCGTCATTAGCTAGTGATGGTGAAATAGGTTTTCTTATGGGATCTCCTAGAGTTCACATATTTTTGAATATGTGGGGGTCAATGGGTGAAAATATCCGTACATCCTAATGGGGGAATTGATGGAAGGTAAACAATATTAAACCTCTCAATCCTTCATTATATGTTCCAGGATGGATGTATCACAAATCTCCCGATGTTGTTAATGCTGGATCGATGGAGGTAAACACGAAATCTCTCGATTGCGAAGAGAGTACAACCGCCACTGTAACTCTATAGCGAAGATGCCACTATACCCTGGCAAGCTATGTAGCAGAGACACAAGATGTCCTGCATGTGATCTCGTACTGACCGAGATGTGGGAAGTCATGGAAGCCAGCTCTTCCATTGACTTTGTATGGTACCGATTTTGACTTTAAAATGGTCGGTTGGAGTATGAGCGGTATATGTCATCTCCTCAGAGCTTAAGCATGTTTGTAAAATGTAATTAGCCGTGTAGCGTATTTGCATAAGATTGAAATACGAGAACCACTGGTTGATGTTATATTGCTTAGCATGTCCTTAATACATAAATGTTACTTATGTTCTTTAATTCTATATTGAATAAGAGACATGCTGCCTTGTCAAGTTATAGTTGAAATACTTGAATAGGATTGTTGCTCTAATCTGCATAGATATTAAATTATCTGCTATTGAAATATATGATTCCACTGTTCAATTTATTTCTATTAAACTACAATAATAATGTTTTCTATGGAGAGTTATATCTCTCACTGGGGCAATGAACAAATTGTCTTACCCCCGTGGGATCCAACATTTTTAGGTAGACGCAGACAAAGAGGAAGAAACCCTATAGCAGGGGAAGAGCAGCAACTGCAACAACAGGGACAACAGTGATATCCCAGGTGGGGATACTGGCTGTCAGGCTTTGCACATATGTAAATAGAGTCCTATGTGTCGTCTCTGTGCTCTCAGGTCCTAGGAGTCAGTAGATAATGTTTTTATAATCGATCAGATATTTTGGTTCGATGCTTCGAGGATTTTGTTGCTTGTGCTTTTTAGAAAAGCAATGATGTATATATATTCCTTGAGAAGAGATGGTACATGGAATGTACAATGTGGACCCGTATGTAAATATAATACTATGATTATTGTTTAAAGAGTTTTCCTGAGAATGGATCTCTTTATAAATGGTTTTAATTTTTAGTGATTTTTAGTAATCCGCTGCTAGCAATCGCTTCCGCATTAGTTAATCTTGTAATATTTCTTAAGACCATTTTGTACGTCACACAAACTGTCTCAAGACCGTTAGAGACCAAACTGTCTCAAGACCGTTTGAAGGTCAATGATTGATTGTGGTGGATGGTTGGAGATCCAAGGGCTACAATATGATGTACTTTCAATAGTTCAATTGATGGATGGTTCAATGAGCACAAATCCTAAACCGATTTGATGTCGGAAACCTTAATTGGTCCATTCAGTTTCAAGGTGATTTGGATCAAATGGTCTGTAGACCGTTTGGATGGCAAACAATCTCAAACCATTTGATGTTCAATTGGTTTCAATAATGAGTTGCTCATGCGGTTTCAAACCGTTTGGAGATAATTATATTTTATTCAAACGATCTCAAACCATTTAGAGACTTTGAGGTCAAGACCGTTTGATGGTCTAACAGACTTAAGACCGATTGAAGGTTTTGGGACCAAGACCGTTTAAGGTCTAACGGTCTTCAAGACCGTTTGAAGATCAAAGTACTTCAAGACCGTTTGAAGGTCAAAGTACTTCAAGACCGTTTGAAGGTCTAATTGATTCAAACTATGTAAGTACAATCAACCCCATGATTGTTGATAATGTTTATCAAAGATAATTACAATGGTTGTACCTTTAAGGTATTTAAGTGATTAGTACCTTTTGAGTGGTTAACCATTGATATTTATGAAAGTAGTAACTCAATACACTATGATAACCATAGATGTATGCACTTGATTGAGGGGTTGACCTAATCTAATCAAAATTGAAGTAAATCAACATCTTATAGAGGATGAGAAAGAGAGGAATTCCTACATGTATAATAATCATGTAGTGGATAAGCTTCAACACTTTCAACATGAACAAAATATGTAATTAGGGTATGATCCATGATAAAGAGATCATGAAACCCTAATTGAGAAGGTTGATGAGCCCTAACCCTAATTGAGAGCAATGATATGTGAAACCCTAATCTAGGGTAATGATGTAACCCTAATCTAGGGTGATGATATGAGAAATCCCAATTCAGGGTAATATAATGAAAAACCCTAATTTAAAAGGATGCTTCATGAAACCCTAATTTGGGGAAAAGTTATAATAAACCCTAATTAAGGGTAAAGGTATGTGAAACCTTAATTAAGGGTGATGTCATGTGAAACCCTAATCTAGGGTAATGATGTAACCCTAATCTAGGGTGATGATATGAGAAATCCCAATTCAGGGTAATATAATGAAAAACCTTTATTTAAAAGGATGCTTCATGAAACCCTAATTTGGGGAAGTTATAATAAACCCTAATTAAGGCTAAAGGTATGTGAAACCTTAATTAAGGGTGATGTCATGTGAAACCCTAATCAAGGGTGATGTTAAATGAAACCCTAATACAGAGATGTGATGTGAAACCCTAATCAAGGGTGATGTCAAGTGAAACCCTAATGTAATGATGTGATGTGAAACTCTAACCCAAGGTGATGCTATGTAATGATATGTGAAACCTTGATATGAAATCCTAACCCTGATATAGGGTAAAGGTATGTGAAGCCCTAATCTTGGGTTACAGTGTATGAAACCCTAATCTTGGGCAATATGATGATAAACCATAACCCTAATTTGGGTAATGGGATGAGTATTCCTAATTGACATGAATTTGGAAATCCTAACTCTAATGAGGAAATAGTGATGTTACTCTTACATTGCATAGTGCTGATATGTAATTGATATAACTATTATCATGTGTACTAATCATGCAAGTATCATGAGATGTTGGATATAGCCATGTATGAGCTATGATGTTTTATTAATGAAATTGTTTAATGGGCCTTGTGAGCCATGTGAATAGTTGTTGCCTAGTGAAAGGTGACAAGATGTTTAATGGGCCTTGTGAGCCATGTGAATAGTTGTTGCCTAGTGAAAGGTGACAAGATGTTTAATGGGCCTTGTGAGCCATGTGAATAGTTGTTGCCTAGTGAAAGGTGACAAGATGTTTAATGGGCCTTGTTAGCCATGTGATTAGTTGTTGCCTAGTAAGAGGTAACAAGATGTTTATAAAAGTTTCATGTAAGCAATGATAATGTTAAAATAAACTAGGAAATGGAAACTTAGTATCATAATAATAATAATGAATGGATACAATAATAATAATGAAATCTTAATAATGCATGCTTTATGTTTATAGCCAAATAAGGGCTATAGTTTTTTGAATAAGCTTAAAGGAGATAAGAGGAAAACTTGAATTACATAAAGGATATGAATAAGTATGATGGCTTGGCCAAGGTTTAATACCTAGTAATGGTGATGTGGTATTCAGTGATGATGCACATGATTGGTCATAACCCAATACCTAGAATAATTGCACAGGATTGGTCATAACCCAATACCTGGAATAATTGCACATGATTGGTAATAACCCAATACCTGGAATAATTGCACATGATTGGTCATAACCCAATACCTAGAATAATTGCACATGATTGGTAATAACCCAATACCTGGAATAATTGCACAGGATTGGCATAACCCAATACCTGGAATAATTGCACAAGATTGGTAATAGTCCAATGCCTGGAATGTTTGCACATGATTGGCATAGTCCAATGCCTGGAATGTTTGCACAAGATTGGCAATAGTCCAATGCCTGGAATGGTTGCACATGATTGGCATAGTCCAATGCCTGGAATGTTTGTATAGGATTGGCATAGTCCAATGCCTAGAATGTTTGCATAGGATTGGCATAGTCCAATGCCTAGACAAAATACGATGATGTATACTCACATGACTGGAATAATCCAATATCTGGTTAACAAATTGGCTAAGATCAACAAAAAGAAATGAGAGTGATTCATGGATGACATACCATGATAATGAGTATCTCAAGATAAGCTAGAGATGTTGATATAGTAAGATGGATAAATGATATACATGTTCTTCATATTCCTTATAAAGTGCATAGATGAATTACTATTCTATCATAGATAGCTACAATGCTTTAAAATATGAGAATGTTCTAAACTACTTATCCTCTAATCCGTTTTATTCTATTAAAATGCAATAATAATGTTTCTGATGGAGAGTTATATCTCTCGCTGGGACAATTTCAATTGTCTCACCCCCATGGGATCCAACGTTTTTAGGTGGATGAGGATGAGGAGGTAAGAATCATACTACAGGGAAAGGACAACAACATCAAGGATAGTAGTAACATCTCAGGTGGAGATACTGACTGTCATGTCTTATAGATAAGAGTCCTATGTTTCGTCTCTGTACTCTCAGGTCCTTGGAGTCTGTACTTAGTGTTTTCATAATCGATCTGAGATTTTGGTTTGAATGCCTCAAGGTTGTGTATTTCTCATGTGTAGACTTAACAGAGCAATTGATGTATGTAATCCTCGAGAAGAGATGGTACATGGTATGTACATGTAATACTTTGGTTCTTGTTGTTAAGAGTTTCCTGGAATTGGATCTCTTTGAAAAAGGTTTTAATTTTTAGTGATTTTCAGTAATGCGTTACTAATGATCACTTCTGCTTAGTTAATGATGTTTTGTTCGAATGGTATATCACAATTAGTGGTATAAGAGCTTAAGGTTCACCGAGTCTATAGAGACATAGGACTAAGGTGTTGAGTCTGTTCTAGTGTCCTCCAATATATCTTATAGTGACTTCTGCTTATGCAAAAGAAGGGAGTTAGCTTAAAGATGTCTGGAGAACACGATGATCACGTTGCTGCACCAGTAGGAGGTGCAAGGGGTCAGGTAAGAGAGGAATCAGTGCCTGAGAATCCCCATTTTGATGAAGCTATGATAGAAAACCCAACCATTTATACTCTATTTAGGGAATTCATGACCACAATTGTAACATCCCTGACCTGGGTTATGCCTTAACCCTAGGTGTTTTGCTTAATAAAGTTAATTATATGCTTGCTATTAATTCTTGAAAAGTAATTAAGGTTCAAGAGGAACTTATGTTTCAATTTTAGTCCTTTTCAAATAATGTTGAAGTATTATTTTGCTTGTTTTGGACTAAAATGCAAATTACCCAAGTTGAGGGGTTAAATTGCACATGTTACATGATAAGATGTTCCTCATGTGTTGAAGCATCATGATAATGAAGATGATGTAGAGGTATGGCTTGTGGTAGCATGAGTACCAAGAAAGAGCTGATAAAACAATGTTTGTGCATTAAAACCTAGTTTTGGTGTAATGTGTAATTTACCCAAAACCTAGGGTTCAATATGCAAATTACCACTTCAAAATAGTCCATAATGTTTCTTGGCATCATGTAGATCAAATAAAATGAGGGGGGTGCCTCATTTGAATCACTTTGGAGGAGAGAGAATCTTGATATTAAAATAATCAAGATTTAAGTATAAATTGGAACTTTACTTCAATTTAATGCAAAAATAAATATATTAATTGAATTTCTCTTCAACCAAAATTATGTTGATTGAAATCCATATATGTGGACGTCCTTGTGCCTTGAAAAGGCACGAAAATATCCAAAGGAAGTGGATAACTCACTCACATTATCATAAGAAAAAGAAATATCCACTCACTTATGGATATTATTATAATATGATTTAAAGTGCTTAATTTTCTTTTCTTTAAATCATGTATAATTGCGAGGAATAAAAGGAAAAGGGTATATCCTCGTAACCAAGGAAGGGAATGGGGAAAGTAGCAAAGAAATGGAGGAGATAATCCCTACTTTCTCTCTCTTAAATGAATGTTTAATAAAAGGCATATATGCTCCTTTATCCATAGCTTGGAAAGGGAATTTCGAACCCACCTTCACTTCTTGCTTGAAAAAACGACCAAGGGAGCTGGGAGAAATAGGAGTACTACCCCCAACCTGTTGGTAAGCTTCTTGACCTCCTTTCACCTTGATTTCATGGTGGAAATCGAAAATCAATGCATGATTTCTTCATATCTCGATCCCGTCTTCAATTCTAACCATTACTTTTCACTCAAAGCTTGAGGACGAGCCTTGGAATAGTGAAAGGAGTTGCATCCACCATTGTGGACGTGATCTTGGAGCTTTGAAGCTCAATTGGAGGTGGGTTTTATAGCTTGAACCCTTACTATTGTTATTGCATTCAATTCCTTATCAATTGATGATCCTTTCTTCATTCTCGAAATTTTATTTGGTTAATTGATGCAATCACCATGAAAATCACAGCAAGTTTTGTAGATTTAGAGCTTGATGATTATGACATCATCATAAGCACACACCTCCCCAAATATCTATTGCAAACAGTTTCAACAATATGATCCAATCGGTTTCACCAAACCATTTGGAGACCAAACAGTTTGCAAACCGTTTGGAGTTTTGAACCTCAAGACCGTTTAGAAGGGTTGAACATTTGGATGGGTTGACCATTTGAGGTCAGGACTCTAGCATATGTTGGATGATGATCCAATGGATCCAATCGATTGATTCAATAGATGGACAACCCTCCAATTAGAAACTCTAATCGGGTTAAGTGCTGAATTTCCAATTGGTTGACTAAATGTTGTAGGTTGATTAACCCAAACGGATTAAAAACCATTTGGACATAACCCCAAATGGTCTCAAGACCATTTGGAGGTCAACCAAGATCATTTGGAGGTCTAGGGTTGAGCATGGTTGAGTATTTGAAGATCCAAAGGTATTAAGTTGAAATGCAACTAATAGTTAATGTGATGATCGATCCAAGGATACAAACCCTAATTGATTTTCAAATATTTCAATGATAAGATGGTAGAGTGCCTGTACACAATGCAAAACCACCAGGCTATATTATACTTAGTACCAAAAACAAAACATTAAAAAACAATGCAGTGAGAAAATAGAACAACACTCGTAGAAGTAACACACCTCATGATCTGACATGATGCAAGTTGGATATGAATCCCACAAATATGAAACACCCACAATATGCATTCCTGCTTATATAAGCAATTGCATTCCAAGATATTATCAAACAGAATCAAACCTGCATAGGTTGGGAAACAGAAAATCATGGTATACGATGTGTGGCTGCCATACAAAAGGGACAATTACCCTTTTACTGCAGTAGTTTTTACATTAAAAAAGAATTATTCAGTCCACATCACCCATCCACATTAGTTGTAAATTTTGAAAATCCAAACCATAATAATCCATTTACTAGCTGAGTAATTACAAAATGGAAAGAAATGGATCAAATAACCGTAACTCATTTTCAACTAAAATTTTCATCCGTACCCACAAAAAAGAAGCTAAAACACTGCTCATAGCTAAAAATCACAAACCAATCATAATGCGTGTATCATCCATAATACTAAGATTCTCCATAACAAAATTAAAAATAGGACAAAACAAAATAGGATTGTTATTTGGCAACATTGTCTACGACAATGGACATGAAACACCATTACTTTGGATCGACATGTACAAATAACAAATTGGATTAAATAAAACAACTATAGCTCTCCTCTATTTAGACAGTATCCAAGAATGCAATTAAATTTAAACTTCATGTCCTTCAACAAATGGAAACAACTTTAGATACTACTTTTGTTTTCAATTATGTAACAATATAAGAAATACTTTATGCTCACCTTGGCAACATATGTGTTTTCGACCATGCTATGACGTTGCCAACAACATCATCAACAGATTGATATTCATCATAAGGTCTAACTAAAGGATCACTGTCCAACAAAGCAACCTCTACAAAAACAACAACAAATGATGAGCCTAAAATTGCACCTCCCACCCTTTTCATGGGGTCAACCTCAGAGACTCGACCGAATGCAATTCTATCATATGGATCTGTAAAACTCAGTAGATACACATCCTACAAAAAAATACAGTTTACATAACAAATTGCAATTCACAGTAATACAAACATACTTGTCCCTTCTTAAATGATGAATGTCTTATATGGAGTGGAGTTTGCATTGATAAGTTTGTCTGCACAATTATTTTATTTTTGTCATAAGTCCATAAAAGTCAACATGGAAAATAATTGATACCACACATCTTGTATAAAATGTATTCATACTTGGCCAGTGCCAACATGCTGTGCTTGACTGTTTCCTGCTCTAGTTAAGGCAAGTAACTCTAATTTTTGGTTGAATTCATCCTTTTGTTCTTGAAGTTTTGCATCAAATTCCAACCGTTGTTCTTCAAGCTTATCCTGGAAATGCTTCCTGTGTGCTTCTTTAGCTTCTCGAGATTTACGGTTCTTGCCCCAAATATCAGAAGGTGATGGTCCAAGTCCATAACCACAAACATATCCTAGTCTCTCTTCTCCCATAACATGCCTATAAATTTCATCTGAAGTAACATCAGGTTGTTTTCTTTGCAGCTCTTCTCCTGCCTCAGAAATTTTTTCCTACATACAACAAATCATACGAGATGCAATTTATACCAAATATATACCTCTATGAAATTAGTATATGTAACATAATACTATAGGATATTATGTGTTGTACCAAAATTTTGGCGGATTCAACATCAACTATGCTCCCATCTTTTTTACGATGAGTTTTCTCAAAAAATGTTATGGGATCCACTTCTATGCCTGTTTCCTTCTCCATCTTTATCATTTAAACAAGGCTATTGTAAACATCAAATTAACAAATGCCATCAAATTATCTAAATGGATCACAAAAATTACTAAGTTACATCATATTTCAGACATGCAAATGACTTGGTTCCTGTTGTGTGGCTAACCTTTTGAAGTTTTCTGCTTGTTTTATTAGTTATAGACTTCCTCTGTGGAAAACATTGCAGTATTGTGCATAGTAATTATCTGTGCAGTACTGTAAGTATCAATGAATAGAAAAAATAATATTACCTTTCCTTTATTACTCCTCCAATAATCGACAAGAAATTTCCAATGCGACTTATCCACACGGGGAACAACTTGTTCAAGCTGTTGATCGTATGGACTATCTTCTACGAAGTATAGTCTCCTTAACTCACACTTGTGGTCCTTCCATTTCTTTCCTAGTCTCTTCATTGTCCACTCCTTCAGATCTGAATCCATTGTGAATTTACTCTACCGACATAAAGGATATCAATTAGATGCTTCATTTAACCATTTAAAAATAAAATTTAATAATATACCTTCAAAAAATTCCATATAGAATCTTTTTTATTTCCTGGAAATTGTCTCCAGTCCTCATAGTTTAGTGAACAAAGATTGGGATCTCTTGCAATGGTTGTCAGAAAACTTGATAAGAGACATTGGTTTTCACCTATTGGTTGTCCAAATTGATTTTTCTCAATGGGAATTGGATAATCGGGCTTTCTTTTCCAAACTTTCAAACATTGTGTTCGGCCATGTGCTCGATATTTTTGACCTAAGCATTCATTCATAAAGGATAAAATATATATATGCATAATTATATATGATTAAATGCATCACTATAAATACAATGATATGAATGAAATGATTACCTAGCCCATCAGAAGGTGTTGTTGTAACATTCAATGACTCAACATGGTGATTAGAGATGTCATTTTGGTCCATGTTATCAGGAAATACATTGCTATTTTGGTTACTGGCAGCTCTATTCTCTACAATTCTTGAATGAATAGACATGAAAGCATTGACATTAGGCACACGGGGTAGCTGTGAAATTCTTGATCTTGTAACTTTATCGCCACTTTCTTTGTTTTGCTGATTTTGGAACCTTGTTCCCATCTCCTTTTCAGTTGTGCATGTTTGAGAGGATTTCAAACCACCAACCATATTAGAGTCTTGGGGAGACGTGGTTGATTGGGCATTTTTTGCAGAGCTAGCATCAGTTTTATTGAATTTGTTTGCTCGATGTTTTTGACCTAAGCATTCATTCATAAAGGATAAAATATATATATGCAAAATTATATATGATTAAATTTAACACTATAAATACAAAGATATGAATGAAATGATTACCTAGCCCATCAGAAGGTGTTGTTGTAACATTCAATGACTCAACATGGTGATCAAAGATGTCATTTTGGTCCATGTTATCAGGAAATACATTACTATTTTGGTTACTGGCAGCTCTATTCCCTACAATTCTTGAATGAATAGACACGGAAGCATTGACATTAGGCACACAAGGTAGCTGTGAAATTCTTGATCTTATAACTTTATCGCCAGTTCTTTTGTTTTGCTAATTTTGGAACCTTGTTCCCATCTCCTTTTCAGTTGTGCATGTTTGAGAGGATTTCGAACCACCAACCATATTATAGTCTTGGGGAGACGTGGCTGATTGGGCATTTTTTGCAGAGCTAGCAGTAGTTTTATTGAATTTGTTTGCTCTATCATTACAAATTTCAGTGGGAAGGGAAGCTAAAATTTTTTTGGAGCAATTTGAGGATGACATGTTCAAAGATTGCCAACAACCATGTCGAGTAATGCTAGGCAAATGAGTCGCCGTACATGAGTCATTGTTGTTGTTCTTATCATTGCTTGTGGCTGTCATGTTATGGCAGTTGTCACTGTACTATTCTCTCATCCTGAGTATATCAAGTCACATAAAAATGGTCACATTTAGAAAAATATTGAACAACATAATAATAATTTTATTAATAATATTTAAAAATGAAACACAAATATTTAATCAAATATAACTATAAACAACAGTAGAGACAAGGATAAATATGAATAAGAATAATGTCAGACATGCAAAATTGATACACCTAGCTAGAGCACAATGTGAGACAGAAAATTAAAGAGATACATTGAGCCAAAAAAGGCTTATTTAAGTCAAATATTAATGACAAACAAAAAGAAACATTGGCTGCTATTTTGTAATCTTCTCATTCAAAATAGTCATCATCATCACTTTGAGATACACTTTCATCATCCTGCTGAATTCGGGATTGGTCTTTTTCAGTTGTTGAACTAGCAACAGTAATTCCATCCATATCCAATCTAACTATGTCACAATTAGTATCTTCATCCTCTGATGTCATTGATGGCCCATCTCCAATTTCACCTTGCACATAAGCTTCGACATTCGCAATACAAGATTGTTCTTCCATGTTAATCATATCCCGTGGGGCAATCTTTACAGCAAAATGCCACCCTTTTTAAGTGACATCTTCTACATACAATACTTGTCCAACTTGAGATGCCACTACAAACGGTTCTCCTGTAGTTTGAAGGTGTCTCAAATTAACAAGAGTCAACCCATGTTCATCATGCTTGATTCCCCTCGTTGAGTAGATGTCCACCCAATCACACTTAAATAATGTCACCTTAAAGTGTTCATAATAATTGAGCACAATAACATCCTTCAAAACACCATAGTAGGTTACATCTCTAGTAATTGGATTGTGATCAGTGGTTTTAGAATAACAATCCGTCTTAGCTACCAGAAAGACTCCACTATTTTGTGTTGTTCGATTTGCATCTTTTGCCTTGGTATGAAATCTGTGACCATTGACAACATAGACCTTGTAATTAATGGCCAGTTGATGTGGAACTTGAGAAAGAAACTTGATTTCATCATCTACCATATCTGTTCTTAGGAGTGTCTCAATCTAACAAAAGAAAAGTTTGTTAGACTTTATTCATGAAGCATAACTAATTTAATTACCACAACTAAACTTACATGTTCCTTAAACCATCCATCAAATGAGTTACTATGTATTCTCTGAACCTCCTTTAAGGACTTCTGAGGATGTTTTTGCCTAATGATATCATAGTGCATCCTGAATACAAAATATGTGCAATATGCTATTGGAATATGTTATAGCATTTTATTAATAGAAGACAGTTGACACTAACTTACTTAATGTAGGGTTCAGTTGCTTCACAATTGAATAGTACATACTCATGGGCTTGTTTCAATGTATGTTCTTCTAAGACACATGTTACCATTTTACCAATACCACGACCTACTGTCGAGAAAATAGACCAATCATCATTGTCAAGTGTTGGCTCGTTTTCCAAATTTGCTTCGTCAGTATCATTTCTATTTGGCCGATTTAATTTTGTTTCAACTCCATCCAAGTATCTTGAACAAAAAGTTAGACACTCTTCAGCTATATATCCTTCTGCTATTGATCCTTCTGGATATCTTTTATTACGAACATATCCTTTTAGGGTCATCAGATACCTGAAAACAAAGTTGAGGAAAATATTATGACAAATTACATTCCAATAGGTAAAGTCATCACAACGTGTGAAATGTTACCTTTCAATTGGATACATCCAACAATACTGAACAGGGCCGACTATCTTAGCTTCATAAGAGAGATGGACTGATAGATGCACCATTATGTCAAAAAAACATGGAGGGAATATCTTCTCCATCTCACAAAGTGTAACAGCTATTACATTTTCCAATGCAGAAAAATCATTTGGATCTATGACTTTAGTGCACAACCTTTGAAAATAGCGACAAAGATTAATAATACATGACTTAGAATTATTACTGGGCAAGGACACAGTGACATCTAATGGAAAAAGTTGTTGCATCAGCACGTGATAATCGTGACTTTTCATTGGTAGCATCTTTTGATCCTTCGGCCGTGCACATCTAGATATATTAGACGCATACCCGTATGGAACTTTGACAGATTTTAGGAGGTTGCAAAATAATATTTTTTCATCTTTTTTCATTGTATAGCAAGCTGGAGGTAGGATGGTATATTTACCAATAGTTTTTGGATGAAGCGGAAATCTGATTCCCATATCCTCAAAACCCTTCCTTGCATTCAAGTTGTCCTTACTTTTATCCTTCAAACCTAGCAATGTTCCAACAATACTCTCACATATATTCTTCTCAATGTGCATGACATCGAGATTGTGCCTTACAATGTTAGTTTTCCAATATGGTAGCTCAAAAAATATGCTTTTCCTTTCCCAATTGTGTGTTGAATCCTTACCTCTTGGCCTTTTCTTACCAATTACAGTTCTTCCATCCTCCAATTGTGACAAGATTTGAGCTCCAGATGGAGGTTTAGGTGGACACCTAAATTCTTGCTCACCGTCAAATGCCTTTGCTTCTTTTTGGAATCTGTGGCTAGTTGGCAAAAGCCTACGATGTCCTCTATAGCAAACTTTATGGCTATGTGGCAACCAATGTGAGACAATATCTTTATTACAATAGGGACATGCTTTGTAGCCTTTATTACTCCAACCAGATAGATGTGCATATCCTGGAAAATCACTAATTGTCCATAATAAAGAAACACACATATGAAAGAATTCCTTGGTTCCAACGTCATATGTATGTACACAAGTATCCCATAGTTGTTTCAACTCATCAATCAATGGACGTAAGTACACATCTATATTTTCGGATGAAGCTGGTCCACGAATGAGTAGGGACAACATAAAATATGGTTGCTTCATGCACAACCAAGGAGGTAAATTATATGGAATAATCAAAACATGCCATGTACTATTAGAAGTACTCATTGTCCCAAAAGGATTAAATCCGTCAGTTGCAAGTCCCAATTGAATGTTTCTAGCGTCTGCAGCAAATTCTGGATGCATCACATCAAATGTTTTCCATGTAGGTGAATCAACCGAGTGTCTTAACTTGTCATCTTTTTCATATTCTTCTGCATGCCACCTCATTAAGGATGAGGTTTTTGATGACATGAATAACTGCATTAGGTGGGGTATAAGTGGAAAGTGTCTGAGCACTTTGATATGTATTCTCTTGGGTTTTTTTGCAAGCTCGTCATCATCATCTGGGATTGTAATCAGTTTCCATCTTGATGCTCCACACGTATCACAAACGTCTTTATCAGCAGAATCCTTCCAAAACAACATGCAACCAGTTGGACAAACATGAATATTCACATAATCTAAGCCCAACCCTGTAATCGTCTTTTTTAGCTCATAAAATGAATTAGGTAACTGTTCTCCTTCTGGTAGCATCTTCTTAAAGAACGTAAGAAACATAGATGATGCTTTCTTACTCAAGCCATTAAGACAAACCAGGTGATAGAATTCTAGGATGCAAGCAAGTTTGCTATATTTCATACACCCTGCATATAATTCTATCTCAAAATCCTTTAAAAAGATATAAAATTTTTCAGTATTGAAATGTTGATCACTAGATGGCTCCACTCCTTCTGTATTTCCATCTTCACTGAAACTCGGAAAAGTATCATGCAACATATCTTGTAAATTTTCAGCATTAAGGAAATCTCCCTGATCAGTAGGAGCATCCATTTGAACATCGGCATCTTCACCATGAAAAGCCTAAGAAATATAGCTTGGTAAGAAGCCACGCCACAATAGATGGCTCAATGTAGTCTTTCTGGTGACCTGGTATACATTAGCACACTTTCTACATGGGCATACAATCTTGTCTCCAATTGATGAATGTTCAAAAGAAAAATCCAAAAATTTTGATACTCCACATAAGTATTTACTGCTGGTTCGGTCATCCTCTGCTAACCAAGACTTATCCATTCTATAAAGAACATTTATAATGAAATTTATCAGTAATTTGTAACATAATAGGATATGCATATTTATTTTTGTTGTTTGGTTTTGAATGTGTCATTAGATAGGATGGATTTGTTAATTTGGAACATTCATGGGAACACACACTTCAGTTATAAGCATTCATGTAGCAACTTTCAGTTCCATTCATTAATCTCTTTTTACATCCACACACAGGGGTGTACCCTAAACAATAACTAAACAAAGGGGTTGGTGTACCCCTAAACATGCACATAATTAAAATAACTATTAATACAAACAAGTCTAGATAGATAGACAACTAAATACTACACCAACATGGTCTCACATCCGTAACTTTGAGGTCTTATCATTGTGGCGATCTTCTCCTGAAGTTCAGAAAAGAAAGCAACTATGAGGATTGATTGCTTTCAGACAAAAAGTGTAAACACAAATTTTTAGTCTTGACAATTATATTTGTTAATTGGACCTACCGTTGCCTTTTTGATGATTGTGCTGTGTCGCGGAGCTCCTCACTATATTTAGACAAATTTGAACTAACAGGGGCCTCATAATCAGATTCGTCCGAGCTGATATCCTCCATCGTGTGCTCATACCGCCGTAGATGATCGGGGGTCTCACAGTTGATGTTGGTTATCCAAACTTTGATGGTATTATGGCCAACTAGATGGAGAAAAAGCCTATCACTACGGCCCACTAGCATATTTCTAATCCAATCACGCCAACCGGATTTTGATACAAGATTTCCCGCCAAATCATACTCAACCTCGATAACATGTAAATAATTGCCAAAATTTAGGGTCATTTCACCAGGCCTGTAGTGTCTTCCTTTTAGAAAACGCCAATGTTTGGGTATGGCTAGTTGGTTTAAGGAACGATCATCTAGGATGATGTCCAATTGTTCTTCAATAGGGAACGTTAACATTGGCATAGAGGCCCAGTTCATAGTGACTGTTGTGGGTGGACAGAGACTGCATAATATTAGTATTAACAAAGTGTAAGTACATATAATGATGTTATATATTTTTAGAAAAAGTTGTATAACATCAGTTAACCTTTTATTACTTGTCATAACCAACTTTATTGTGGTAGACATGATAGCTTGAAAATAAATCTAATAGAGGAGATCATGTCCTATATAGAGGTTATATCTTTGCAATTGGTCCAATGCACACTAATCCTTCTTTGAGATTTTCAATGAAGTAACTAATATTTTCTATAATTTGATGTATCTTGGTATTTCATACAATGAGGTGACACTTATTATCTATTTGTTGAATCAACACTCATATTTTAGATTATCAAAGAGGTTAATGGTGTCTGGCTTATTTTGTATAGGTATGAGACCTATTTAATTTGGAGTATCGATGCACTACTATAGAAGGTGTGAGACCTTTTTAAAGAGGTTACTGGTGTCTTTCCAAAATTTTACTACAGTCTTGTACTTCTGTGTTTATCAAAACACTACTACAAGATATCTTATCATCTTATTATTTTGATAGTACCACAAATTTTATGACAAGAAGGATTCATCTAAAAATTGTAAATTTTCTAAATGAGTTATAAGAAGGATTCATCTAAAAATTGTAAATTTTCTAAATGAGTTATGTGAGGCTATTATTCTCTGACCTATATGTAAATGGGATAGATTCCTGCCACTTTAGCTTTATGAGTACATGACACTATGTTTGAAATACTTTTTAAAAGGATAAAAGAACATACTTATAATAAGGACCCAGGCACATTCTAATCATTTTGAGCTGAATCAGAAAATGAACAGGAGCCTGGGTCCTATCTGCCAGTATCAAAGGAGAATTCGTAAACCTCAAAACCACCAACATGGTTTCCAAACCTACAACCTCAACTTCTACAAGCTCACCTACTAGAAACCTTTAGAACATATACAACCAGAAAGTAGGAATCTATACAACCAAATACCAAAGATACAATCCCTGATATGAAGATGAACACCAAGGTGTATGTTCTTCATAACATGGTACTCAATCATGGATATATTCCTTTTTTGGTCGGCCGAAACTCCTGTTTCAAAGGATAGGAGTATCATTTCAAAGAATCCCAAAAGAGCCTTAAAAATGGAGAACCATACGAAGCCATTTCAAGCACTTCCATAGGCAAGTGCCATCATAGAATCCCATCCTTGGATGATATCAAATAGGGAAAAGAGAAACCAACCCAAGGACAAATCACATATCCATCAGCCAACGATAACCAATAGAAGAAAAAAGTAGAACATCACTCAAAACCACATCAGAAAAAAGGATTCAAAAGAAAACAGCATACAAGACCTTCCAATCAAAACCAACAGAAGCTTCAACCAGCAGAGCCTGAAAAGAGGTGGGAGAAAAGAACTGAACCTTGACCAAGCATAAGAATAGAAGCATAGCATCCAAAAATCTAGAATCAGAATGAACAGAATATCACAAGAGGAGCAACCACCCCCCTTTGACAAGGGGAATTGAATGAACATAATATAATTGTGCTCACATGTAACCAATTCATGGTGAAGGGAAATGGTGTATTTTTCTTTGGTATTTCTTAGTTGTATCATCTTCAGACTACCCCCCCCCCCCTTTAGAAGTCAGTGATGCTCAGTAAGCCCCTACTTTTTAGAAATTTCGTTTGAAGTATAGTTTCTACTATATAAGTGGATCAACCCATGTATTTTGGTATAGAAATTAACTATGATGAAGATGAGATGCTTAATCATTCTTGGCCTCTGTGCTTTTGAGAATATATTAGATTTCTCACTTATATTAAAGGGAAACATATAGAAATAAAATGACATTGTTTCGTAACCTATTTATATACACTAATATAAAAACATAGAAGAAAATTGGTGTGGGTAATGACATATCACAATGTATACTAAAAATAGCTAAGCCTAATCAAACCTAATTTCATGTATATACCATAACCATGAATAATTAAACTTCATTAAAATTAGCTTCTAATTAGAACATAGGAATCATGATGGCATACCAGGTCTAATATTAAGGAGGTTCCTTGTCTCAAAACCATTCCAAAGATTATAAAATCTTAATTTGTACTTCGTTGGAATTTTTTATGCATAAATCTTAGTGATTCTTGGCCTCATTAAAATCCATGTGTCTTAGAGGTGTGCTGGTTGCAACTGAAATATCGACTCAGTTGTAATGCCCACGATCAAATTTCCATTTTCCTATACTTCTTTAAGTCTTAGTATCCTAAATTAATGGAAGTAATGAGATTTGATTATTTGAATACTTTTCTATCTTATGTTTATAACTATTGAAGTTGGTGTTGGCTACAATTCTTGAGTTATTTATGACCTTATCTTGTTTGTCATTTCCTCCTTGATATCAAAATCTACATTGATGGACAGTCTGTTAGTAAGAGTTAGACCACTAAAGAAAGTGGTGTTTAGATACCCATCACCAAACCCATGATTGCATCTCCACATTATCATGAAATCTATTATTCCTCTCCCTCCATAACCAGTACATGATGCACATTGCCAAACAATGATTCTCCTTGCTAGTGCAATTAACCAAGTCAGTCATGGAATTAGGAATAACGAGTATACCAGGAACTCTAACTTCAGTCCAGATCTTGCTCGAAACTGAAATCAATCCAAAATAAAGCAAGAATATAGCAAAATTAAGGGAGGGGCAAGAAAATCATAGAGGTAGGAATATATCTTATAGAGACGGTTTTTCCTCTACAAGTGTGAATCAATACAGAGCAGTCAATTGTGATGGTGATAATGGTTGGGGAAGAGAATCTATTTGTAATCACCTGGCACCAATGTAGCAAATGTGGCTGAACTGGCTTCCTCGGCGTCGGCAAAGTAGACTCCTGGCTTCCTCGGTGCTGGCAATGTGGCACTTCACCGGCCAGTACTCGAAAGCGATCCTCCATGCTACGATCAATGCACCACCACCAGTCAGTCGATGCACTCGATCCTCCAAGACGCTGTTAGCTAGGGCGAGCGACGATCGACCAGGAGGCTATATCTCCTCCATGCATTGTCAGTTTCGAAAGAATATCGATGTGGATTGGGGAGATCAATCGCCACAGTCACTGCAATACTAGCTATTACATACGTGGGAGCGCGAAGGAAAAGCGGGAGAAGTGAAATGAAAATTTCCGATAGATAATACTTCATGCACGTCATTTGGTTTGGCAATTTAAAATTGCCACTAATTAAATATAAGAATGCCTTTAATATTAAGTCTTTTTTATAAACTCTATAATAGGTGGTTTGGTGGCATTTTAATTAAAAATTCCTGTACATTAGATAGATAGTGGTTTTTTTATATAAATTCCACTAGAATAAATGCCACTAATGGGAAATTTTACTGTAGTGTAATCATCGATGGACACCCAAACACTAATTCCATTCTTTAAATCTCTCCCCATACCCACCGTACATGGTCACCCCTTTTTGACTCATCTAAAGCCATAGAGTAACTCCTTATTTACTTTCAGTTATTAAAGTAACCAGATGATCTTTCCTGTAGAACAAATACTTTTCCGATCCCCACAGGCTGTAGAAGCGGTAAGAAGGAAAAAATTCCTAGTTTATATTGTTTTGATCTAAACTACTCCACTAAATGCTAGATCTAACTAACTAATTTCTTACTCAACTATTCATTCTTAAACTGCATATCAAGTAATAATTGGCATGGTCAATGAAGCTCAAAGTACTCTTAGAGTCATTTTTTTTGACAACCTAATAGGGTAGCGGGTAGTGGTGACCGGAGGGGACCAAAAATCTCAATACTAGCAAGGGGTAGACATTTGAGGCCAGATAATGCTAATCAAGTATGGGTAGTGGAGTCACTGAAGGATTAGGCAACACTCTGGAAGACACCAGTGGGAGACATGAACACAAGTCTCTCTCAGGTTCAAATCACAGTCAATGAAGACACTATCATCATTCTGCAAGATGAAGTGAATGCAAAAGTATCTCTATGGAGAAACACTCTTGCAAGCTACATTATAGGCTTTGGGACTCTCATTCCCACTATGCATATCCACCTCCTTCATATCTGGAAGCCTTTTTGGGTAGTGGAGGTGATGGGGAGATCTAGACATAGTGAGAGAAATTTGTACAATGATGATTTTGGGCATCCAAGGAGAATTGTCATATCACAAAGCAAAAGGCAGATAAGAAGCCTGAGTACTTTTAAGACAAGGCAAAATGACTAGTCAGAGAACAAATTTCATACTCTAGAGAATATGGATTGCAACACATCTATGGATGGTGGCAACTCATACCCCATCCTCTAATGGTTGATATTTCCACCATCGTGGCTTGGAACGTCCGAGGAATATCAAAATGGGATAATTTGGACATGGTCTGAGCCTAGATAAGGAGATAAAAAGTTATAATAGATCTAGCTCATAGAAGTCAAGATTAGAAGAAGAGAAGTAAAAAAAGTAATGAGAAGAACTTGGCCCAATGCTAGTTGGGTGGACAACTTTGAAAGATGGAGCAAGGTATGAACTCGAATCATATAGGAAAATCAAGCTTATTCTATTAATCCCCACTGTGGACTAGTGTTAGGAAATAAGAGTTTGGAATGACTATTGTTTGTGCCAAAAATGATGATGCTAAGAGATTTTTGTTTTGTGGGAGGATCTTTTTCCATCAAATCTCAATTGAAGCCCTTCCCACGAGATAGTACTGGGTGACTTCAATACAATGTAGGCAATAACAAAGAGGAAAGGTCACATAGCCCCATCAACTCAAACAATAAAAGAATTCAATGCAATGATGAAAGATATTGATATCATGGAGGTACCTCAAAGGGGTCATACTTTACTTGGAACAACTAAGAACATGGAGCAAATAATACTAGAAGAAAATTTGACAGGACTTTCTTCAACATGGGGACACTAAATGAATATCCCAAGATGTTGCTAGACATTATGATAATGATCCATAGTGATCACATACCCAAGTGATACACATGTACTGAGAGCATAAAAAAATGTCCTACTAGATACTTTAATGCCTGGGCAACCTTCTCTGGATTCAAGCATGCTATTTAGGAAGCTAGGAAGAAGAACTATAGAGGTAATCCTATGTACATGTTATGTTAGACATTTAAGAAAAAAAATATCTCTTCAAACTTGGAATTGGGAGAGGACTGGAGACATTACTAATTCAACAAAAAATAAGGAGAAGGAAGCTCTACTAACTCTAAAATAAGATGAATCTACTCTCCTAGCTCTAGAACAAGATGAATCTGCTCCTGACAATGGTTTTTTTTTGGGAAATAGCAAAAGCTATAAAGGAGGAAGCCATTCTAGCCAGATCAGCTAAGGATGATAGTTAGATAGAAATCAAGAATTTCATTGTTAAAACACAAACATAGCAATATTTTTTTTATGCCTCAATGAAAACAAGAAGAATTATGTAACATCCCAGGATTTGAGTCCTCAGATAAGTTGATCTCAAAAGGAATGATTGGACTACCCATATCACCAAGGTGCACCTCCTTTTCTGGGAGCCCATCACTAAGAACTTTATAGTTAAGTGTGCTCATCTTGGAGTAGTACTGGGATGGGTGACCAGTCGGGAAGTTGACCCCGGCTTGCACGTGAGTGAGGACAAAGCATGCAGTTGAGGCTAGTGGTGGTCTGTGGGGCCAGTCGTCATTCCTAAAACTCTACTAGAGCCTTGGGCAGTGGGCCCAGACATTACAAATGGTATCAGAGCCATAACCCCTCAAGTAGGTGGGGCCCACATGGGCATGGCATGCCAGTCTTGAGCCGTGCGGTCCAGGCATGTAGGAAAGGGTTGTCCATGGTTGACGTAGCCACCCTTGCACTGGTATTCCGTGATCGGGAGCTGGGTGTCCATGGGACATTGTGGGTCTACACTGAAATGGGGTCAGATTATGAGGCCATATAGTTGAGCCTTAACGAGGACGTCAAGAGTCTAAGTGGGGGAGATTGTAACATCCCAGGATTTGAGGCCTCAGATGAGTTGATCTTAAAAGGAATGATTGGACTACCCATATCACCAAGGTGCACCTCCTTTTCTAGGAGCCCATCACTAAGAACTTTATAGTTAAGTGTGCTCATCTTGGAGTAGTACTGGGATGGGTGACCCGACGAGAAATTGATCCTGGCATGCACGTGAGTGAGGACAAAGCGTGTAGTTAAGGCTAGTGGTGGTCTGTGGGGCCATTCGTCATTCCTGAAACTCTACTAGAGCCTCAGGCAGTGGGCTCGGGCGTTACAAATTAGATACTAAAATAAGATCCAAGAGGACATTGGGATCCAAATCAAGTGGGATGAATATATCATTCAAAGATTTGTTCAACATTATAACAATGTTTTTAATAAATTAAGGGAGCATCAAGACCAAAATTATAGATGGTAAAACCTTACCAAGCTAAATGATCAATAAAAGAAGTAAATGTGCAAGCTAGTGATATATGAAAAGATTTTTGAGGTTGTTTAAAAATTAAAGGATGACAAGTCTCTTAGCCTAGATGCGATAAATGCTCACTTCTTCAAATCAACGTGGGATGTAGTTGGAAGATTTGTCTATTTGGCAGTGAAGGACTAATTAAACAAGGGCATGCTTTTGAAAGTGGTTAATGAGATATATCTCTCTCTCATAAGAAAGGCCATATATAGCATGAAATCTAGTTAATTGAGGCCGGTCTGTCTACATAAATTTGTACACAAAATCATATCAACAATCTTTGCAAATCATCTCAAAGAAGTTCTCACTTATTTAATCACCACAAGCTAGTGTGCCTTCGTTAAGGGGCTCCACATATCTGATGCCATCATTATATAAAATCAATTGATCCATGATTCCAAAAGTCATACTTCCCCAATTAAACTGTGCCTCAAAGCTAACCTAAACAAGGTATACAATTCTATTGACCATAATTATACCCTTAATATCACGATGGAGATGGGCTTTCCCCCTTGCTGGAGACAATTGATTAGTGAGCGTATGAACATCACTTTATTCTAGATCCTTGTCAATGGAGTCCCTTCATAGATACTCTAAGAAAATAGAGGTATTAAACAAGGGGACCCCTTTATCCTTAACATTTTGTGATTGGAATGTGAGGCTTAATGACCATTCTAAAAAGAGATGTTGTAGATAATTCTATTACCCCAATCAGAGTAGGGGGCACTAAGGTATCACATATTATTAATTGTTACGACCTATTATTGTTTACTCATGCAAAGACAAAAGATGTTGAAGGTATAAAGAAGTGTATGGATCTGTTTAGCACGATGTATAAACCTGAATTAAATTCAACAAAGAGCACATTGTTTCTCAAAAACCATCCCCCGAAAATATTTGCATGTCTATTGGGATCCAGGAAGTAGTATTTCCAGTGAGATATATTGGGATGCCAATGTTTGCAGGATGCCTCACCAAAACCATGTGCGCATTACTTATTGACAAGACAAAAACAAACTTGACTTGTGGAAGACAAGGCTATTGCCCATGGTAGGCAACTTGGAGTTGGTGATCTCTACACTTTCGGCATACCCCCTTTACTCGTCATGTGTATTTCCATTGCCTAAGGAAACAATGGAGGAAATTGAAAGATTATACATGTCATTTATTTGGAGAGATGGAGTAGGATTGAACCACATTCACATTGTCCCATGGGAGATGATATTTTGATCAAAGTTTGAAGGCATTCTAGGAATTTACAAGGGCGATGATTGGAGCACGGATGGAATGCTACATTTTCTATGGGGACACTACTAATGATAAAGATAGAATGTGGATTAAGTGGGTGCACAATAAATATGTTAAAGATGGATCTTCCAAAAAGCACCATAACTAGATGTGGTGCTCTATTCTAAAATATAGGTATGAGTACCTTCCTCTAGTCAATTCAATATTGGATCCAGTAATGCTATTTTTCTGTTAGAGGATACTTGGTTAAATGATAGATTCCTACACCAAATCATTGGATCTAGTTTGAAGTTCCATATAGGCCCTTGATGCATATAGAAAGTTAACACTATCATAGGAGAATAGGGTTGTACATTTCCATCTACAAGATGTATAAAACCTCTAAAACTAGCATTGTTCTGGATTTTAGCTATTCCAAGCTGAAGAGACTTGTTACTTGAATGGCCAATGTTTACGCTAAAAAGTGCATGGAACCTTTTCCATGCATCACATCCTTCAATAAGTTGGTCCAGATGGATTTGGAAAATAAATCCCCCACCACTTCTACATTCATAGTAGAAAAAAGTTGTAGGGGAAGCTCTTTATAGAGGATCTACTCCAGAATAAAGGATTCAAATTTGCATTTAGGTGTTTCCTTTTCTCTCAGGAAGAAGAATCCATAAACCATATCTACCAGGATTGCTACTTTACTAAAGAAATTTGGACCAGATCACAAATCTACATTGCATGGACCCTGAATGTGGAGATGAAATTATGAATATCAAAGGAAAAACCAGTTGCTTGATGTAACATCCTTTACTATATCTGGCTCCAAAGGAACCATATAATTTTTAAAAATTGCAAGCCATCTGAGAATGTAGTTTGGCATAGAATTATGAATGACTATGATAGCCTACTTCACATATATGTTGTTCTTTTTTTGAGCTTGTTCCATCCACTTCGAAATATTGGTTGGTTTTGGTTTAATATAGAAGAGAAGGATTCTTAATGATAAAACATCTCAAAGTGCTATTTCTATCGAGTTTTGTATTTTACTCATCATTATAAAATTGAATATACTATCATGTAATCAGTTATTTGAAACTCTTCTACATTATTTGGTTATCCTAAAAGTTATTTCTTGCACACATCAAAATATACTCTATAATCTTTCAGATTTCCCACCGTTTGTTACAATTGCCAGAGATGGATCTCCTCTGTGGAAGATCCTGATGAAAGTGGGATCCCATAACCTAATAATATTTAGGAACTTTAGGGAGATCATGGGAAATCCATGTTCCTACCCATCCTAAAAAATTATCAAGCTCAAAATCCAGTATAATTTATTTCCATCCCCAAGGATATTTAGGGCAAATTCTGGTTCATTTATCTACAAGTTTAAGATGTGAATATTCTCCCTAGACAATGTTGGAGGACTCTAAGGCTGAATTTTAAGACTTAAATCAGTCTCTATTGTTCAAGAAGAAGACAAGGAGCCCATTTCTACAAACATGAAGCCTCTACATGAGGGGATAAAATATCTTCCTATATAAGAATGAACTTTTGCCAGTCATTATCAATGCATATCTAACAACTAAGCAAGAAGACAAACTTTTAACTAAACTATGAAAGAGGCAGAAGCCTTTAGGGAACAAAATGAACGAGCTTACTAGAGTTATCTAAGACCCATATATGCATATGATTAATTTTATTGACAACTACAAGCCCTCCATTAAGCCTCAACATAATCCTCAATTTACCCAGGTCCATGTCGCAGTAGTAGGGCAGTCGTGACACCATTTGTGAAGGTCACTATTTATGGGACAAGGAATTTCACTTAATTTAATTCTTAAAGAGTTCATGCTCAAGGAGTTAATAGAGCTACTACTTTTTGGGATTCTCTATCCTATCTCTAATTCATAGTGGGTGAGTCCTGTTATTGTAGTTACAATGAACTTGCCAAAGAAGGGAGGCACTAATGTGGTGTTGAACGAGAAGAAAGAACTTATCCCCACTCCCAATGTCACTGGGTGGCACATCTGCATCGACTATTGTAAGATCAATAATGCTAAGGAAATACCACTTCCCACTTTCATTTCTCAACCAATTCTTGGAAAGATGTGCACACTAGGAATTCTTCTATTATCTAGATGGATACTCTGGATTCCACTGTATTTCCATCCACTCCAGTGATCAAGAAAAGACTACATTGATGTTCCTGTTGGTACATATTTCTTTCCCAGAATACCATTTAGATTATGTAATGCACATGCCACCTTCCACCATTGCATGTCCACTATCTTTGTATGCCTTATAGAGACAATAATGGGAATCTTGATGGATATTTATCAGTCTATGGGAATTTTTTTAGTGCATGTCTACTCCATCTTTCCCTGGTAATGGAACGTTGTGAAAAGAACATCTGGTGCTTGATTGGAAAAAGTGTCACTTCATGGTGAAGGAGGGCATAGTTCTAGGACATCATGTCACTTCTAGAGGCATTAATGATGATAGAGAAGAGATTGAACCGATTGATAATTTCTCACATACCTAGGACACATCAGATTCTATAGGAGGTGTATTTGAATTTTGATAAATCACTAAGTCTCTTGCAAATCTCCTCCAAAAGGAAGTAGACTTCATATTTGACTGAGAATACAAGAAGAGCTTCAATACTTTGATAGAAACTCTCATATGTACCCCTATCCTTCATACCCCAGAATTTTCTCTTCCCATTGAGATCATGTGTGATGCCAGTGATAATGTCTTAGGTGTATTTCTGCGGCAATGACATGTTGATAAGAAGAATCATGCCATTTACTATGCTAGGAAGATGCTAGATAACACTCAGAGGAACTATGAAAAAACTAGAAAGGAGCTTCTCACCATTGTCTATGCCTTTGATAAATCTTTTCCCTATCTCATAGGCTTGCAAGTGGTTGTCTACACTAATCATGATGTAATCAAATATCTGATGTCAAAGAAGGAAGCGAAACCTAGACTAATTATGTGGATTTTATTACTGCAAGAGTTCAGTCTAGAAATCAAAGATAAGAAGGCGGATAAAAATGTTTTTGCTAATCATCTTATATGACTACAAATCAAAGATAACGACTTGATTCACATTTATGACTCTCTTCTTGATGACCATTTATTGAAAGCATCCACATTCATGCCATGGTATGATGATTTTGTGAACAACTTGGTTGTGGGAGTCCTTCATCTTGATTGCACTAGAAATAAAAAAATAAGTTCAAGTGACACATCCATCATTACTATCGGGATGAACCTTATTTTTTCCAACTATGTTCAGAAAACCTATTCCGTTGGTCTATCCTTGAAGAGGAGGCCCCCCTTATTTATGAACAATATCATTTTGGCCTAACTAGGGGCCACGTGAACTCTAAAAACACTTCATTCAAGGTTACCCAATGCATGCTCTTTGACTCTCTATCTTTAAGAATGCTCATAGCTATGTCAAGTCCTATGACTAATGTCACTGCTTCCATAACAACTATAAGATGGATGATATGCCCCTCAATCTTTAGCAAGAAGTGGATATTATTAACGTTTGGGGTGTGGACTACATAGCTCCATTCCTCTCTTGTTATGGTGTCTCCTACTCCCTTGTTGCAATTGATTTATGTTTCCAAGTGGCTTGAAGCCACCCCCACAATCTCTTGTGACTCCAAAAAAGTCATCAAGATGTTCAAGGATATTATTGTCCCATGCTTTGGAGTTCCTTTCACTATCATTTTTGATGGATGATTTCATTTCCTTGAGCACCAAGTTTGAAGTATTCCTTCACAATTATGGTGTATCTCATCATCTTCCTACACCGTACCACCCTTAGATGAGTGGTTAGGTGGAGGTTTCTAATTGTCAAGTGAAGGCCATTCTCAAGAAGAAAGTTGGTAATATAGAAAAATTGAGCACACAAACTGAATGACACACATTGTGCCTACAGAGCTACTTATAATACTCCCCTGGGCACTACACCCTTTCATCTCATTTATGTGGGTTTTGTCATTTACCTTTGGGGAATATACATAAGGCCTGGTGGGCCATAAAAAACTCAACTATGAACCCCATGCATTAAAAGAAATCATTTTCTTCAGTTTCAAGAACTTGAGGAATTACAACTAACAACATATGAGAATGCACACATTTACCAGAAGTGTACAAAGTTGTGGCATTATGGACTCTTGAAGAGGAACGATATGTAGGTTGGAGACCAAGTATTACTACACAACTCTCATATTCGCCTCTTTCTGGGGAAACATTGGACTTGATGGTCAATCTCATTCAACATGCAAAACATCTTTCGTGATGGAGTTGGTCTAGTTTGGAATGAGAAGACTAGTGAATTCAAATTTAATGGCCAATGCCTGAAATTCTACACAACAATGGAGGATATGCTAGACAACCATCACTTTCCTTTCCTTCCCCCAACATATCATGATTGAGCTGTAGGTGTTGAGCCATAAATGTTAAATAAAGGCACCTCTGGGGAGGCAACCCGAGTGTGTTGGTATATATGCCGAGAGAGCCAATCATATGATGATTGTAATGGGGAATCATGTACTTTATTTGATAATGGTAAAGGTAATTCTATCTATTATGTTCATCTCAATCATGAGATGATGACACATATATAATAGATGTCTAAAGAATGGTGTTACTTGATGACTTATGTCTTCAGGTTGAGAACTTGAACAATGAGATCATATGTATGATAAGAGTACATACATTCTTGTTATGTCCCTAGTTAGACATTATTGTGGAAGCAAAATAGACAATAGTGATTCATAATACTAGAGTGTGTGTTGGTTGATGATAGCGTCTCATAAGTTATGATATGTGATATCAAACTAAACACACATATACATGCTAAAGAAAAAAGTATCAGACCAACCCACCATGAGAGTGATACGTGGAGACCATGGAATGGTAGTTAAAATTAGCTCTCATAGTGATAATTGTTACAACCCCAAATTTTGGGTTCTTTTGGTGAGAAATGTAATTTCTTCTATTAAAGATATTTGAACAAATAATGATATAATTTGTTTTGAATAAATGGAATTCGTTGACAATAGCCTTGTTGGTTGTTTTGTGGGCTTTATTGGCTATTGGGCCCAATAACAAGGATAAGACAAAAGAAACTCCATTATTAATAAGAAATGGAGAAAAGAAAGATGTAGAAACCTCTAGAAGGCAAAAGAATATAATCCAAAAGCAAATTCCGTGCCTCTTGATTTCCTTGGGTTCCAAGGAGTCCAAAGTTGCAAAAATAATGCAACAAGAAAAGAAAAGATCAATTAAATATTTTCTTTATTAAGAAAGAAATTGAAAACAATGATAAAATGTGGGGAATAAGTGGAAAGAGGTAAGATTGAGTCATCCTTGATGGATTTTTGTATCCATAATGTTCCTAATGTTAAAAGGAATTCCAATAAGGAAAATAAAAAGAGAGATGAGGAGAAATCCTCAAAAAGAGATATTTTAATAAAGAAATAAGTAAGATGAAATAATGGATATAGATGCATCTAGAAGGATAATGAGTATCCACTAAAAAAGATTTCGAAATAATAGAGTTTCTTGGGGTCCAAGGAGCCCCAATGGAGAAAAAGAAAGAGAAAATACCAATAATACCAAATAAGAGGATAATGTGATGTATAATTAATGAATTTCATGGTATTGTTAAAAAGGAGGTATTTTCTACTAAAGGAAAATATAATTTTCATGGCCAATGAATTAAAAGCCAACAACAAGAAGATAAAAGAAATAATTTTAGAATTTCTTAATAGCCAAGGATCATAGATAATCAAGGAATTATTTAAAAGGAGAAATCTTATACTTTTTTAAGGAAAGTAGGTTTCCTTTTTGAGAAGGGGCCTTGTTTCTTCGTGGGAAAGCACCCTAGGGCGTTGCTATCTATCCCTATATAAGGGACGAACCCAATAGCCTTGAGTTGCCTTGTCTTCCACTCATCTCCAACCATGCACCCACCCAAAAACCCTAACTAAAAAGAAGCAACATTATCATGAAACCACGAGGTAGCAAGACGGAGTTGTGAGGGAAGCCTGATGCTTCATGATACTAGGAAGAAACTTCGCAATCGTGGTCGTGCCCTAATGCATGCGCATCAACCACTATTTGGATGCAGCGATGGCCGTGAGTTGCAGGCCCGATGAGTGTGCTATCAACTGCGCTGGCTGTGACCAAGTACTGTCCCATGCGTGGCAGAGGGCGGCGGAGCTAGGGCAGTAGCTGAAAACCACCCTCGAGCCCTGAGGAGAAGAGGGCGGACCCACGATGTGTTGCAAGTTGACGCAGCAAGGGCATCGGGAGGTAGAAGATGACCACAGGGCTGTTGGATGTTTTTGCCCCTCTGCACTATATAGATTCGGTCGCTTAACTGAGGGTAAAAGGGTAAATCAATTATTTTTCCAAATCGGCCGCATTGCATGGGAATGGGTGATGTGGAATCCTGTCATTGGTCCGAGTAAGTAATTCTTGCAAAATCATATCTTTTTATTGGTAGCTCAGATGAATGCGTATAAAGACCTCTCATCTTGTTCATCCCTTCTCAACTCAAATGTTGTTAAAGACCTTAAGGATTAGGGTTTTCTCTCTCTTACTCACTCTCTTGAGGTATGGATAAAGTTGATAAGGATTAAGGAATCCTCCACCAAATTAATGAAAAGCATGTAAACAAGATGTCATGGACATAAGCTTAATAGTTTAAGCATAAAGAATAAATACATGATTAGATCGTATGACATGAGTTGTCATGCCCTCAGGAGAGACCTGAGGCTAGACCTTATTGTCAGGAGGATGAGTAGAGAGAGTTAGTCTTGGAGGTAGAGACCTCCATTATAAGTAGAGACCTGGCACATCCTCTGAGGATGATGCTAACCATAACCCTAAGTGGTGGTTAGAGAGAGAGATGACATGATGGGTTAGATGTCATGATAGACCAGGTGTGTGGGTGGACATGCTTTTAGATGCCCATGACGATATGAGCCATGTGAGGTTGGATGACCTAGTGCCTTTGACGACCCAACCCAGCAAAGGGTCGTGCATGTTAGAGTGAAGGATATCACCTTCAATGATGAGGTTAGTGAAGAACCTCTAGAAACCCTATGGGCTTATGTGAGTAGGGCATAACATGCACCCAAAGTACATCAGTAGTGCGGGTAGTAGGTTGAAACCCTGGCTAGGAGAGTATGATGGATATATTATGAGATAAGCAAGAAGAGTTTTAGATAGTCTTGAGCAAACATCAGTTTGAACAGAGGCTTCACCCATGTAGGGGTATGCTTGTGAGCTCGATCCTTCATGGAGAAAGAACCTCTAGTAGTTAGGCTATTTGTAGGGTTAGCTCTAGAGAGAGAGAGCAAGACCCATCAAGAAGGTTGTAATCTTAGACTCCAAGATATGAGAAACAATGGGGAGTTGAGGATGATGCGACCTAAGTGGATGGTTGCGGTTGCCTCTTGCATGATCCCTGGAGGTTGATAGTATCTTGGTTGCCTTTAGAGGAACCAAACCCTAGAGAGAGGATGAGTCTACTGGTAGCTATGTGCCTATGGTAGGGTGCTTACCTTCTAGGGATAGGAAGAAGGGTTCCTTAGACCCAGAGGAGGTTTAAGTGACCAGTAATGAGGCCTTATACCTAGTTGGTTGTCCTTGAGGAGGACTCCACTCTAAAGTGTTGCTCGAGTGGAAGGATGATAGGAAGTGTATGTCATACCTTGTACATGCTTGGTTCGTGGTTAAGAGTTGAGAAGGCATTTGGACGTTAGAGAAGTGAACCTAGGGTTCCTACGCCTAAGAGGGGAAGTGGGATACCTGATGCTCCTGATGAGATTGTAGTTTCTATAGATTCAAGCACGGCACTCCTCCTATTTAGAGGAAAGGGAAACCCCTTAAGTTTAAGGTATGTTTGATGAACCCCTCACAGCTAAGTTGGTGACATGGGAAGGCTTGTTCTTGGCCCCATGTTGAGGAATGAAAACAAGTATGACCTAACATGGTTTAGTAGGTGGTCTGCTTGTAGCTTGCTAGGGTTAAGCATGCTCATGAGGATGTAAACCCTAGACATAAAGACGTTGTGACCTTTGTTATTAAGGTGTAGTTTCCTCCCATCTTGGGAGAGGGACCCTTTTGTAGGGTGTATACCAAATTTTGTTGGTTTTGAGGTAACCTAAAGAGGTCTCATTGGATTTTGAGAAGCTAAGTGAAAAGTACATAGTAAGAGAATGAACCTGTAGACCCATAGATAACTATCTCTATGTGCATGTGGATGTGTTACCATGGAGGTAACCATTATGGGGCCTGACCAAGGTAGGCAAGTCGCCATGACCCCTAGGAAAGGATGAAAGTCAGCCCAGGAATGCAGAGAGAGATGATGGAGACTTGGGTAAGGTTCTAAGTTGGACATGTACTATATTAGAATCATACGTCTATCCTAGGGCCAAGTAGGGATAAGACCGATGGAAGTAAGAGTTGCCTAATTCCCTAGTTGCACATGACCATAGGGTCGGGAGGTAACAACTATCATTATCTGAGGGCCATGGGTTAGGAGATTGATCACCTTCATGAACTCATGGGACCCAAAGGGAAGATGAGGAGGGCACTCTCTGGATGCATAAGGGAAGAAGGATGACCCCAAAAGTGTCGACACCCTACAGGCCTAGAGGAGATGACCAAGGATTGTGTGGTGACCCAAGTAGGTTTGAGACCAGTTTTCCATGGAAGTAACTTTGATATCGAGATGATTGTGATGTTGAGACATAAGTTGCACGTTTCAACTTAGATTTGAAGGTGTACTGGCAAGGTGGGATGTACCATCTCTACTCTTGGAATAGGAAGAACTTTGTATTTGGACAGCAACCAAATGCTTATTTCCTCTTGTTATGGGAGTGAGAGATAGGACAATACGCATGCCATACACCAAGGATAAGGATGATGTGAGTTGGAACATTGCTATGAGGTATGACGACAGAGATGATAACATACCCTTGTGGAGTGAATGATATGTGGATGGTTTACAAACAGTAAGAGAAATAAGGTAGTCATCTTATGAGGATGTTTGTATCATGAGCTATGAGTTATACAAGGTTGAGTTTGAAAACCAAGAAGATTAGCTCTGAGTTTTCTCGATGGAGATAGACTTAGAGTTTGAGATGAGATGATAAGTGAAATACATGGAGGTGTATGTTTTCAAATTTTCCTTACACATAAGGATGTGAAGGGGTTGAGATGCAGCTGCCTAGTTAGCTAGGGGCTAGAAGAGGTTGTTATGTTAACCCTAAGTTTGAAAAAGGAGAGATGTTTGGGCTAACACTCAGATGTAACAAGATCTGTTGAACAAGTTAGTAGTTGTTTGGTTAGCCAGCCTAGGATTTGATGCAATGAAAGGATGGTTGTAGAACCTCAGATGCACTTCTTTGAAAAAGAAGGTGATGAAACCCCGACTAGAGTGGTTTAGGGTTTTTGAGGAATAAATTTGGAGGAATCGTGACATACAGGAGATCATGATTTTAAGATCACCATACACCGTGGTACTACAAAGATAGTAGGTGACAGTAGTACATAGGATGCTTTTGTATGTGGCTTGCCACCATGCATGCCAGGAGGTGAAGGATGAACACCAGTAACCTAGTGTGTTGGTATAGCAGATGAGGAGTCCCCAAGAGGGAATGAGAGTTCATCACTAAGGATGTTGTGATAAGTCTCCCCTAGACTAAGGAAGGTCAAGATGCAATATGGGTTATGGTAGATCGCCTTACCTAGGTAACACGAGAAAGAAAGAATGTTATCAAGGGACGAATCCAGCTGAACTACATATGAGAGAGAGATGGTTCAACTACACCATGATGCAAGTTCAAAAGCTCTTTATAACCTAAAGATTCACTTCCATGCGGTGGAAGTAGGTACATGAGGAACTCGATATTAGTATAGTTTATCACCCCTAACTAATGGTTAGTATGATCCAAACTAGAGGGTCTGATGAGAGCATGTGTGCTAATTCAGGGTGATACATGGAGACAATTCTTGTCTTATGTAAGATGTGATGATAACCACCATAGCCAGTGTCGAGATGTAAAGAAGCTCTATAAGGGAGGTTGTGTCGGTCACCACTTCATTAAGATGATGTTAGTGGTGGGACCTCGCGAAGGTCAAGAAAGATCCACAGTGTGTGCAGATGAAGTCGCTTTGATCGTGCATGTGGATGAAAGAGAGCCCAGGGGCGACATGAGTCGTGAGCTGATGCAAAGCAGACTGACATGCAGTTCACTGTGGGAGAGTATGTGATGTGAAACTCCGACCCCTCTAAGTTATAGCTAAGAGAGCTGAGTCCTGACTGCATGGTCCATTTGAGATGGATTAATGGAGATGGTTGTGTTTAGCCTTACCCCTCAGGATAACATGATGTATAAGGTGTTCCATGAGTTCAATCTAGAGCACTATTTGAGGTACCCAAGCCATGTGATGAGACCTGAACCTATTCAACTTTATGAGAGGCTAAAATGTCCTGAGTCACCTATGAGGGTACGATATGCCAAGATGAGAGAGAACTCAGATGGAAGAATATGAGATGATGAAGGTTCTTGGGAAGCACCATGGAAAGGGTGAGGCCACATGGGAGACATGATGGACATAGGAAAGGCTTATCCTGTTTGTTTGTGTGCCTGGTGGAATTTTGTGGGCAAAAATTCCTATAAGAGGGGAAGGATGTTACAACCCCAAATTTTGGGTTCTTTTGGTGAGAAATGTAATTTCTCCTATTAAATATATTTGAACAAATAATGATATGATTTGTTTTGAATACATGGAATTCATTTACAATAGCCTTGTTGGTTGTTTTGTGGGCTTTATTGGCTATTGGGCCCAATAACAAGGATAAGACAAAAGAAACTCCATTATTAATAAGAAATGGAGAAAAGAAAGATGTAGAAACCTCTAGAAGGCAAAAGAATATAATCCAAAAGTGGATTTCATGCCTCTTGAGTTCCTTTGGTTCCAATGAGTCCAAAGCTGCAAAAATAATGCAACAAGAAAATAAAAGATCAATTAAATATTTTCTTTATTAAGAAAGAAATTGAAAACAATGATAAAATGTGGGAAATAAGTGGAAAGAGGTAAGATTGAGTCATCCTTGATGGAGTTTTGTATCCATAAGGTTCCTAATGTTAAAAGGAATTCCAATAAGGAAAATAAAAAGAGAGATGAGGAAAAATCCTCAAAAAGAGATATTTTAATAAAGAAATAAGTAAGATAATGAGAAATAATGGATATAGATGCATCTAGAAGGATAATGAGTATCCACTAAAAAGGATTTCGAAATAATAGAGTTTCTTGGGGTCCAAGGAGCCCCAATGGAGAAAAAGAAAGAGAAAATACCAATAATACAAAATAAGAGGATAATGTGATGAATAATTAATGAATTTCATGGTATTGTTAAAAAGGAGGTATTTTCTACTAAAGGAAATATAATTTTCGTGGCCAATGAATGAAAAGCCAAGAACAAGAAGATAAAAGAAATAATTTTCGAATTCCTTAATAGCCAAGGATCATAGATAATCAAGGAATTATTTAAAAGGAGAAATCTTATACTTGTTTAAGGAAAGTAGGTTTCCTTTTTGAGAAGGGGCCTTGTTTCTTCGTGGGCAAGCACCCAAGGGCGTTGCTATCTATCCCTATATAAGGGACGAACCCAATAGCCTTGAGTAGCCTTGTTTTCCACTCATCTCCAACCATGAACCCACCCAAAAACCATAACTAAAAAGAAGCAACGTGATCATGAAGCCACGAGGTGGCAAGAGGGAGTTGCGAGGAAAGCCTGATGCTTCATGATACCAGGAAGCAACTTCACCATCATGGTCATGCCCTAATGCAGGCGCATCAACAACTGTTTGGCTGCAAACGATGGCCGCAAGTTGTAGGCCCGACGAGCGTGCTATCGACCATACTGGTTGAGACCAAGTAGGGTCCCCATGCACAGTAGAGGGCGGAGGAGCTAGGGTAGTAGGTGGCAACCACCCCGAGCCCTGAGGAGAAGAGGGTGGACCCACGATGTGCTGCAAGTCGGCGCAGCTAGGACATCGGGAGGTAGAAGATGACCACGGGTTTGTTGAATGTTTTTGACCCTCTATGCTGTAAAGATCCAGCCACTTAACTTAAGGCAAAAGGGTAAATCAATTATGTTTCCAAATCGGCTACGTTGCATGGGAAAGGGTGACGTGGCAGCCTGCCATTGGTTCGAGTAAGTAATTCTTGCAAAAATCATATCTTTTTATTGGTAGCTCGGATGAATGCATATAAAATATGAAAGTTGCTCAGAAAAATGAGAGGAATACATTAAAAATAGTTTTAGAAGCTAATTTCTCTTGAAATTAGAAAAGTAATAGAAGTTATCAACTTAAATGCATTAATGATTAAGAAACCCTATTTTGAGATGATTAATGTATTTAGAAGGGGTTTAAGGATGATTAAAGTTGATATTAACTTGTTAATCATAAAAAGATACATTAAGATTGAAAAGGATGAACTTTGCACCTAATTGGTTTAATTTAGAGTTCCATGTGCATAAATGAGCTTTAATGGGCCTTGAAACCCTAATGTTAGTCATTGTGACTCTTAATGGCTTTAATTGTTCAAATTCATGAATAAAGCTGAGATATGATGGTTCTAAGATATTTCAAGTATAAAAGTTCCTAATTGTGGATAAATGCCTTTAATATGGTAATTAGGGTTTTCTTATGGATAAAGGTGGAATTAATGATAAATAGAGTTCATATGTGAATTAGATCCTAATGAACTATGAGTTGTTAATTCGGAAGGAATCAAAGATGATAATTGGGCCTAATGATCTTGTCATGAATTAAAAGGATACAAAAATGGTAGTTTTAATGTAAAGAGGCATAATAGACTTAATGGACATTTAATTGTGCCTTTTATCTAAAATTAAGGTTATATGTTGTTAAAAGGTAACCTTAATATCTTTTGTGAAAGATAGATGAGATAATTAGGGTTTGTGAGTAATTGTATAAAATTAGGGTTTAAAAGAGTAAAAATAAAGAGGAACCCTAGTTGTAATAGAAACCCTAAAAGTGGACTAGAAACCCTAGGATGCGAGCTAGGTTTAATAGATCTTGATGGCATGATTAATGATAGGAAAATTGGGTGCATATTTCAAGACCAACTTGTATGCTTGATTGGTTTCTTGCTTGGTTGAATTATTTCTGCACTCAAGTTAGCTTGACAGGTATGTGGTTAATTATGGTTAATCACATTAGTTTCCTGAAGAGTTTCCCGGATGATTCATCACATTGAATGAAACTTATCAATTTGGATGTTCATACTTGCAAATCATAAATTCACTATGATTATCACAATAATAATAGAAGTGTGTATTCTCGCACCTACATGCCACCCAGATGGATGATGCCAAAGGTCAAGCCCAGGAGGGAAGACCAATGGACACCATGAGTGGTGACCCCAAACACCAAGCTTAGGATTGAGAAGGTGGTATTTATAGAATGACTAATGGGCACCATGAGAGGTGACCCCAGGCACGAAGCTCGGGATTGAGAAGGTGGCCTTAAGTCATTAGCAAAAGAGAAACCCTAAGGAGGTATGCTAGGGTTAGGGCAAAAGTGGTGCAGAATGTCACTCTGAAAGCGTAATATGGCCTGTTAATTGACTTGATTGTGATATTTAGATTGTTAGCTGAAATTTTGGCTATCCCCACACACCGGAATATTCCTATATGTTTTCCAAAATTTTGTTTGTCGGCATTTTAGGTGCAAATTGAAAAGGACAAACAGTAAAGTGGCATATCGTGAAATTAAGAAATAAAGTGCATGAGGATTAGTTAGAATAGACTCCATATGTGGATAGAAGTAGATATCCAAGTTTTTGAAAAAGGTATGCAAAGTTTTATTTTATACCAGATTTCTATTTAGTTTGGTAGAATTTCATATTTATTACTGATTATTTGTCGATCCTTTGATCTTGTTAATTGGGATAATGACTCTGACCTTCGAGTCTCCCTTAATTGGGGGTTATCGGGAGGTGGGGTCGTTACAATAATGATGTGGTTCTTAGACCTAAAGTCACTACACTCATCAGATGTTGTTCAAAGTATTTAGACATCATCCAACGTGACCTTGAATAAGGGTTACCATAAAGGTGATGCTCAGGTACACTGAGACACATAGACATTGTGTAACGATCCCGCCTCCCGATAACCCCCAATTGAGGGAGACCAAGAGGTCAGATCCGTTATCCCAATTTCCAGATCAAAGGTTCGACAAATTATCAATAATAATTAACAAATTATACCAAACTAGACTGAAAGGCTTTAATAAAATTAAACTTTTCATACCTTTTTCAAAAACTTGGATATCTACTTCTATCCACATGGAGACTATTCTAACTAATCCTCCTTTGAACTTTAATTCATATTTAAATCCACATATGCCACTTTACTGTTTGTTCTTTTCACCTGTACCTAAAACACCAACAAACAAAATGCCGGTCAGCATAAAGTTGGTATGTGGGGGAAAGAATAATCGTGCAACTATGATAACAATGTAATCAGCCAATTATCATTTATTAGCCAAGATTACATCTTAAGCAATGCCACTCAATCCTTACATATCCCCTATCTTTGTGATGTCCCTGTAGTGGACCTGGATGCTACCTTCCTCATGGTAGATCCCCATTAAACCCCGCATGATCCTACCTAACAAGTAGATAATATCTAGGGTTGAGTCGCATGGCACTGCCCATAGGTAGCCCAATCGCTAACTCATGGTGTGCTAAAGAGTCGCATGGCACTACCCATAGGTAGTCCAATCCCTGACTCAAGGTGACTTGATGGACCTACCCCATTGGTAGCCATGTACTAAGTCATCCAATGACCTGATGGACCTACCCCATAGGTAGCCATGTACTAGGTCAAACTATTAAGCCACAGAGGGGACTAGGATCTGAGCCAGTAGGCACATATCTTAAGTGATAATCATATCCACATTATAGTTTGCATGAATTAAATTCATCCAACAATTCAATTCAAGTCATCGAGGAAAACTTTAGAAAACCTTGAAAAACTAATTCGAGAAATTCATAAGTGTAACCACATACCTGTCAGGATGATTTGAGACAGAATAATCCATGCAAGCAAGAAATCCAAGCAATCAAGCACCCATAACAAGATCCTAAAATAATCATGCAATTTCCTTTTATTACTAATGTCATCAAGATCTATTAAACCTAGCTCGCTTCCTAGGGTTTCTAGCCCACTTTTAGGGTTTCCAATGCAATTAGGGTGTCCCTTCATCTTTTACTATTCGAAACCCTGATTTTATACAATTACTCATAAACCCTAATTATCTCATCTATTATTCATGAAAGATACTAAGGTTATCTTTAAAAACATTTAACCCTAATTTCAGAAAAAGCATAATTAACCATCAATTAAGTCCATTAAACCTCTTTTACATCAAAGCTACCATTTTTATCCTTTTAATCCATTATGCTCATTTATCATCAATTCATAGGTCATTATGGTCTAATTCACATATGAACTCTATTTATCATTAATTCTACCTTTACCCATTAGAAAACCCTAACTACCATATTAAGTAATTTTCTTGAATGGTATTATTTTTGGAATAATATTATCCTTGTGACAAGTTAAAGAAATAAAAGGATTTTTGTTTGCAATAATCTATTAAAATGTTGAACAAGAGAAAGAATGGAAAATTCTAGAAAAAGGATATTTCATGGGATAATGGTATTAATGTTCAAAAGGAAAAAATTTTGTATGGGAAATGTATCACATTAGATCCCAAAAGAGTAATATAGTTTGGAAAGGAAATTAATAAGTTCCTATAATTGATGCAAGGATATATCAAGGAAAGAGATAAATGAATAATCTAGAATCTCGTTATCCAATATGTGTCATGCTTTCCTTTATCAGTTTTTGGTATAAGAGTTATGGACATTGGTGTCTATATAGTAGCAATCTCTTAATTGTGTTGCTTTTGACAAATATAAATACTTCACAAAAGATTACCATAATCATGAGAGGACAAGAAAAGACTAGTTGGCAATGCATCGTAGAATTAAAAGGAATATCCTTTTAATGTATATGGAAACATCACCCAAATTAGTAGGCTACGACCAACAGTTGGATCCCATGATGAGAATATATGAGGAAAGAACACATATCTCCAGGCCATAGGATCGTGGAGGTCATTAGGGTTCCTTCAAGTTTATGTATATATATATGATTCTCTGGATTCCTTAGCACCCATCTCGACCATGGTACCTAGGAATACTTTCTTCTCCCTACTTCACCGACATGATGATAGTGGCGATGGTAGTTTTCTGGGATCCTTGAATAATAGAGGAATCTCCTCCCTAAGACTGCCTACCATCACCCCCCATGTGGGTTAGTCAGAATCCTTCCCAACCTCTGATGTGCTCGGACCAAGAAAGGAGCCAGAGATGTGAGAGCCATTAGCAGACCAAGGATGGTGAAGAGGTCTGGGTCTCCACAGACAACCGTGGTGAGGGAGAAGGTGCTTCACGGGTGTCCTAGTTGTTAGTAGTAGAGAGGTAAAGAAGGAAGGCTCAACTTGGGATTTCCACTGGAGGTCCGAGCCCGACGGAGTGTGCACAACGGACACCTGGTCTCACACAGGCGATCACGAGAGAAGGGGGAGGGGTCGTTTGCAGGACTTGCAGAGAAGAAGAAGCTCTGACTTTGGAGGCAGAGTGGGGGAAAAGCGAGGCGGAGGGAGGCAAGTTCTCCCTGGAGCACCGTGCATAAGGGTGCAAAACCCCAGACGAAGGCCGTGCCTCACGGTAGAAGGGGAAGATGAGGACAGGGTGAGTGAGGAAGGTGTATCAGCCAGCGTGGTCTGGCGTCAGGGTTCATCCGGTGGCCCCATGCAGCGTGGTTCCCCGCGTTGGCATCAACATGAGCTGAGGTGGAGGAGGCGGGACCTAAGAGTGCTGCTCGCAGCCTGGGGGCACCCTGCCATGATACTGGCAGAAGCCCCATCGCGGCAACAATGACCACAGAGATACGGGACCAGCGGCATCACACCTTGCTCAAGGAGAAGCCCCACGTCTATGGTGATGGTGGGCAGAGAAGGAAGGCGCATGGATCTTTGGTTGAGGTGGAATCGAAGGTGAAGCTGCGGTGACTGTAGTGTGCAACAGCGAGGGGCTGTACGCCACTGTGGCACCTTCAGAAGCGTCGTGCGCGCTGGAGTGCGATCTGCAAATCACGTGAGGGAGAAGGAGACATGCTGGTCCACTGACCCGACAGTTCAAAACTAGTGAACCAAACCCTGATAGCCGATCCAAGAGGAATTGAGGATTGAACCGCGCCCCCAGCTTATCCAGGTGGCGTTGGTTTTGACCAATGGAGTGACGCCACATGGCCTGTGTTTATGGTAAATATCCTAATTTTGTGTAATTCATAATAAATGCTAGGAATGTCCAAATATAGTGATATTATATATCAAATTGATAAGAAAAACGAGTAGAATCTAAATAAAATATGATCAAAGTCTATTTATGTTTCCTGTTCTAAAAGTGTACATGGTTTGATTAGAATAAAGGGAAAACTAAGATTTACCTTAATCTGATGCTTAATTGAATAGGTTCATTTATATTAAGTTAATGCCTGATCTAAACATGTATAATGAGTAAACCTTGATAATGTTGAATAATGGACGATTCCATATTAGTAATCTTACATATGTTGTTTTAGGGTTTTGAAACCAATGTGGACATCTTGCTATGATTATAATATTAGTAATATGATTTAGGTTTCACGAATAGCTTAATATGTTTAAGATGATGATTAGGGTTTCACCTAATACACATAACTGAGTTTGTAATCTTAGAAACCACGATAAGATGGAATTAGGGTTTGTAGCCCTAATCCCTAGTCCAAATATGAGATAACCCTAAACCCTAGTTTAGGAGCGAATCTAGATCTGTTTAATGTAGCATGAATACATGGTGACACATATGTAGTATGGTTTGTTTCAAATACTTGTTGATTACATGCTTGTTTCTTGGATGTTTGGAAACACTCTTAAAGTACATGTGACATATCCTGCATGGTTTCTGCATGACAAAGGTACGTGGTTACGCTTATGAATACATGTATCAAATTCTGAGATTGCTGATGTTTCTCGATGAAATTGAACGACAAATAAACTGCTTTATTGTTTATTTAGTTCTTGCAAATTATAAAGTACATATGAGTACCATGTACAGTAAATAATATTATTCTGAACCCTGGGTTAGACTGATCTTAAGGGTAATGCACACGAGCCCCAGAGGTACAGTGATTACACCTGAGGTAGTTGACTAGATATGGGTTAGAATATGAAAACAAGTTTATTTTCTTATATTCAAGATAAAGATGTTTGTTTATATATGTACTTGTGGTTATTGTTTGAACCCACATACCAGTATAGTAATATACTGACCGCGTATTTGTTTGTCGGCGTTTAGGTATCAGATATACTTGATTCATGAACATGAGGGTACAAATAGAGATGTTGAAGATACTACAGTTTAATCATGAAGGTTTAGTCTTAATGGTTTATCTTTACACATGTAAAAGTTAATTCTGTTTAAAAGTTATGTAACTCCTTAGAGGAGCTTTTTATTTAAACATGTAAATATTTGTTCATTAATGGAAATTGTTTACTATTGTGTATTATTTCTTGAATCTGATCCTGGAGTATATGATTAACGATCTGTGACTTTAAGGTCTTTTACACACTCAAAAGTGTGGGTCGTTACATTTGGTATCAGAGCACATATTCATCAACTAATACTTAATAGTTTATAATTTCAAATTATCCTTAGAAATTTTAAATAGAAAAATCAAGTTCCTCATCTCACATTTTCATCTACTTCTCATCTCGTGCTTAAAATCTTTGAAAAGAAAATATTAAAAAGAGAATTAAAATGTGAAAATTTAAAATCGGTAATCAACATGGTGTGGTGGTATGGGACACTACCCATGTGAAACTTAAAATCGGTAATCAACATGGTGTGGTGGTATGGGACACTACCCATGTGAAACTTAAAATCGGTAATCAACATGGTGTGGTGGTATGGGACACTGCCCATGTGAAACTTGAAATCACGAATAAGAAAGATAAGGGATGGTTTAGGAAATCCAATCTCCCATGCATATGGGCATGAGGAGCATAAAACTTATGTGATAAGTCTTAAGAGATATAAAAACCCAATAGATGTATATATATATAACAAAATGAAAAGTTGGAATATAACTTGCTCAAACTCCTCATGTTGTCTCTAGAAGTTTAGTGATGGTGTCCAAGCCCCTGGAGGGGAAGGCCGAGGTAGCACCAAGCCCTGGAGGGAAGGTGACCCAAGTTCATTGAATGAACAGAGACCATGAGAGGGTATTCCAGAGATTGAACAAACATGAGTTGATATGTTATAATGATAAAAGTTATACTCAATGAAAACAAAGAGATATCTATAAAACCTTTAGGGTTAGTAAGACAACCTGGGGCGGGTCAAACCAAAGAGTGGTAAGATGACCTATGAGGGAGGCAAAACCTAGATCTTGGGATTAGGTTGTGGCTAGAGAGCCTAACCCCCTCCTATAAGTTGAGAAGGCACCCTAGGCTAGGACACTCCCTTAAAAGGTAAGTGAATAAACATGTTTAAGTATTGAGATAACCTTAATCCTCACTTAGAGGGGTGAAGAGTTAAAGATAAAAAAATGAAAGTACATAAATTCTTTGAATCCAAGGATGCCAACTCTGAGTGACACAACTGGTCAAGCCCAGGAGGGAAGACCAGTAAGGCACCAAGCCCAGGAGGGAAGGTGGCCTAAGTGGACGACCAAGCCCGGGAGGGAAGGTCATGAAATGGTCAAGCCCAGGAGGGAAGACCAGGCAGGCACCAAGCCCAGGAGGGAAGGTGGCCTAAGTCCACAATGCAGTTGTTTAGGATCAAGCCCCTCGAGGGGAAGATCACAGAGGTCAAGCCCAGGAGGGAAGACCGACATGGAACCAAGCCCTGGAGGGAAGGTGGCCTGAGCCCAATGATGGGACGACACTGCATTATGTGTACTCAAAAGAGAGATATGAAGGCAATCCGGGTTAAAGAATTAAACAAGATAATAATGTGTGACATCTCAAAAGAAACCCTTAGGGAGGGTAGAGTCCTAATGCAATCCTAGGGTCAAGTAGGGTGTATTAGAGGTACATTGGACCGATGGGTTAGGAGTTGATTGTTCCCTGAATGCACAAGACCATGTGGTCGGGAGGTAACAACTAGGTTTATCCAAGGTACATGACTCAGGAGATTAGCTACCTCTATGAGGATCATGTAGCCTAATGGGTGAATATGAAAGGCACTCTCTTGATGCATAAGGATGAGATCACTCCAAAAGTACCTATACCCCTAGAGACCTCAAGGATTTGGCTAAGGCTCATAATGACAAATGAGATGCAAATATAAAAGATATAAAGAAGTCATGAAAAAAAACTTGAGAGAAGTTGTGCCCTAACTTAAGATTAAGAAAAGGGACACTTGACGCCATGAGATAGAAGAATGCTATAAAATTAAGAGAAAGAAAGTTTAGAGTCATATAGAGTATGATTCAACTTAATATGTGAAATTGAAAGGTAACATGTGGATGTACCATCTCCACTCTTGGAATGAAATGAACCTTGTGTTTGGGCTGCAGTAAAATGCTTGTTTCATCTCATTATGAGGGAGGGAAATGGGGTAGACACACGTTATGCTTAAAATTGAGAATAAATGTCTTAAGATAAATGTGTAATGCTTAACCTAGGGTTAGAGGTGTTACCTCACCCTTGCGTGCAAATAACAAATAATAGGTTGAAAACCTAGGTGAAAAGAGAAATCACCAAATAATAATGAAATCATCAAGTGCTGGTAATATGCATATACTAAAGATGTGGATATACTTGAATTTAGATTCAGGTGCCAAACTTCGTAATAAAAAAAATTGATATACAATGGAAAAGTTGTTAAAGATATCTAAGTGGGGGTTTTAACCCTAATATTTGAAGATAATATGAGTTATCATTCACCTAGGCTTAGTGGGCCTGAATTTTGAGGAAAAAATTCCTTTTAAGGAGGGGTGAATGTTATATCCCCAATTTTGATAAAATTGAATGATATAAATATAAAGCATGTCCTAATAAATAATTTTCTTGAATGATATTATTTTTGGAATAATATTATCCTTGTGACAAGTTAAAGAAATAAAAGGATTTTTGTTTGCAATAATCTATTAAAATGTTGAACAAGAGAAAGAATGGAAAATTCTAGAAAAAGGATATTTCATGGGATAATGGTATTAATGTTCAAAAGGAACAAGTTTTGTATGGGAAAGGTATCACATTAGATCCCAAAAGAGTAATATAGTTTGGAAAGGAAATGAATAAGTTCCTATAATTGATGCAAGGATATATCAAGGAAAGAGATAAATGAATAATCTAGAATCTCATTATCCAATATGTGTCATGCTTTCCTTTATCAATTTTTGGTATAAGAGTTATGGACATTGGTGTCTATATAGTAGGAATCTCTTAATTGTGTTGCTTTTGACAAATATAAATACTTCACAAAAGATTACCATAATCATGAGAGGACAAGAAAAGACTAGTTGGCAATGCATCGTTGAATTAAAAGGAATATCCTTTTAATGCATATGGAAACATCTCCCAAATTAGTAGGCTACAACCAAAAGTTGGCTCCCATGATGAGAATATTTGAGGAAAGAACTCGTATCTCCAGGCCATAGGATCGTGGAGGTCATTAGGGTTCCTTCAAGTTTATGTATATAGATAGGATTCTCTGGATTCCTTAGCACCCATCTCGACCATGGTACCTAGGAATACTTTCTTCTCCCTACTTCACTGACATGATGATAGAAGTGACGGTAGTTTTCTGGGTTCCTTGAAGAATAGAGGAATCTCCTCCCTAAGACTGCCTACCATCACCCCCCTACGGGTTAGTCAGAATCCTTCCCAACCTCTGATGTGCTCAGACCAAGAAAGGAGCCAGAGATGTGAGAGCCATTGGCAGACCGAGGATGGTGAAGAGGTTCGGGTCTCCACAGACAGCCGTGGTGAGGGAGCAGGTGCTTCACGGGTGTCCTAGTTGTTCGTAGTAGAGAGGTAAAGAAGGAAGGCTCAACTTGGGATTTCCACTGGAGGTCCAAGCCTGGCAGAGTGTGCATAGCGGACACCTGGTCTCATACAGGCGATCGCGAGAGAAGGGGGAGGGGTCATTCGCAGGACTCGCGGAGAAGAAGAAGCTCTCACTTTGGAGGCAGAGTGGGGGAAATGCGAGGCGGAGGGAGTCAAGTGCTCTCTAGTGTACCATGCATAAGGGTGCAAAACCCCAGACGAAGGCCATGCCTCACGGAAGTAGGGGAAGATGAGGATAGGGTGAGTGAGGAAGGCGTATCGGCCAGCGTGCCCTGGCGTCGGGGTTCATCCGATGGCCCCATGCAACATGGTTCCCCGCGTTGGCAACGACATGAGACGAGGTGGAGGAGGCAGGACCTAAGAGTGCTGCTCGTGGCCTGGGGGCACCCTGCCTTGATACTGGAGGAAGCCCCATCGCGGCAACGATGACCATGGAGATACGAGACCAACGACATCACACCTTGCTCAAGGAGAAGCCCAACGTCTATGGTGATGGTGGGCAGAGAAGGAAGGCACAGGGATCTTTGGTTGAGGTGGAATCAAAGGTGAAGCTGCGGTGGCTGTAGTGTGCAACGGTGAGGGGTTGTACGCCATTGTGGCACCTTCGACAGCGCCATGTGTGCTCGAGTGCGATCTGCAAATCACGTGAGGGAGAAGGAGACATGCTAGTCCACTGACCCGACAGTTCAAAACCAGTGAACCAAACCCTGATAGCCGGTCCAAGAGGAATTGAGGATTGAACTGCACCCCAACTTATCCAGGTGGCGCTGGTTTTGACCAATGGAGTGACGCCACGTGGCCTGTGTTTATGGTAAATATCCTAATTTTGTGTAATTCATAATAAATGCTAGGAATGTCCAAATATAGTGATATTATATATCAAATTGATCAGAAAAATGAGTAGAATCCAAATAAAATATGATCAAAGTCTGTTTATGTTTCCTGTTATAAAAGTGTACATGGTTTGATTAGAATAAAGGGAAAACTAAGATTTACCTTAATCTGATGCTTAATTGAATAGGTTCATTTATATTAAGTTAATGCCTGATCTAAACATGTATAATGAGTAAACCTTGATAATGTTGAATAATGGACGATTCCATATTAGTAATCTTACATATGTTGTTTTAGGGTTTTGAAACCAATGTGTACATCTTGCTATGATCATAATATTAGTTATATGATTTAGGTTTCATGAATAGCTTAATATGTTTAAGATGATGATTAGGGTTTCACCTAATATGCATAATTGAGTTTGTAATCTTAGAAACCACGATAAGATGGAATTAGGGTTTGTATCCCCAATCCCTAGTCCAAATATGAGATAACCCTAAACCCTATTTAGGAGCGAATCTAGATCTGTTTAATGTAGCATGAATACATGGTGACACATACGTAGTATGCTTTGTTTCAGATACTTGTTGATTACATGCTTGTTGCTTGGATGTTTGGAAACACTCTTAAAGTACATGTGAAATATTTTGCATGGTTTCTACATGATAAAGGTACGTGGTTACGCTTATGAATACATGTATCGAATTCTGAGATTGCCGATGTTTCTCGATGAGATTGAACGACAAATAAACTGCTTGCTTGTTTATTTAGTTCTTGCAAATTATAAAATACATATGAGTATCATGTAAAGTAAATAATAGTATTCTGAACCCTGGGTTAGACTGATCTTAAGGGTAATGCACATGAGTCCCGGAGGGACAATGATTACACCTGAGGTAGTTGACTAAATATGGGTTAGAATATGAAAACAAGTTTATTTTCTTATATTCAAGATAAAGATGTTTGTTTATATCTGTACTTCTGGTTATTGTTTGAACCCACGTACCAGTATAGTAATATACTGACCGCGTATTTGTTTGTCGACATTTTAGGTATTAGATATACTTGATTCATGGACATGAGGGTACAGATAAAAATGTTGAAGATACTACAGTTTAATCATGAAGGTTTAGTCTTAATGGTTTATCTTTACACATGTAAAAGTTAATTCTGTTTAAAAGTTATGTAACTCCTTAGAGGAGCTTTTTATTTAAACATGTAAATATTTGTTCATTAATGAAAATTGTTTACTATTCTGTATTATTTCTTGAATCTGATCCTGGAGTATATGATTAACGATCTGTGACTTTAAGGTCTTTTAGACACTCAAAAGTGTGGGTCGTTACAGAGCTTCTAGCTCCGGACCTCACCGCCGAACCTGTTGGAAGGGTCAATTCATGTGGGGATAGGTCGGTCTAAGAGAACAACAAGGTCCTCCATCGGCCGTCAGGGAAGAGAAGAGCACAAATTCGATGCCTATGTCCTGAATGAGAGGCACCGAGGTGCTTGGTTTCGTGCTCCGGTCGCGAGGGAACTGATAAGAATGGTGCCCGTGGTGCCCGACGCTTCCCCTATATATATAGGGTCAACTGAACAATGTCTGGAGATTCAGGAACTTCTGAGTTTATCAACGAACCTACCCAAAAATCGGGTTGGATCACATAGGAGAAACTTCCCGAAGACAATAGGATTATTTTCGTTTCAAATTATCCGCTCTTCCTCGTGTAAACCTCTGGTCAAGAACTGGCAGTCTGACTCTACAAGAGCAGTCCTCGTGAGACTGGGATTCTCCCCCAGCTGTTGGATCTTCGATCCAACTGTCGCACTCTATTCGAAAATCAATAAAATCAGAATTTCATCCCTATTAATAATATATCATATCCGCTTTAGGATAATTTCCAAATTGCATATCTTGGAAACCGTGCATCATTTTGCAACCAAATTTTGAGGGTTTCTCTTCCTTGCCTTTATCTACTCACATGCCAAATATGTTTCCCAAATTCCAAAGGAAAAGGGCTTTATCTTTAAAGGCAAGTTATTCTTTAATAAGACTTATTTTAAGCATATTTTCCCTCTCTTAATATTTTATTTTCTTTATTTTGATTCCTTTTAACATTGGAAACCTTATGGATACAAAAATCCACCAAGGATAACTCAATTATACCTCTTTTTACTTATTTTCCACATTTTATCATTGTTTTCAATTTCTTTCTTAATAAAGAAATATTTAATTGATCTTTTCTTTTCTTATTGCTTTCTTTTTGCAACTTTGGACTCCTTGGAACCCAAGGAACCCAAGAGGCACGAAAACCACCTTTGTATTAAATACTTTTGTCCTTCTAGAGGTTTCTACATTTTTCTTTTTCTCCATTTCTTATTAAATATGGAGTTCCTTTTGTCTTTTCCTTGTTATTGGGCCCAATAGCCAATAAAGCCCACAAAACAATCATCAAGGCTATTGTAAATGAAATCCATTTATTCAAAACAAATCATATTTTTATTTTTTCAAATATCTTTACTATGAGAAATTACATTTCTCACCAAATGAACCCAAAAGTTGGGGTTGTAACATCCTTCCCCTCTTATAAGAATTTTGCCCTCAAAATTCCATCAAGCAAACAAACAATTCAAGCTAAGACTTTTCCATTTCCAGCATTGGCCCCTATGTGGCTTTGCCCTATCCATGGCACTTCCAAATAACCTTTATCATCACACATTCTTTTCTCTGAGTTCTTTCACCTTGGCATCTATAAACCTCACAGGTGACTCAGGTCATTTCAGCCTCCCTTGGGGCTCACTAGGTTCATTGCTCTGCACATGGTCTGGGTACCTCACATAGTGCTCTAAATTGGACACATGGAACTCATCACATATTACTTTATCCTGAGGGGTAAGGGTAAACTTAACCTTCATCACCAAACCATGTCAAAAGAACCCATGCATCGGGGACTCAACTCTCTTAGCTCTAACTTAGAGGGGTCGGATTCTCATGTCACATATTCCCCCACAGTGAACTGCATGTCGGTCTACTTTGCATCATCTTACAACTCATGTCGTCTCTGGGCTCCTTTCATCCATTGCACGATCAAAGCGACTTCATCTACACACACTGTGGTCCTTTCTTGACCTTCGTGAGGTCCCTTCACGAACATCATCTTAATGAAGTGGTGACCGAAACAACCTCCTTTGCAGAGCTCCTTTACCTCCCGATACTGGCTATGGTGGTTATCATCACATCTTACAAAGGACAAAAACTATCTCTATGTATCACCCTGAACGAGCACACATGCTCTCATCAGACTCTCTAGTCTGGATCACACTAACCATTAGTTAGGGGTGATAAACGATACTAACATTGAGTTCTTCATGTACCTACTTCCACCTTATGGAAGTGAACCTTTATGTCATACCCAAGAACTTTTGAACTTGCATCATGGTGTAGTTGAACCATCTCTCTCATATGTAGTTCAACTGGATTTGTCCCTTGACAATACTCTTTCTTTCTTATGTCATCTAGGTGAGGCGATCTACCATAACCCATATTGCATCTCGACCTTCCTTGGTCTAGGGGAGACTTACCACAATATCCATAGTGATGAACTCCCATTCCCTCTCAGGGACTCTTTTATCCTCTATATCGATACATCGGGTTACTAGTGTTCGTCCTTCACCTCCTGGCTTGCATGGCAACATACCCCATGCCACTTCATCTTAGGCATCCAAAGTACTACTGTCACTTACTATCTTCGTTGTACCATGATGTATGGTGATCTTCAATCATGATCTCCTGCATGTCGTGATTCCTTAATATTGATTCCCCAGAAATCATAATCCACTCTAGTTGGGGTTTCATCTCCTTTTCTCCAGAGAAGTACATCTAAGGTTGTACAACCATCCTTTCATCATGATAAGCCCTAGGCTGGATAACCAAACAATCATTAACTTGATCAACCAATATTGTTACATCTGAGTGTTAGCCAAACTTATCTCTTTTTCCAACTGAGGGTTAACCTAACAACCTCTTATAGCCTCCATCTAAACTAGGCAGCTGTATCCCATCCAGAGCATCCATTACCACTTCACATCCTTAGGTGTTAGGTAAAGTTGAAGACATACACCTCCATGTATTGCACTTATTACCTCATCTTAGCTCTAAGTCTATCTTCATCAAGAAAACTCTGAGCTTATTCTCTTGGTTTTTCAAACTCAGCCTTGTATAACTCATAGCTCATGATAAAAACATCCTCATAAGATGACTACCTTATAATTCTTAGGGTTTGTAAACCATCCATGTATTGTTCACTCTAGAAGGGTATGTTATCATCCCTATCCTCATACCTCATAGCAATGTTCCAACTTGCATAAGCTTTTATCCTTGGTGTATGGCATGTGTATTGTCCTATCTCTCACTCCCATAACAAGAGGAAATAAGTATTTGGCTGCAGTCCAATTACAAAGTTCTTCCTGTTCCAAAAGTAGAGATGGTCATCCCACCTTTCCAGTACACCTTTAAATATAAGTTGAAACACGCCACATATGTCTCTACATCACAATCATCTTGATATCAAAGTTACTTCTAAGGAAAACTAGTCTCGAGCTTACTTGGGTCCACACACATACCTTAGTCATCTCCTCTAGGTCTATAGGGTGCCGACACTTTTGAGGTCATCCCTCTTCCCTTATGCATCCATAGAGTGCCCTACTCATCTACCCTTTGGGTCCCATGAGTTCATGAAGGTGATCAATCTCCTAACCCATGGCCCTCAGACAATGATAGTTGTTACCTCCCAACCCAACATTCATGTACAACTAGGGAATTAGGAAACTCCTACTTCCATCGGTCTTATCCCTACCTGACCCTAGGATAGACTTAAGATTCTATCATAGTACATGTTCAACTTAGAACCTTACCCAAGCCTTCATCATCTCTCTCTGAATTCATGGGCTGAATTTCATCCTTTCACAGAGGTCATGGCAACATGCCTACCTTGGTCAGGCCCCCATACTGGTTACCTCCTTGGTAACACATCCATATGTACCTAGAGATGGTTATATATGGGTCTACAGGTTCATTCTCATACCATGTACTTTTCACTTGGCTTATCAAAATCCTATGAGACCTCTTTAGGTTTCCTCAAAACCCACAAAAATGGTATACACCCTACCAAAGGGTCCCTCTCCCAGGATGGGAGGAAACTACAACTCTTGACAACAAACATCCTTAGGGTTTATATTCACGTGAGCATGCTTAACCCAACAACTATTAAGGCAAAAGCAGACCACCTACTAAACCCTGATATGTCATACTTGTTCTCTTTCCTCAACGCTGGATCAAGATCATACCTTCCCATATCACCACCTTAGCTGTGAGGGATTTCATCAAACATACCTTAAACTTAAGGGGTTTCCCTTTCCTCTAACCATGAGGAGTACCATGCTCGAATCTATAGAAACTCAAATCTCATCATGAGCATCAGGTACACCACTTCCCCTCTTAGGCCTAAGAATCCTAGGTTCATTTCTCTGATGTCTAACTATCTACTCAATCTCTTATCCACAACCAAATAGGTACATGGTATGGAATGCACTTCCTGTCATCCTTCTTCTCGAGCAACACTTTAGAGTTGAGTCCTCCTCAAGGACAAACAATAAGGTACGAGGCCTCACAACATGTTACTAAACCTCCCCAGGTCTAGGGAACTCTTCTTCTCATCTATACCATAGGTTCAGAGGTACCAATAGACTCATCCTCTCCCCATGAAGATGGATCAAGCTCACAAGTATACCTCTACGTGGGTAAAGCCTATGTTCAAACTTATGTTTGCTCAAGGTTATCCCTAGCCCTTTATTCTTATCTCATCAGCTATCCAACTTACTCCCTTGGCCAGAGTTTCAACCTATTGCTCACACTACTGACATATTCTGGGTGCCTACTATGCAAAGCTCATATAAGCTCATGGGGTTTCCATGGGTTCTTCTCTAACCTCATCAATGAAGGAGTTTTCCTTCACTCTAACATGCATGACCCTTCCTAGAGTTGGGTCGCCACCGGTACTAGGTCATCCAACCTCTCATGGCTCAATGGCATCCCAAAGGCATGTCCATCCAAACACCCAGTTTACCCTGACATCTAACTCATCATGCCATCTCTCTCTTTAACCTTCACTTAGGGTTAGGGTTAACATCATTCCTAGAGGATGTACCAGGTCTCCACTTATAATGGAGATCTCTACCTCTAAGACTAACTCTCCTTACTTATCCTCCTGACAAGAAGGTCTAGCCTCATGTCTCTCCTGAGGGCATGAAAACTTATGTCATACGACCTAAGCATGTATCTATTCTTTTACACTTAATCTATTAAGCTTATATCCATGACATCTTATTTACATGATTTTTATTAATTTCGTGGAGGATTCCTTAATCCTTATCAACCTTACCCATACCTCAACAGGGTGAGGAAGAGAGAGAAAACCCTAATCCTTATTATCCTTAACAACATTTGAGTTGAGAAGGGATGAATCAAGGTGAGAGAGTCCTAAAGGTATCTTATTTCGAGTCCAATCCTGAGACATTGGCCAGGCAGTCACACTAATCCGGGAGTCCTCATATTCTGACTAGCGGTGCGGAGGAAAATCTTGCCAACCCTCAGACGTGATCCTTTTCTAGACACCTCTATCTTTAGGAAATTCCTCTAATAACTCCCTTGGGTTCTATAGAGTTTGTAAAATTTAATAATTATTAAAGATTAAATGAGGAATCTATGCTCTGATACCAAATGTAACAACCCCGCCTCCCAGTAACCCCCATAAGGGAGACCAAGAGGTCAGAGCCATTATCCCAATTTCCAAATCAAAGGTTGGACAAATTATCAATAATAATTAACAAATTCTACCAAACTAGACTGAAAGGCTGTAATAAAATTAAAATTTTCATACCTTTTTCAAAAACTTGGATATCTACTTCTATCCACATGGAGACTATTCTAACTAATCCTCCTTTGAACTTTAATTCATATTTAAATCCACATATGCCACTTTACTATTTTTTCTTTTCACTTGTACCTAAAACGCCGACAAACAAAACATCGGTCAGCATAAAGCTGGTATGTGGGGGAAACAATAATCATGCAACTATGATAACAATGTAATCATCCAATTACCATTTAACATCCAAGATTATGTCTTAAGCAATACTACTCAATCCTTACATATCCCCTATCTCTGTGTTGTCCCTCTAGTAGACCTGGATGCTACCTTCCTCATGGTAGATCCCCATTAAACCCCGCATGATCCTACCTAACAAGTAGATCAATATCTAGGGTTGAGTCACATGGCACTACCCATAGGTAGCCCAATCCCTAACTCATGGTGTGCTAAAGAGTCACATGGCACTACCCATAGGTAGTCCAATCCCTGACACAAGGTGACTTGATGGACCTGCCCCATTGGTAGCCATGTACTAAGTCATCCAATGACCTGATGGACCTACCCCAAGGTAGCCATGTACTAGGTCAAACTATTAAGCCACAGAGGGGACTAGGATCTGAGCCACTAGGCACATATCTTAAGTGATAGTCATATCCATATTATAGTTTGCATTAATTAAATTCATCCAAAAATTTAATTCAAGTCATCAAGGAAAACTTTGAAAAACCTCAAAAAACTAATTCGAGATATTCATAAGCGTAAACACATACCTATCAGGCTGATTTGAGATAGAATAATCCATGCAAGTAAGAAATCCAAGCAAGCAAGCACCCATAACAAGATCCTAAAATAATCATGCAATTCCCTTTTATTACTCATGTCATCAATATCTATTAAACCTAGCTCACTTCCTAGGGTTTCTAGCCCACTTTTAGGGTTTCCTTTGCAATTAGGGTGTCCCTTCATCTTTTACTATTCTAAACCCTGATTTTATACAATTACTCATAAACCCTAATTATCTCATCTATTCTTCATGAAATATACCAAGGTCATCTTTAACAACATTTAACCCTAATTTCAGAAAAATCATAATTAACCATCAATTAAGTCCATTAAACATCTTTTACATTAAAGCTACCATTTTTTTATCCTTTTAATCCATTATGCTCATTTATATCAATTCATAGCTCATTATGGTCTAATTCACATATGAACTCTATTTGACATTAATTCTACCTTTACCCATTAGAAAACCCTAATTACCATATTAAGGGTATTTATCCTCAATTAGTAACCTTTAAACTCAATTAGGGTTTCTAAGTGCTTAATCATTCTTATTTGAGGTAAAAACCATAAATCATGCAAGAAACATCTAGATCAGGTTCAAGTTCGTCTTTAATTATTCAATAGGTTGCAATGACTCAATTTCATCAACTAAGCAACATGAACTTAACTAATTTTCTCAATTAGGGTTTCTTAATCTAATACATAAGCACTTTTCATTAGATTAACACACTTTTGCAAATAGAAACAGATTCAGATTCTCAAACCAATTTTATTGTGTTTCTCGTATTTTTCTAAGCAAATTTCATATTTTAACCTTATTCATCCGAGCTTCCTATCAAAAGTTATAATTTTTAAAAGAAAGACATTAACTTGAATTATTTGTTATCTTTTTAGAAAAACATTGGCCATCCAATCCGTGGTCCACTGGACCATGAGAAATCCAACAGCCCACAGAGATGCGCCTCTCTCGCGATTAAAGGAAGCAAAGGACATCATTGCCCTTACCTAATCTGAAGGCATAGAGGGACAAACTTGTAAAAGACCAGGTCTTCTTCTTCCTCTGCTCGCCTGTGTTCCGCGAGCCTGCTTCTCAGCCGATTCAACGAGAACGTTGACTCTTGGCGCCAAGCCTCCTCCGCAGCCAGAAAGAGAGCTTCTAGCTCCAGACCTCACCATCAAACCTGTTGGAAGGGTCAATTGGGGTGGGGATAGGACAATCTGAGAGAACAACAAGGTCCTCCATCAGCCGTCAGGGAAGAGAAGAGCACAAATTTGATGCCTATCTCCTGAATGAGAGGCATCAGGATGCTTGGTTTCGCGCTCCGGTCGCGAGGGAACTGATGAGAACGGTGCACGTGGTGCCCCGCGCTTCCCCTATATATATGGGGTTGACTGAGCAACGTTTGGTGATTCGGGAACTTCTGAGTTTGTCAACAAACCTACCCATAAATCGGGTTGGATCACACCGGAGAAACTTCCCGAAGATAATGGGATTATTTTCGTTTCAAATTATCCACTCTTCCTCATGTAAACCTCTGGTCAAGAACTGGAAGGCTGACTCTACAAGATCAGTCCTCACGAGACTGGGATTCTCCCCCAGTCGTTGGATCTTTGATCCAACTGTCGCGCTCTATTCAAAAATCAATAAAATCAGAATTTATCCCTATTAATAATATATCATATCCACTTTAGGATAATTTCCAAATTTCATATCTTGGAAATTGTGCATCATTTTGCAACCAAATTTTTTGGGTTTCTCTTCCTTGCCTTTATCTACTCACATGCCAAATATGAGTCCCAAATTCCAAAGGAAAGGGGCTTTTTCTTTAAAGGCAAGTTATTCTTTAATAAGACTTATTTTAAGCATATTTTCCCTCTCTTAATATTTTATTTTCTTTATTTTGATTCCTTTTAACATTGGAAACCTTATGGATACGAAAATCCACCAAGGATAACTCAATTATACCTCTTTTCACTTATTTTCCACATTTTATTATTGTTTTCAATTTCTTTCTTAATAAAGAAATATTTAATTGATCTTTTCTTTTCTTATTACTTTCTTTTTGCAACTTTGGACTCGTTGGAACCCAAGGAACCCAAGAGGCACGAAAACCACCTTTGGATTAAATAATTTTGCCTTCTAGAGGTTTCTACATTTTTCCTTTTCTCCATTTCTTATTAAATATGGAGTTCCTTTTGTCTTTTCCTTTTTATTGGGCCCAATAGCCAATAAAACCCACAAAAAAATCATCAAGGCTATTGTAAACAAAATCTATTTATTCAAAACAAATTATATATTTATTTGTTCAAATATCTTTAATATGAGAAATTAAATTTTTCATCAAATGAACCCTAAAGTTGGGGTTGTAACACATTGAGTGTGAGTGATGTAGATGGGATTTGTCCCTCCTATAGAAGATTGATATCTAGGCCATTTAATAATGGAGACTGAACTAGAGCAGATTGTCTGAGATGCATGTGAGTTCACATATAATGATGAGGAGGATGACAATTCCTGCCTCAATTTCAATCTGGATATTAGAGACGAAGGAACTATACGATCAGGGTAACATCGATAAAAAAGTGTAGGTTGAAGTTGTTCTCTAACTCTCCAAATTCCTTGGGTATCAACGATGTCTTTCTAGATGCCTTTAATTACTTGTGATATGATAAGTTGGTTATGGACATTCATTGCCAAACGAATTTGGGACCTATAGGGCCACACACATAGGATGCACTTGGAACATGAGTTTATTCATGAATAATGTTTAACTTGACTACTAAAGTGTTTATGTATTCAATTTAAACAACACTATCTAAAAACTAACTAACTGGATGATGAATCGACTGGTTCAAGTGTTGAATGAGTCGATTGGAGTGTCGTGTTAATTGAAATTGCATTGGCTGTATATTGGTTTAGCCAGGGCATAAACATACAAGTTCACTAAGTGTAACAATCGACTCAAGGTCTAAAATGACTATATCAATTATCAATTTGATTGGATCAAGGTTTGGTGTTGACGTCATGTTGTGCATTAATCAAATACTAATTGTCAATACAATTGTGATTGGGAAACATAGTGAAACAACTAGTTCAAGGTTTGAACTGATCGACTCACATATGAACCGATCGACTCATCTCTGAACCAACTTGTTCATCATTTGTAGCTTTTGGATTTTTTTTTAAAATTCATCTCTTCGACTCTCGATTTAATTTGAAACATTGGCCCTTAACCCTCCTATAAATATAGTAGTGCTTGAGGCTTTCAGAGATACAACATCAAGTCTCTCTAACAAAGAGTTGTCCTCTCTAGTTGTGGTAACTAGAGAGCCTGAGCAAGTCCTACCCATAAAAGGGAGGGATAGCTAGGGAGAGACAACCTAAGAGAGTGAATCAACCCTAGCATGTTGACGTTTGAAGGGACAACTTCATCCCATTCACTCTAGTAGCTCGACATGGACATCCTGATGGTCCACATGGACTACTCTAGAGGCGAGGAGGCATTTTCCAAGATAGGAGGACAACAACCACCTTTGTCTATGGTGCTACACAATGAGGCTATCGTCGTCAATTGTTTGAGACCTACTTGAAGAAAAAGCATGTTGCAACAAGAGTTGTCACTGCACTTGCTCGAACACCAGGTATAACTCTTGTTGCCTTCCTTTCTATATACAATTTTTTTGATGCGATCTAGCTAGTTAGAGGATCAAACATTAAAAATTTTTATTCTGCTGCCTAATCTGTAACCATATTTCCCTACAGTGGTATCAGAGTCACGTCAATTTATGGTGTATCTGGATTTAATCAATATGATCAGATTTTGGTTTTAGTCATTTAATTTTTACATGCAATGTGAATATTTAAATGATTAATGTGCATATCCAATTAAAGACCACATAAAATCCCTAAATATATATACATATATATATGAATATGATATATATGATATATATGCAATTTATATACATATCTGAAAAATTAGTTTTGCTGGTGGATGCTTGCATGGTTATGTGCAATAACCCTATATTTGTGCTTGGTTGTTGTTGTTCATTCCTGTTCATATCTTAATTAGCATACCGAGCCTCTATCTTCTCTTCCATATGTCAAAGTACTAATTTTTTTCTTCCTATGCTCCCCTCTATTGTAACTCAAGGTTTACCTATTACCATGTAATATGTTTAATAGCATTAGGATAGTTTTAATTCTTATTATGAAAAAGAAGGAGCTAAGCACCAGACAAACTACGCATTTCTAAAGATGAACCGACCGACTGAAAACTTAGGAGGCCTGACAGCATGAGGAGCCAAACCGATCGGTTGGTGGCCCAACCGATGGACTGGAGGTGTCCAGAAGATGTTTGGACCAGAGACTAGAAGACCAATACATGAGTCCAATCGAATCAATAGGAGGTAAGTCAATTGGTTCAAGAGTTAAACCGATCAACCTAGATTGGTTCCAACATAGATATTCATTAACAATAGGTTGCTACATATGATGTAGACCTAGGTGGTAGTAATTCCTTGTAGCTATAAGGAATTACAATAGTATGGCCATAACCATCACTTTTGTTTTATAATTGTGTGTTTTTGTTTGTGGGATATAGCATGTATATGATACATATATAAATATGTGGTGATTGGATATGTATATGTATTTATAAATATAAAATGCATCAATCCAATATTAAGTCTTAGATTCTTTCCATAAAACACACATGAAAATCTTGATAAACTATGCGTGGGCACGCCAAGCGTGGTGTGCAATCTATCTTGTGCTAGTGTGATGGTAGTCATGTGGGCCTGCCAAGCAGGGTGCATTCTATTGTGTTATCTTTTAGGTCAGACGTAACTGGGTGATCTTAATTAGATTAAGTACCCAAAATCAAGAAGATGAACTATGGCAAAGGGTTGTGCATACCATTTATCCAAGAATTGCATAAGATGAAATTGGCACGAGTATCCTACCTTAATGGTTGTTTAGGATGCTAGCGTTGGTCGGGTAATAATTTAATTATTTTAGATCTTGACTCACTAGAAGGTTGTAAACTATAGTCTTCCAAATTGATATGTGAGGGCTACCAATTTGAACAAAATAGTAGGAGTGATAATTAGAAAAGAATAATTAATACCATCAATATTATAAAATCAAATAAAAAATGTTTTGACAAAATTGTAAATTTTTGTTTGTAGTATCTAATGGTAAACACAAACACATTATCATTGCAATCAATCCTTGAGTATGACAAACTAAATGGGATTAACTTCCATGTCTTGTTTAGGACTTTGAGAAGCGTTCTCACTAATGAGAGAAAGCTCTATGTCCTTGAACTAGAGCCAGAGGAACCCGCTCCAAATGCACCTAAGGATGAACTGAGTACTTACTTAAAGCATGCCAATGATGCCACAGACATAAAACAACTTATGTTGAGCTGTATGAACTATGAGTTTCATGAACATCTTCGAAGCATGGACATTCTTGGGATGGTAAACATCTTAATAATCATGTAAAGCAAGCAAGGTATAATGTCTCCTACGTGTTGTTTGAGTGGAAACTGACAGAGGGAGATCCATTAGAGCACCATGTGGTCAATATGATTGAGCATGTGGAGAGACTGGAATTTCTTTTATGTCAAGTTTTGGCCATGGATATGATTCTACAATCGTTTCCTAAATCATATTTCTAGTTTATAAAGTGTTATCACTTGAGTAACTTGGCCAAACCATTGTCTGAATTGCTTTCCATGTTGATAGACGTTGAAGTATAAATGAAGATGGAAAAACCCATGATGATGATTAATGGAATAGAGTCTAAGGACAATGTCAAGGTCGAGAAGGGTTCTAGACTAAGATTAAGTCCAAGTCTTTTGGACACAAGATATGTAAAGGGGTAAGTGAAAAAGGAATCTATCCTTTTCACTTAAATGATTAAGGGAGGGAAGTGCCACCACTATCACCAGGCTGGACAATGAAAATGAACTATACTCTTTATATAGATGATCTCGGGAAGAAGAAAGAGATAGAGATCTCCACTTGGACCCAAGTAGAAATAATCTAGAATTGTATGGGGCAAGGGTTGTTTCCACTATAGTTGGAATCAGTCATTTATTGGCATGTAATTGAATTAGTGAATTGCTATTATGTGTTTTCCATTGATGAAAACATCATGTACCTTTTATGGATAAGAATATTATGAATAAATTGATCTTCCATTGATAAGATCGTATATGGCAGTGGACTATGTTTCATAATCTATACATTTTAGTTATAAGACAAATATGCATAACACAAACACTGAATGACTCGATAATTCAAACAATGAATATCTATAGCATTGTCATCTAGAGAACATAGATGAGATATGCATTTCTAAAATCCATAATGATTATTTTCTAGACTCTTTTGGTTATTTAACAAATAGAGACATGAAAGTCTTGTATATTGGGTAATATGAAAAAAGCACCTTTCACTAGATGTAGTGGGAGAGTGAGTATTTTATTAGGGCCAGTACATACTGATGTACATAGACCTTTTAGAATAAATGTTAAAGGTAGTTACAAGTACATCATTATATCTATTGATGTTATCAGTAGATAAGGAGGCTTGTATATAATGAAATACAAGTATGAATCTGTTGAAGTGTTCAATGAAATCATCAACAAAGTACATAAATAACTTGTAAAAGTATTAAGACACTTTGATATGATCAATGTTGAAATATTTTATACCAAGAGTTTGAGGAACTTCTGTAGGGACCATTATAATGTATCACATTGAATGCCACCTAAAACATAATGATGTGTTAGTAAGAAGGAATCAGACCTTGTTAAGTCATAGTGTGATTATCAATAAATCAACCTAATTTTCCAATTTCCTTTTGGTCACATTCTTTACACTAAAATAATGTTCCATTTAAAATGGTTTGAAAGACACAATATGTGATATGGAATGGGAAGTGTCCTGATACATCTTCTATAAGGATTAGGATTGAAATCTTATGTAAGAAAATAGTTTCTTGAAAAGCTTTGTCCCCAAATCACTAAATGTTGTTTTGTTAAATGATACTTTTATATTCCAATCAACAACAAAAGTGTTTTGTTGCCATGATGGCTGAATTTCGGAAAGGGAATTTAATTCCAAAGGAACAAGTGGGATAAAATTAGAAATTAGAATATTCAAGACAAGCAAAAAAACATTAAAACAAAAGGGTTACTGTGACGTCCCCAGATTTTCAAATATTAATCTAGTGCGTGATGTTTGAATTGAAACCCTCACCTCAGTGAGAATCTCAATTTGAACACCACACAAAAGGCTAAGAAGAAGAAAACCAGAGGAAGTCAAAAGGAAACAATAGTAGCACATGAACATGAAAAAGGAAAAAACCATACACCACATGTTCACTATTCAACATATACTTATAGATGAATTATCATTACAAATTGATATTACACATTTAATAGTAAACTCTTATATATTCACATACTACCATCTAAAATAGGATCGTAAGACAATAGGTCAACCTGTACATATTCTCACACACAACTCTCAACTATCCAGAGTCTTCAAAAGCATGTGTCCACATACCTAAACAAAGATTGCATGTGGTACACATTAGTACAATATTCAAAAAATATTGTACTGAGTGCCCCTACATGTCTTTTCTATACTTCACATTACTAAGACTTGGCAATAAGATAGAGCTAATACTTGGCAGTAACAAAAGAAATATATAACAAAAATCATACTTGAACAAAAACGTTTATTAACAAAAGAGAACACATATTTTAAGAACATTTTCCATTATATATCCATGAATTGATAGTTGAAGGTTTTGATGCATTCTCTTGACTCTCAAGGAGCTACAAATTAAGGCCTTTATGATCGACTACCAAAGGGTTAAATCATAAGTACAATGAGGCAAACTACCAAAGAGTTAAGTCACTTCCTAGCATGATACTACCAAAGAGTTTAGTGATTTCTAATAATGGAACAAATATATTATGTTTGATGTGTTCATATCCATAAGTTTTGAAAATCAAGCAAAATATCATACAAGAACAACCATTTCATCTGATATCATATGCCAAGTATTTTACTATACATATAGTACAAGCACACTGTATAGTAAGCCAAGTAAGAGGTAAAGCGTACCTTGAGCCAGATATTCTAATAATCAAATATTCCTCATGTCAACTACCATCTTGGTCAAAACCCCTGCTTAAGACAAGATAACATGTACCATGATCAGATTCTCATAATCTTAACCCTACTTATGTCAACTTTAGGGTTTTACTTATCTCATAAGAATATGTACTTTATTATTTATTTTTTCTTCTAGGAATTAGTTTACTACTTTTAGATTCTAGATTAAGATGTATAATTTGATTATTTAGTTGCATATATTTATGTGCACAAATTAACCCTAGGTTACATGCATTACTCCAAATAGGGTTTTACCATCATTTTAGGATCATTTAACATGTAACGTTATTTATATCCATAATTGAGATATCAAAATTAAGTATGAGGTTCCATATACTTGTATGAGTTTATACTAAAAGTTCCAACATTTATTGACCATCGATGTATTTTCTACATATTATTTAGGTTTATGAGCCCTAAATAGATATACCAAGCATTTCATATGATTTTGTGCATAAACCTTATAATATCTGACATAAGATAGATTATATATCATAATTTGAATTATTGATGCATCATCATAATTTTAGGTCATTATTTGATATTTATTACTCATGAAACAAGTGTATTACATATTTCGTGGTATCACTGTGATTTAAGCATAAAAGGACTAATATGATGGTTCCATGTTGTTCTACTCATTTTTCTAAACATTTTGATACCTTATTTGCATTTTTTAGATCATTGAGCTAATTATTGTGATCTATATAAGATCTACGTGTTTTCTGAGTATTTACATTTCCATGACCTATCAGAAGTTGCCACATGTCCACCATGGAATGCCTTTAACTCATGGACCCTCCTAGTTCGGCTATGGGCCGATTGGCTCTCCAACAGTTTACTACCTTCTGAACCTGATTGCTCTCTCATTCTCCCTAGGGATTCTATGGGATTTGTGAGTCTGCGGGACTCTATTTCACAGTCATCGCTATGAGGATGATCATCGGGTGCAATCTTCTACAGAAAGAGCCTCCTGGTCTGATGAAGATGCGCCCATTAGATCTGTTACCCATGTGAGATCATTCTTGACTACAAGACTACAACCATCTGCTCCTGAGTTGCATGTCCACAAGCTTATCGGTCATGGATGACACCATGGCACTAGGAAATGGGAAAGCCATCCCCAAGAATGGCAGTCATTAGGAAGTTTACTCAGAGCACCGCAGGACCCAAATGAATCTAAAGAAACTCTTTTCTTGTGGTGAGGATGTCTTGAGATCCTCCTCCAAACTCGATCTTCATCTCCAGCAAATTGGAACTCGACAACCAACAAAACATCACAAAGGCCACTGGAAACACCACAAGCCTACTACCCTAGTCTTATTTGTACCTTGGGCTTCATCTACCTTTCCTTTTCTTCCTTAAATATCGTCTCTACCTTCAGTTTCCTCTTCTTCACACCACTTGTACTAGCCGTGGAGAGGTAGGATGAGAATGGGGATAGATATTTCAGTTCTGACTTCTATAATCTATTATTAAGGGACAGGCAATTTGCGTTGAGGAGTCCTAAAAAACCACCTTATTATATCCCACTATCTTCCCACGATCGTGAGGAGTGGAGGCGTGAACGACAGCAACCTCACCTATGCTCCAACTACTAGGCAGGAGATAGCATGCCAGGCATTGATCTCACATCCTAGGGTCTAACATTTACTTGTGCTAATACTGATCCATAGTAACCTAAAACTAAAGTGACATGGCTGTGTGACATATCCACTTAAAAAGCCTAAGTTTTCAATTACAAATCATTTCTCAACTATATATCAAATACACATAATATCATCATTTTTAAACCTCAATATCTCCTTATAGGAACATTGTAATGTTATGAAACTTTGACGGTAGCTTTACCATAAATCATGAAATATTCTACTAGATTTTAGTGTCGAGATAGCACTATTTGAGTAGTTCATTAAATACCTCAAGAAAGTAGAAACTTAAGGATCTTAATCATGGTGCCAAACAAATTAACATCCCTATTTTATCAAAACACTTGTAACTCTTAATATAACTTAAATACATGGATCTGTTTGTCTCATTAGATATCCAAAAACTCTAAAAGTTCACTCCATCACATCATATACACCTTAGAAGAAATTTTGTCCTCAAAATTAAGCAGCAAAAATCCACTTCATCACATCATATACATATTAAAATAAATTTTGTCCTAGAAATTAAGCCATTCTCTTATTCCAAGAGACAAAACAAAAGATCTTCACCAATATGTAGGGAACCAGTGTAGGTGCAACATTCCCACAAAAAAAACTCTAGAACAAATCATAACCACTCCTACAAGGTTTTCAAAGCATCTAGGGTGACCTACCCATTCAAAGGGTTTATAAACTTAGATTACTGGTTTTAGATTCTATATTAAGATGCACAATCTGATTATTCAGTTGCATTTAGTTATGTGCATAAATTAACCCTAGGTTACATGCATTACTCCAATTTGGGTTTTACCATCATTTTAGGATCATTTAACATTTAACATTATTTATATGCATAATTATAATGTCAAATTTAAATATGAGGTTCCATATACTGATATGAGTTGATACTAAAAACATCGACCCTGACTTTGTTGGCTCATAAATGATGGTGCTAGTACTCTGGCTTGCCCCTGGTAGCTCATGCTAACTGGATGGAGGATCTTGTCATTGAGGATGTTACTGCGGCGGAGAAAAGGGGAAAAACACCCTCCTCACCTGCATGCATACCTAAAGCATCTGAAAGCTCTACATGATGTATAAGAGCCTCACCACAGATCTAAAACATGGTGGAAGACCTTTCTCGGAACCCCACAGACTCCATTTTACCTCCAACCAACCTTGGCTTCAGTAGAAATGAAAATGATGATGGGATGGTAAGCTTGGTAGGTTACTAGCTTCGTCTAACTACTGGGATTGTATTCCCTTCCTCAGATTCCTCGAAAGCCCCTTATATTCTTGCTTCCTACTTCTGGCTACCTCCTACAAAACAAAGAGGAGAGGTTAGGAAACTAGAAATTTCAATCCCTCATTCCATACCACTATCTCGACGAGTGGTGGTGGGGAAACTCATGGTCACAAATGGTCTACTGCCTTTCTCTAACTACAAGGTTGGAGACATAATCTTAGCTGTCAGTCCCACATGTGTGGCTCAGAGGGAGTCTCCACTAGCCTGATCTGTGGCTCTTCACATCAATGACTATAGGGGTGCATGACACTGCATTCATCCAAACCTAAGTTTCTAATTATGGAACATTGCTCGAAAAGGTAAATACCTCTATAAATATTCATATCTTCAATAATTCATAGAAATTAGCTTGTTCGTCAGAAAAATTCAAGTAAGATAACAAATTTCTCAAAAAATGAGTAAAATAACATGAAACCATGATATAAGTATTTAGATGCTTAAATCACAGTGATATCATGTAATATGTATTGCACTTGTTTCATGAGTAACAAATATCAAATAATGGCCTAAAATTATGATAACACATCGGTAACTCTAAAATATGATATATAATCCATATTGTTTCTCATATGATCATGTTAAGACATGAAATCATGTAATTTATTAGTAAGGATATGTAGGGCTAATAACCCTAAATAAAATGCAATTAATATGTTTATGATCAATAAAAGATGGAATTTATAGAATACCCATATTTGTAATTGGAAGTTTATATGAAACTGCGATATCATATATATGCATAGAATTCATGCAATATGAAATGACTCTTAATGCATGGGTTGTAACCCTACTATGACTAATGAATGTAACCTAAGGTTAATATGCTCACATTATAATGTGAAACATGATTACCGTTCAATGAACCATGATCTAGAATATGACATCAGTAAGATAATTTCAAGACAAGAATACAAGTAAAAATGATAATATCCTAATGACTATGCAAAACCAAAAATTGAACACAACTAGGGCCAATATGATGAGAATCTATTGCATGGCGTGTGTGATATTATCTTAATTAGGGTTTGAGCAAGAGTAGCAGTTGAAATTAGGAATATGATGATTAGGATATCTTGACCAGGGAACGTTTACCTCTTACTTGGCCTATTATACAATATGGTTGTATTATATGTATACAAAATACTTGGCATATGATACTAGATGAAATGGTTGTTCTGGTATGTTATATTGCTTGATTTTCCATACATATAGTTATGAACACATCAAATATAATATATCTCTTCATTTACATGAGAGCACTAAATTCTTTGGTAGTACAATGCTTGGAAGTGATTTAACTCTTTAGTAGTCGGTCACATTGTACATATGATCTAACTCTTTGGTAGTCGACCATAAAGGCCTTAATCTTGAGCTCCTTAAGAGTCAAGAGAATGCATCAAAACCTTCAACGGTCAATGCATGGATATATAATGAAAAATTTGCTTAGAACATGTGTTCTCTTTTGTTAATAAACATTCTTGTTCAAGTTGCATTTTGTTATATTTTTTATTTCTACCAAGTATTAGTTTTATCTTAATGTCAAACATAGTAACAAGAGGTATATAAAAGACATGTAGGCACACTCAATACAATATTTTAGAGTATTGTGTTGGTGTGTAACACATGTAATCTTTTGTTTAGGTTGTGGACACGTTCTCTTGAACAACCAATATAGTTAAGAGTTGTTTGGTGATCTGATGTACATGTGGACCTATTATCTAGAAGATCTTATGTAGATGTAGTACATGCATATGTAAAAGTTTAATGTTCAATGTGTATGTCAATTTGTAATAACTAATTTTGTTATTACATGTTGAATGGAAAGCTTGTCTTGTGTGGTTTGTTTATTGTTCATGTGCATGTGCTATTGTTGTTTCTCATTGAATTACTCTAATTTTCTTCTTCTTAGCCTAGTGTGTGGTGTTAAATTGGTATTCTCATTGAGTTAAGAGTTTCAATTTAGTCGTCACACATCAGATCAACTTTTAGAAAATCTAGGGATGTCACAGGTGGCATCTGATGGTGAAATGGGTGGTTCATTCAAGCCAGGCCCGCCGGATCAAGGAGTGAGTCATGCTCTATAATGCCACGTGGTGACATATGATTAGTTTGAAAAGTAAATACCTTTGTAAATATGTAGATCTTCAATAATTCATAGAAATTAGCTTGGTCAACAGAAAAATACAAGCAAAATAATAAAATTCTCAAATAAATGAGTAGAGTAATATGAAACCATGATATAAGTCTTTAGATGCTTAAATCACAATGATATCATGTAATATGTATTCCACTTGTTCCATGTGTAACAAATATTAGATAATTACCTAAAATTATGAGAACGCATCAATAACTACAAAATATGATATGTAATCAAAATTGTTTTAGATATGATCATGTTAAGACATGAAATCATGTAATTTGCTTAGTAAGGCTGTGTAGGGCTAATAACCCTTAACAAAACACAATAAATACATTTATGATCAATAAATGATGGAATTTACAAAACACCCTATCTATTTAACTAGTAGTTAATATGAAACTGCAATATCAAATAGATGCATAGAATTCATGAAATATGAGATGACTCTTAATACATGAGTTGTAACCCTAATATGACCAATGAATGTAACCTAAGGTTAATATTCTCACATAATAATGTGAAACATGATTATTAGTCAATGAACTGTGATCTAGAATGTGACATCAGTAAGATAATTTCAATACAAGAATACAAGTAAAAATAAGAATATCCTAATGACTATGAAAAACCCTAAAATGAACACAACTAGGGTTAGAATCTAATGAATGGTGTATGTGATCTTATCTTAATCATTGTTTGAGAAAGTATTTAAAATTTTGGGGACTTCACAGGAAACAATAGTAGTACATGCACATGAACAAGAACAAAACCATACAACACATGCTCACTATTCAACATATAATTATAGATGAATTATAATTACAAATTGATATTACACATTTAATAGTAAACTCTTACATATGCACATACTACCATCTAAAATAGGATCTTAAGATAATTGGTCCACTTGTACATCTTCTCGCCACACAACTCTCAACTATATAAAGTCTTCAAGAGCATGTGTCCACATACCTAAACAAAGCTTAGATGTGGTACACGTCAATACAATATTCTAAAATATTGTACTGAGTATGCTTATGTGTCTTATATATACCTCTCATTACTAAGACTTGGTAATAGGCTAGAGCTATTACTTGGTAGTAAGAAAAGAAATATATAACGAAAAGCATACTTGAACAAAGACATTTATTAACAAAAGAGAACGCATTTTTTAAGCACATTTTCCATTATATATCCATGCATTGACCACTGAAGCTTTTGATCCATTCTCTTGATTCTCAAGGAGCTCAATATTAAGGCCTTTATGATCGACTACCAAAGAGTTAGATCATATGTTCAATGTGACCAACTACCAAAGAGTTAAGTCATTTCCAATCATTGTACTATAAAAGCGTTTAGTGCTTTCATATACTAAAACAAATATATTATGTTTGATGTGTTCATACCCTTAAGTATCAAAATCAAGAAAGATATAGTACAAGAACAATCATTTCATCCAATATTATCTGCAAAGTATTTTACTACACATATAATACAAGCATATTATATAGTAAGCCAAGTAAGAGGTACTGTGTAGCTTAAGCCAAATATTCTAATCATCACATATTCCTCATGTCAAAAACCACCTTGGTCAAACTACTGCTTAAGACAAGATCACACGTATCATCATCAAATTCTCATCTTCTTAACCATACTTATGTCTATTTTAGGGTTTTACTTATCGCATATGGATATGTACTTTATTAGTTATCTTATCTTCTTGGAATTAGGTTATTGGTTTTGGATTCTAGATTAAGATGCATAATCTGATTATTTAGTTGCATATAATTATGTGCACAAATTAACCCTAGGTTACATGCAATACTCCAATTAAGGTTTTACGATCATTTTAGGATCATTTAACATGTAAAATTATTTATATGTATAATTATGAACTCAAAATTAAATATGAGGTTCTGTATATTGATATGAGTTTATATTGAAAATTCCAATATATAATGGCCATATATGTAGTTTCTACATTTTATTTAGGTTTATTAACCCTAAATGGCTATACGAAGCATTTCATATGATTTTGTGCATCAACCTTATAGTATCTGACAAAAGATAAATTATATATCATAATTAGAATTACTGATGCATTGCCATAATTTTAGGTCATTATTTGGTATTTATTACTCATGAAATAAGTGTATTACATCTTAAATGATATCATCATGATTTAATCATAAAAGAACTAGTCTGATGGGTCCATGTTGTTCTACTCATTTTTCTAAACATTTTGGTTCCTTATTAGCATTTTTTAGATCATCGACCTAATTATTGTGATTTATATAAGATATGAGTGTTTTTTGAGTATTTACCTTTCCGTGACCTATCAGAAGTCACCACATGTCCAACAAGGCATGACTTTCACTCATAGAACCTCTTGGTTTGACATTGGGCTGGCTGGCTCTCTGAGAGTTTACTACTTTCTGAACCTGATCTATTCTCTCATTCTCCCTCGAGGTTCTATGCGATATGTGGGTCCGCAAGAATTTGTTTCAAGGACACCACCATGAGGATGATCTCTGACTTGCAATCTGCTATGGTAAGAGCCTCATGGACTGACAATGATGCGCTCCTTAGACCCTTACCCATGTGAGACCATTCTTGACTGCAAGACTACATGCCATTTGCTCGTGAGCTCCATGGCCACAAGCTTGTTGGTCATGGATGCCACCGTGGTGCTAGGAAATGGGAATGCCATCCCCAGGTGTGGCATTCATTAGGAAGTTTACCCAGAGCACTACAAGACCCAAATGAATATAGAGAAACCCTTTTCTTGTTGTGAGGATGCTTCAAGATCCTCCTCCAAACTTGATCTTCATCTCTAGCAAAACTAGAAATAGGCAGCCAATGAAACATCATGAAGGCCACTGGAAACACCACAAGACTTCTCCCCTAGTTTTCCTTGTACCTTGGGCTTTGTCTACATTCCCTTTTCTTCCTTCAATATCCTCTCTACCTCCAGTTCCCTCTTCTTCACACCACTTGTACCGACAGTGGAGACGCAGGACGAGAGTGGGGATAGATCTTTCAGTTCTGACTTCTATATTCTATTGTTAAGGGGTCAGATAGTCCTCCTTGAGGAGTCATAAACAACCACCCATTCATCTCCCCACGATCTTGAGGAGTGGTGACGTGAATGGCAGAAACTCACATGTGCTCCAACTGCTAGATAGGAGACAACATGCCAGGTGTTAATCTCACATCCTAGGGTCTAACATTTACTTTTGCTAACATTAATCTGTGGTATCCTCAAAATAAAGTGACCTAGCTGTGTGACATATTCTCTTATTTAAGCCTAAGTTGTCAATTACGATTCATTTCTCAACTATACATCAAATACACATAATTTCATTATTTTTGAACTTCAATATCTCCTTATAGGAACATTGTAATGTTATGAAACTTTGATGGTAGCTTTACCATAAATCATGAAATATTCTTCTAGATTTTGCTGTCAAGATACAACTGTTTGACTAGTTTATTAAATACCTCAAGAAGGTAGAAACATAAGGATCTCAATCATGATGCAAAACTAATTAACATCCATATTTTATTAAAACACGTGTAACTCTTAATATAACTTAAATACATGGATCTGCTTGTCTCATTAGGCATCCAAAAACTCTAAAAATTCACTCCATCACATCCTATACACCTTAGAAGAAATTTATTCCTCAAAATTAAGCCCAAAAAAATCCACTTCATCACATAATATACATCTTAAAAGAAATTTTGTACTCAAAATTAAGTCATTCTCCTATTCCAAGAGACAAAACATAAGATCTTCAACCACATGTAGGAAACCAATATAGTGCAACATTCCCACTAACAAAAGCTCTAGAACATATCATAATCCCTCCTAGAAGGTTTTATAAGAATCTAGGTTGAACTACCCATTCAAAGGGTTTATAAACTTAGGTTACTAGTTTTAGATTCTAGATTAAGATGTGTAATATGATTATTTAGTTGCATATAATTATGTGCACAAATTAACCCTAGGTTACATGCATTACTCCAATTAGGGTTTTACCATCACTTTAAGACCATTTAACATGTATGATTATTTATATGCATAATTATGATCTCAAATTTAAATATGATGTTCCATTTATTGATATGTGTTTATACTGAAAACATCAACCCCGACTATGTTGGCTCAAAATTTACACCGTCGGTACTCTGGCTCACCCCTGGTGGCTCCTATTAATAGGATGGGGGATCTTTCCGTCGAGGATGTTGCTACGGAGGAGCAAAGGGGGAAAACACCATGCTCACCTGCACACATACCTAAACCATCTGAAAGCTCTGCATGATGTATAGAAGCCTCACCACAGATCCAAAACATGGTGGAAGACCTTTCTCGGAACCCCTCGTACTCCATTTCACCTCCGAGCAACCTTGGGCTTTGATGACCATGGAAACTATGATGGGATGGTAAGCTTGGGAGGTTACTAGATTTATCTAACTATTGGGATTGTATTCCCTTCCTCGGATTCCTTGAAAGACCCTTCTATTCCTACTTCCTACTTCTGGATACCTCCTACAAAACAAAGAGGAGAGGTCACATAATTATAAATTTCAATATCTCATTTTATACCACCACACCCTTCAGTTAAGGGGTCATTGTGGAGGACGAATCAAATCACATCTAACAACTCCTTTAGATCTTCCTATCGCCCCACTATCTCGATGAGTGGTGGTGAGGAAACTCACGGCCTCAACGGGTCTACTGCCTTGCTCTAACTATAAGGTTAGAGACATAATCCTAGCCATCAGTCCCACATGTGCGGCTGAGATGGAGTCTCCACCAGCCTAATCTGTGTCTCTTCACATTAGTGACTAAAGGGGCATGTGACACTACATTCATCTAGGCCTAAGTTTCTAATTATGGAACATTGCTCGAAAAGTTAAATATCTCCACAAATATGCAGATCTTCAATAATTCATCGAAATTAGCTTGGTCATCAGTAAAGTACAAGTAAGATAAGAAAATTCTCAAAAAATGAGTAGAATAACATGAAACCATGATATAAGTATTTAGATGCTTAAATCACAGTGATATCATGTAATATGTATTGCACTTTTTTCATGAGCAATAAATATCAAATAATGGCCTAAAATTATGAGAGTGCATCAGTAACTGTAAAATATAATATATAACCCATATTGTTTCATATATGATCATGCTAAGACATGAAATTATGTAATTTTCTTAGTCAGACTATGTAGGGCTAATAACCCTAATTAAATTGCAATAAATACATTTATGATCAGTAAATGATGGAATTTACAAACAATCCTATATTTGTAACTAGAAGTTAGTATGAAACTATGATATCATATAGATGCATAGAATTCATTCTATATGAAATGACTCGTAATACATCAGTAGTAACCCTAATATGACTAATGAATGTAACCTAAGGTTAATATGCTCACATAATAATGTGAAACATGATTATCAGTCAATGAACCATGATCTAGAATATGACATCAGTAAGATAATTTCAAGACAAGAATATGAGTAAAAATGAGAATACTTAATGACTACACAAAACCCTCAATTGAACACAACTAGGGTTAAGATGATGAGAATATAATGCATGGCATATATGATCTTATCTTAAATAGGGTTTGAGTAAGAGTGGTAGTTGAAATTAGGAATATGCTGATTAGGATATCTTGATCAAGGTACACTTTACCTCTTACTTGGCCTATTATACAGTATGGTTGTATTATTTGTGTACAAAATACTTGGCATATGATACTGGATAAAATGATTGTTATGGTATGTTATATTTGTTGATTTTCCATACATCTATTTATGAACACATCAAACATAATATATCTCTTCCATTATATGAGAGTAGTAAACGCTTTCATAGTACAATGCTTGGAAGTGACATGACTCTTTGGTAGTCGCTCACATTGTGTATATGATCTAACTCTTTGGTAGTCGATCATAAAGACCTTAATCTTGAGCTCCTTGAGAGTCAAGAGAATGCATCAAAACCTTCGACGGTCAATGCATGGATATATAATGGAAAATTTCCTTAAGATGTGTTCTCTTTTGTTAATAAACATTCTTGTTCAAGTATGCTTTTTGTTATATTTTTTTATTACTAACAAGTATTAGTTTTATCTTATTCCCAAACATAGTAACGAAAGGTATATAAATGATACGTAGGAATACTCAGTACAATATTTTAGAATATTGTGTTGATGTGTACCACATGTAATCTTTTGTTTAGGTTGTGGACATGTGCTCTTAAAGAACCATGATATTTAAGAATTGTTTGACGAGCTGATGTATAAGTGGACCTATTGTCTAGAAGATCCCGTGTAGATGCAATACATGCATATGTAAAAGCTTACTGTTCAATGTGTAACATCAATTTGTAATAATTCATTTTGTAATTATACGTTGAATGGTGAGCTTGTCTTGGGTGGTCAGTTTATTGTTCATGCACATGTGCTACTGTTGTTTCTTGTTGACTTCCACTAATTTTATTCTTATTAGCCTAGTGTGCGGTTTTTAAATTAGGATTCTCATTGAGGTTAGAATTTCAATTTAGACATCACACATCATATTAAGTTCTAAAAAATTTGAGGACGTCACATGTTATATTAGAGGGAGAACTAGCTGGTTCATTCAAGCCAGACTCGCCAGATCAAGGAGTGAGCCATGCTCTATAATGCCATGTGGTGACATCCAATTAGCTCAAAAAGGTAAATACCTCTATAAATATGTAGATCTTCAATAATCCATAGAAATTAGCTTGGTCATAAGAAAAATACAAGATACCAAAATTCTTAGAAAAATGAGTAGAATAACATGAAACCATGATATAAGTATTTATATGCTTTAATCACAGTGATATCATGTAATATGAATACACTTGTGTCATGAGTAAAAAATACCAAATAGTGACCTAAAATTACGAGAACACATCAATAAGTCTAAAATATGATATATAATCGAATTTTTTTCAGATATAATCATGTTAAGCCATGAAATCATGTAATATGCTTAGTAAGGCTAATGACCCTAAATTAAATGCAATAAATACATTTATGATCAATAAATGATGGAATTTGCATTACACCCTAAATCTGTAATTGGAAATCAATATGAAATTGCAATATCATATAGATGCATAGAATTCATGCTATATGATACTCTCAATACCTGGGTTGTAACCCTAATATGACTAATGAATGTAACCTAAGGTTAATATGCTCCAATAATAATGTGAAACATGATTATCAGTCAATAAACCATGATCTAGAATGTAACATCAGTAAGATAATTTCAAGACAAGACTATAAGTAAAAATGGGAATATCCTAATGACTATGCAAAACCCTAAAATGAACACAACTAGGGTTAATATGATGAGAACCTAATGAATGGCGTATGTGATCTTATCTTAATCGGGGTTTGATCAGGTATTTAGAAAATCCGAGGACATCATAGGAAACAACAGTAGCACATATACATGAACAAGAACTAAACTGTACAATAGATGTTCACTATTCAACATATAATTATAGATGAATTATCATTACAAATTGATATTACACATTTAATAGTAAACTCTTACATATGCACATACTACCATCTAAACTAGGATCTTAAGACAATAGGTCCACCTGTACATTTGCACGCCATACAACTCTCAACTATCCAGAGTCTTCAAGATCATGTATCCACATACCTAAACAAAGATTACATGTGGTACACGTCAGCACAATATTGTAAAATATTGGGAGTATGCCTATGTGTCTTTTATATACCTCTCATTAATAAGACTTGGCAATAAGATATAGCTAATATTTGGCAGTAACAAACGAAATATATAACAAAAAGCATACTTGCATAAAGACGTTTATTAACAAAAGAGAACACATATTTTAAGAACATTTTCCATTATATATCCATGCATTGATTGCCGAAGGTTTTGATGCATTCTCTTGATTCTAAAGGAGATCAATATTAAGGCCTTTATGATCGACTACCAAAGAGTTAGATCATATGTTCAATGTGACCGACTACCAAAGAGTTAAGTCACTTCCAAGCATTGTACTACCAAAGAGTTTAGTGTTTTCATATACTGGAACAAATATATTATGTTTGATGTGTTCATACCCATAAGTATCGAAAATCAAGAAAGATATCATACAAGAACAATCATTTCATCCAATATCATCTGCCAAGTATTTTACTACACATATAGTACAAGCATACTGTATAATAAGCCAAGTAAGAGGTAAAGTGTATCTTGAACTAGATATTCTAATCATCACATATTCCTCATGTCAGCTACCACCTTGGTCAAACCACTACTTAAGAAAAGATCACATGTACCATAATCAAATTCTCATCATCTTAACCCTACTTATATCCATTTTAGGGTTTTACTTATCTCATAAGGATATGTACTTCATTACTTATGTTATCTTCTTGGAATTAGGTTGTTGGTTTTAGATTCTAGATTAAGATGCATAATTTGATTAGTCAGTTGCATATAATGATGTGCTCAAATTAACCCTAGGTTACATAGATTACTCCAATTAGGGCCTTATCATCATTTTAGGATCATTTAACATGTAACAATTTATAAGAATAATTATGATTTCAAAATCAAATATGAGGTTCCATATGTATATATGAGTTTATACTAAAAATTTCAACATTTATTGACCATCTATGTATTTTCTACATTTTATTTAGGGTTATTAACTCTAAATAGCTATATGAAGCATTTCGTATGATTTCATGCATCAACCTTATAATATCTGACGCAAGATAGATTATATATCATGATTAGAAATATTGACACATTATTGAAATTTTAGGTCATTATTTGGTATTTATTACTCATCAAACAAGTGTAATACATTTTACATGATATCACCATTATTTAAGCATAAAAGGACTAATATGATGGTTGCATGTTGTTCTACGCAATTTTCTAAACATTTGGGTACCTTATTTGCATTTCTTAGATCATCGAGTTAATTACTATGATTTATATAACATCTAAGTGTTTTCTGAGTATTTACCTTTCCATGACCTATCAGAATTTACCATGCATCCACCAAGGCACAACTTTCACTCATTGACCCACCTGGCTCAGCTTTGGGCTGGCTGGCTCTCTGGTGGTTTACTTCCTTCTAAACCCGGTATGCTCTCTCATTCTCCCTAGAGATTTGATGCAATCTCTGAGTCTGTGGGACTTTGTTTCATGGCTGCTGCTGTGAGGATGATCTCTAGCGTGCAATCTACTACGGTAAGAGCCTCCTAAACTGACGAAGATGCTCCCCTTAGATCCCTCGCCCATGCGAGACCGTTCTTGACTGCAAGACTACATGTCATATTCTCCTGAGCTCCATGGCCACAAGTTTGTCGACCATGGCTACCGCCGCGATGCTAGGAAAGGGGAAAGCCAACTCTAGGTTTGGTAGTCGTCAGGAAGTTTACCAAGTGCACTGCATGACCTAAAAGAATCCATAGAAATCCTTTTCTCGTGGTGAGGATGTCTTGAGATCCTCCTCCAACCTCGATCTTTATCTCCAACAAACTGGAACTCGACAGCTAATAAAACATCATGAAGGCCATTGGAAACACCACAAGCCTTTTCCCCTAGTCTTCTGCGTACCTTGGGCTTCGTCTACCTTCCCTTTTCTGCCTTCAATATCCTCTCTACCTCTAGTTCCCTCTTATTCATACCACCTATACCGGTGGTGGAGAGGAAGGATGATAGGGGGGATAGATCATTCAGTTTTGACTTCTATACTCTATTGTTAAGGGGTCATATAGATCACCTTGAGGAGTCCTAAACAACCACCTGGTTATCTCCCACTCTCTCCCCATGATCTTGAGGAGTGGTGATGTGAACGTCAACAACCTCACATGTGCTCCAACTACTAGGTAGGAGATAGCATGCCAGACATTGATCTCGCATCCCAGGGTCTAACATTTGCTTGTGCTAACACTAATCCATGGTATCATCAAAATAAAGTGACATGGAATTGTGACATATCCTCTTATTTAAGCCTAAATTTTCAATTATTAACCATTGCTCAACTATACATCATATCACATAATTTCATCATTTTTGAACTTCGATATATCCTTATAGGAACATCGTAATGTTATGAAACTTTGATGGTTGTTTTACCATAAATCATGAAATATTCTACTGGAATTGGTGTCAAGATGCCACTGTTTGACTAGTTTATTAAATTCCTCAAGAAGGCATAAACTTAAGGATTTTAATCATGATGCAAAACTAATTAACTTCCCTATTTTATCAAAACACTTGTAACTCTTAATATAACTTAAATACATGGATCTTCTTGTCTCATTAGGTATCCAAAAACTCTAAAAGTTCACTTCATCATAGGTACATTGGGAACAATGAGAATCAAAAATTGTTGTGGAACCTCACGTTCCTAATGTAGCACTAATCACATTGTTTGAGTAGAACGCACCTTTAGCTTGAAAGGTTATGATATCTTGGAACTCGAGAAGGTGATGAGTTGATCATAGATGATGAGTCAAAAACTATCTAGAAGCTATTGAGGCACTAGAATATGAGAAATGGCTTGAAGCCATGGAATCAAAGATGAACTCCTTGTACACAAACAATGTATGCAAATCCAACTGAAGGAATAAAACCCATAAGTTGTAATTGGCTCTTTAGGAAGAAGACTAACATGGATGGTAGTGTACAATCATATAAGAGGAGATTGGTTGAAAAGGGTTTCAAATAAGTTCAAGGTGTTGAACATGACTAAATCTTTTCACCTGTTGGCATGGTTAAATCTATCAAGCTGCTATTGCAACTTATTAAGACTATGAGATTTGGCATATGGATATTAAAACCATATTCCTTAACATGAATAATTGAGAGGATGAGTACATGACACAACCTAAAGGTTTTATAAATCCAGTTATTGCAAATAAACTCCATATGCTACAAAGTTCAATCGATATATTGAAGCAAGCATCTTAGAGTTGGAATCTTTGATTTGATAAGATAGTCGGAGAGTTTGACTTCAGTCAGAATGAAGATGAAATCTATGATTAGAAAAGATTTAGTGGGAGCATAATTTATATTCCACATAGTGATGGGTAATAATGTCCTTAAGCTACAAATGTTAAAACCTAGCAAGGAAAGTACCTTCTCTTTGAAGGGTTTAGGAAAAGCATCCTATGTTATAGGAATTGAGATCTATAGGGATAGATCTAGAAAGTTTCTTGACATGAGAAAGAGCACATACTTTGGAAAGATGTTGAAGGGACTTAGCATGCATGAATCAATGAGAGAAAATGTTTCCATGTTCCATGGGATTAGTCTCTCAAGAGCCAACTGTTCCAATTCTTGTGAAGAATGGGAAAGCATGAGTAAGATGTCATATGCATTTGCAATTGGATCTATCATGCATGTAATGTTATGTACTCATCCTATTGTCTCATATGTATTGGACATGGTGGGTGAATATCTATCAGATCCCAGTGAAAGTCACTAGACTTCCATAACGAACATCCTTAAATACTTGAGAAGCACTAAAAGGATTTGTTCCTTTCTTATGGTAATAAGGAAGAGTTCAGTGTAAAGAGTGACACCAATGAAAGCTTCCAAAATGGAAAATAAAACTTAATGATTACAATTGAAATTTGTATTTCACCTTAAAAAATCATAAGCTGGAAAAGTTCAAGTTAGAGAAAGTTGCTAATTCTACATTAGAAGCCAAGTATTTAGTGTTATGAAAACAACATAGGATATTGTAGGCATGTAGAAGTTCATATAGATGAACATTTGGGAGGTTTCAACCATTAACGACATAGTAAAGATATTGTAACAACGATTGTTACAACCCCAATTTTTGGGTTCATTTGGTGAGAAAATGTGATTTATCATAATAAAGTTGTTGGAACAAATAATGATATAATTTGTTTGGAATAAATGTATTTTGTTTACAATAGCCTTGATGATTGTTTTGTGGCCTTTATTAGCTATCGGGCCCAATAACAAAGAAAGGACAAAAGAAACTCTATTATTGAGTAAATAAGAAAATAGAGAAAAGAAAAATGTGGAAATCTCTAGAAGGCAAATCCAAAGAGGGATTTCGTGCCTCTTGGGTTCCTTGGGTACCAAGGAGTCCAAAGTTGCAAAAAGAAAGCAATAAGAAAAAGAAAATATTAATTAATTATTTCTTTATTAAGAAAGAAATTGAAAACAATGGTAAAATGTGGAAAACAAGTAAAAAGAGGTGTAATTGAGTTATTCTTGGTGGAATTTCGTATCCCAAGGATTCCTAATGATAAAAAGAATACCAATGAGGAAAATAAAAGAGAAATGAAGAGAAATAATCAAAAGGAAATATGTTAATGAGAAATAAACATGATAAGGAGAAATAATGCATGTAGATGCATCAAGAAGGATAATAAGTATCCAATAAAAAGGATTTCGAAATAATAAGAGTTTCTTAGGATCCAAGGAGTCCCAATGAAGAAAGAAGAAAGAGAAAATACCAATAAAGTCAAATAAGAAGATAATATGATGCATAATGAATGATTATGAGGTTTTGTTAAAAAGGGAGTAATTTCTATTAAAAGAAAATAGAATTTAGTGCCAATGGGTTAAAAGCCAAGCACAATGAACTTAAGAGAGGTAAAATTCAGATTCCTTAATAACCAAGGATCATAAATAAAAAAGGCATCTTTTCATAATTAAAAGAAAAATAAAGGAAAGAGGGGTTATGCTAAGGTGTATGCTTAATATCTTTCCTTTAGTAAGTCATGACTCACGTGGACACTCAATCGTAGATGTGAGGGAAGGAAACAACGAGTCCAACCCCTTCCTTGCTGACTTCCTTCCAAGGTATGTATATATATACATAGATGGAGCCTAGAACCAGATCTCATGGGTGGCACACAACCCAACTTCCCAACCTCTCCCTTCCTTCTTTAACGAAAACCCTAGGGTTCATCCTTGGGAGATCTCATGTCCATGGGAGGGCCATGGCGGGATCAGGAGGAGGCGTACAACCCAGGTGAAGGTCATCTGAAGCACGGCTAACGCCTGCTTAGTTCTTGATAGAGACGGAGTTGCAGAATGAAGAATTGCGGTCTGGTGTATGGTGAGGAGATCTGTCGAGGACTCCTGGATACTCTGCCATCCTTGGAGCAACGTCCAGGTATGCCAACTCACTTCTCTTTCTAGTTCTGTCAATCTGTGTACCTGCAACCATAGTGTGACCCTTTTTCTCTCACCCTTGTGCCTTTGGGGAAGCCAGAGGTACCTTCATGTGTGTGGTGGGCAGTCAGAGGTAATGGGATTCGTTCTTGGTCCCTCGGTGGCCGGGAGAAGGGACCTGAGCCCTGTTGTCCCGTCCAGGATCACGGACGATGCCCGTCTGCGAGGAAGAAGAAGGTTGTCCCTCTATTGGACGATTTTTCCCCTGAGCTCTCTATAGCCCGTGTATCCGTGGGAGGGGCAATGAAGTAATTCCATTATAAACTTAAACAATTCGCAATTTAAGTGGAAATGATATAGATGTACTGACGTGTCAACCAGGGATTGGCCCAGTTAGTTTTATTTTGCAAAAATCATAGAAATTACTACGTAGCTCGAATGAAAATAAGGTATATATGAAAATTGATCAGGAGAACACGTAGAATCTAAATAAAATATGTTTGAGACCTAAATATGATCCCTATTATAAAAGTAGTGCAAATAAGGATTAAAGTAATTAGTAATGCTTAAAAACCCTAGTTTTGGGTATTAAGACATTGAAAGTGTCAAAAGCCTTTCTTTTATGATATTATCTGATCCTTTTGAGCATGATGATAATAAATGTAATCATGGTAATAATGACAAGGTATTTAGGATCTCTAAGTGAGATAATCTTTAATGTGTAGAATTAGGGCTAAAGATCTTAATTTGCTATGTTGTTAATGAACATATTCGATCTAAGTGATCTTAATAAGAGGATAAGATGGTTTTAGTAACTAGGGTTCGCCAAATGTTAAATATGTGATGGAAATAGGGTTAATACCCTTATTCCTTATCCAAAACCTAAACCCAAGATTAGGGCCGAGTAGGGTATAATGTATTTAATGTGTTTAGTGACACTTTAGAATTTACATAATGCAGATTATATGATGATTGCTTGATTTACTTGCTTGCTTGGACAATATGCTTGAAGTATTATTGAATGATCTGCATGGAAAAGGTATGTGGTTACGCTTATGAATAATCGCTTTAGTTTCACGGCGATTTCCGAACGTGTTTATCGATTGCTTGAAAATAACTTTTGGATGCCTTTTATTTCATGCAACTATAAAGTGACTATGATTATCACCCTGAATATATATATATATACATACATATATATATATATATATATATATATATATATATATATATATATATATATATATATATATATATATATATATATATATATATATATATAAAACTGGCTAGATCCAAATCCACCTCTGTGGGTTGTAAAGGCTAAAAAGGGGTAACCTAGAGTAAGGTCTAGGTTATCGTGGGTTATAAACTGGGCTAACAAGTGTAGTGCCATGAGACTCTTTAGCATGCCATGAGTTAAGGAGTGGGCTACTTACGGGTAGTGCCATGTGACTCAACCCTAGAAACTAGTTCACCTATGGGTGGGGCCATGAGGGGTTTAATGGGCATCTACTATAAGGAAAGTAGCATCCAGATCTAGGGACAACACAAAGGATAGGGAATGCATGGATCACACAGTTATATTTAAAATGTAAAATTATTTGTTAAATGGTAATTGGCTGCAATACATTAATATCATAATTGCACGATTATTGTTTCCCCCACATACCAGCTTCGGCGGACTGCTGTTTTGTTTGTCAGCGTTTTAGGTATAAAGCCAAAAGGACAAACAGTAAATTGTCATATTGAGAAAAAACATGAATTGAAATATAAGGAGGATTAGTTAGAATAGTGATTCACATGTGGATAGAAGGTTAGAGATCCAAATTTTCAAAAGGTATGCAAGAGTTTATTTTCTTACAACTTTTTAGTTTAGCCAGTTAAAATTTAATAATTGTTCTTGGTTAATTGCCAAACCTTTGATCCAGAAGTTATGGGTGCGACTTCGACCTCTCGGTCTCCCTTAATTGGAGGTTACCGGAAGGTGGGGTTGTAACATTTGGTATCAGAGCCTAGGTTCCTTACTTAACCATTAATAACTATTAAATTTTACAAACTCCATAGAACCCAAGGGAGTTATTAGAGGATTATCTGAAATACAGAGGTGTCTAGAAAAGGATCACGACCGGGGGCTGGAAATATTTTCCTCTGCACCGCTAGTCAGAATACGAGGACTCCCAGATCTGTGTGACTGCCTGGCCAAAGTCTTAGGGTATGAATCGAAATAAGATACCTTTAGGACTTTCTCATCTTATTCATCCCTTCTCAACTCAAAATTCTATTAAAGACCTTAAGGATTAGGGTTTTCTCTCTTCTCCTCACCCCCTTGAGGTATGAGTAAGGTTAATAAGGTCTAAGGAATCCTACACCAAATTAATGAAAAGCATGTAAATAAAATGTCATGGACTTAAGCTTAATAGAGTAAGTGTAAACTAAAGAATAGATACATGATTAGGTCGTATGACATAAGTTGTCATGTCCTCAGAATAGACCTGAGGCTAGACCTTCTTGTCAAGAGGATAAGTAAAGAGAGTTAGTCTTGAAGATAGAGATCTCCATTGCAAGTAGAGACCTGGCACATCCTCTGAGGATGATGCTAACTCTAACCCTAAGTGAAGGTTAGAGAGAGAGAGATGGCATGATGAGTTAGACCAGGTGTTTGGATGGACATGCCTTAGGTAACATATGAGCCATGAGAGGTTGGATGACCTAATACCTCTGGCGACCCAACCCTGGGAAGGGTCATGCATGTTAGAGTGAAGGATAGATCCTTCATTGATGAGGTTAGAGAAGGACCCATGGAAACCCCATGAGCTTATATGAGAATGGTATAGTAAACACCCATGGTATGTCGGTGGTACAAGCAGTAGGTTGAAACCCTGGCTAGGAAAGTATGAGGGAATAGCCTACGAGATAAGCGTAAAGAGCTATGGATAACCATGAGAAAACATAGGCTTCACCGTGTAGGGGTATGCTTGTGAGCTTGATCCCTCTTGGAGAGAGAAACTCTCATAGTAAGGTTGTTTATAGGGTTGTCTCTAGAGAGAGCGGGACTCATGCAAGAAAGTTGGAAGCTTAGATTTCGAGACGTGGGGAACAGTGGGAGTTGAGGATGATGCGACCTAAGTGGATGATAGTGGTTGCCTCGTTCTTGATCCCTGGAAATGGATGATATCTTGGTGTCCTTTAGAGGAACCAAACCCTAAAGAGAGAGTAATGATTCTGGTACCTATGTGCCTGTAGTATAGGTGTTTACCTACTAAGTGGAGACAAAAAGTGCCTTAGACCTTGAGGAGGTTTAAGTAGCGAGTTGTGAGGCTTTATACCTAGTTGGTTGTTCTTGAGGAGGACTCAACTCTGAGGTGTTTCTCATATAAAAGGATCATAGGAGTACATGACATACCTTGGACATGCCTGATTCGTGGTTAAGAGATTGAGAATGCAGTTGGATACCCAAAGGAGAACCTAGGGTTCCTAGGCCTAAGAGGGGAAGCAGTGTATCCGATGATCATGATGATATTTGAGTCTCTATAGTTTCGAGCATGATACTCCTCATGTGTAGAGGTAAAGGAAACCCCTTAAATTAAGTGTATGTTTGATGAACCCCTCACGGCTAAGTGGATGACATGGGAAGGTATGATTGTGATCCAGTGTTGAGGATGAGAACAAGTATGACCCAGCATGGTGTAGTAGGTGGTCAGCTTGTTCCTTAGTAGCTTACTAGGGTTAAGCATGCTCAGGTGGATGTAAACCCAAGGCATAAGAACATTTTTGACCTGTGTTATCGAGGTGAAGTTTTCCTTCCATCCTAGGAGAAGGGACCCTTTAGTGGGGAGTTTACCGATTTTGTTGATTTAAGTAACCTAAAGAGGTCTCATAGGATCTTGAGAAGCTAAGTGAAAAGTACATGGTATGAGAATGAACCTGTAGACCCATAGATATCCATCTCTAAGTGCATGTGGATGTGTTACCATGGAGGTAACCAGTAAGGGGCCTGACCAAGGTAGGCAGGTCACCATGAGAGGATGGATGTCATCCCATGTATACAAGCGAGATGATGAAGGCTTGGGTAAGGTTCTAAGTTGGACATGTACTATAGATGGAGAATCCGAAGTCTATCCTAGGGTTAGGTAGGGATAAGACCGATGGAAGTAGGAGTTGCCTAATTCCCTAGTTGCACATGACCATAGGGCCGGGAGCTAATAACTATCATTGTTTGAGGGCCATGGGTTAGGAGATTGATCACCTTCATGAACTCATGGGACCCAAAGGGCAGATGAGTAGGGCACTCTCTTAATGCATGAGGGAAGAGGGATGACCCCAAAAGTATCGACACCCTATAGACCTAGAGGAGATGACCAAGGATTGTGTGTAAACCCAAGTAGGTTCGAAACCAGTGTTCCATGGAAGTAACCTTGATATCGAGATGATTGTGATGTAGAGACGTAGGTGTCACGTTTCAACATATATTTGAAGGTGTACTGGAAAGGTGGGATGTACCATCTCTACTCTTAGAACAGGAAGAACTCTGTATTTGGACTGCAGCCACCTGCTTATTTCTTCTTGTTATGGGTGTGAGAGATAGGGCTGTACGCGTGCCATACACCAAGGATAAAAGATGGTGTGGTTTGGAACGTTGCCACGAGATATGGAAATAGAGAAGATAACATACCTTGGTAAAGTGAATAATACATGGATGGTTTGCAAACACTAAGAGGAATGAGGTAGTCACCTTATGAGGATGTTTTTATCATGAGATATGAGGTTGATCACCCAGAAGATGAGCTCAAAGTGTTCTCAATGGAGATAGACTTAGAGTTCAAGTTTGAGATGATAAGTGAAATACATGGAAGTGTATGTCTTCAATGTTACTTAATACCTAAGGATGTGAAGTGGTAACGAATGCTCTGGTTGAGATATAGCTGCCTAGTCTGGCTAGAAGAGGTTATTAGGCTAACCCTAAGTTTGGAAAGGAGATGTGTTTGGCTAACACTCAGATGTAATGAGATATGTTGAACAAGTTAATGATTGTTGGTTATCCAGTCTAGTCCTTGATATAATGAAAGAATGATGATAGAACCTCAGATGCACTTCTTTGGAAAGGAAGGTGATGAAACCCCGACTAGAGTGGTTTAGGGTTTCCGAGGAATCGATCTTGAGGAATCATGACATATAGGAAATCATGATTTTAAGATCACCATACACTGTGGTATTATGAAAATAGTAAGTGACGGTAGCACTTTGGATGCTTAAGATGAAGTTGCATGTGGCATGTGACCATGCAAGTCGGGGGTGAAGGACGAACACCAGTAACCCAATGCATTGATATAAAGGATAAAGAGTCCCTAAAAGAGAAAGGGAGTTCATCACTATGGATGTTGTAAGTCTCCCCTGGATCAAGGGAGGTCGAGATGTAATATGGGTTATGGTAGATCGCCTTACTTAGATGACATGAGAAAGAAAGAGTACTGTCAAGGGACATATCAGGTTGAACTACATATGAGAGATGGTTCAACTACACCATGAGGTTGAGTATAAAAGTTCTTGAGTTTGACCTAAAGGTTCCCTTCCAAAAGGTGGAAGTAGGTACATGAAGAACTCGATGTTAGTACATTTTATCACCCCTAACTAATGGTTAATATGATCCAGACTAAAGGGTCTGATGAGAGCATATGTTCTCATTTAGGGTGATAGCTAGAGACAGTTCTTGTCCTATGAAAGATGTGATGATAACCACCATAGCCAGTATCGGGATTTAAAGAGCTCTGAAAGGGAGGTTGTGTTGGTCACCACTTCATTAAGATGATGTTGGTGAATGGACCTCACGAAGGTCAGAAAAGGGCCATAGTGTATGTAGATGAAGTTGCTTTGATCGTACAATGGCTGAAAGGAGCCTAGAGACGACATGAGTCATGAGTTGATGCAAAGTATAATGACATGGAGTTCATTGTGGGGGAATATGTGACATGTAAATCTGACCCCTCTAAGTTATAGCTAAGAGATCTGAGTTCCCGATATATGGGTCCATTTGAGATGAAATGGTAGAGAAGGTTATGGTTGACCTTACCCCTCAGGATAAAGTAATGAGTGATAGGTTCCATGTGTCCAATTTAGAGCACTATGTGAGGTACCCAGACCATGTACAGAGCAACGAACCTAGTGAGCCCTAAGGGAGGCTGAAATGACCTCAGTCACCTGAGCAGTTTATAGACGCTAGAGTGAAAGAACTCAGAATAAAGAATATGTTATGATAAAGGTTCTTTGGAAGCGCCATGGGTGAGGTAAATCCACATGGGGGCCAATGATGGACATGTAAAAGTCTTATCCTGAATTTTTTGTTTGCTTGATGGAATTTTGAGGACAAAATTCTTATAAGAGGGGAAGGATGTTACAACCCCAATTTTTGGGTTCATTTGGTGAGAAAATGTGATTTCTCATAATAAAGATGTTGGAACAAGTAATGATATAATTTGTCTGGAATAAATGGATTTTGTTTACAATAGCCTTGATGATTGTTTTGTGGGCTTTATTGGCTATTGGGCCCAATAACAAAGAAAGGACAAAAGAAACTCTATTATTGAGTAAATAAGAAAATAGAGAAAAGAAAAATGTGGAAACCTCTAGAAGGCAAATCCAAAGAGGGATTTCGTGCCTCTTGGGTTCCTTGGGTACCAAGGAGTCCAAAGTTGCAAAAAGAAAGCAATAAGAAAAAGAAAAGATTAATTAAGTATTTCTTTATTAAGAAAGAAATTGAAAACAATGGTAAAATGTGGAAAAAAAGTAAAAAGAGGTGTAATTGAGTTATTCTTGGTGGAATTTCGTATCCCAAGGATTCCTAATGATAAAAAGAATACCAATGAGGAAAATAAAAGAGAAATCCTCAAAAGGAAATATGTTAATGAGAAATAAACATGATAAGGAGAAATAATGCATGTAGATGCATCAAGAAGGATAATAAGTATCCAATAAAAAGGATTTTGAAATAATACGAGTTTCTTAGGATCCAAGGAGTCCCAATGAAGAAATAGGAAAGAGAAAATACCAATAAAGTCAAATAAGAAGATAATATGATGCATAATGAATGATTATGAGGTTTTGTTAAAAAGGGAGTAATTTTTATTAAAAGAAAATAGAATTTAGTGCCAATGGGTTAAAAGCCAAGCACAATGAACTTAAGAGAGGTAAAATTCAGATTCCTTAATAACCAAGGATCATAAATAAAAAAAGGAATCTTTTAATAATTAAAAGAAAAATAAAGGAAAGAGGGGTTATGCTAAGGTGTATGCTTAATATCTTTCCTTTAGTAAGTCATGATTCATGTGGTCACTCAATCGTATATGTGAGGGAAGGAAACAACGAGTCCAACTCCTTCCTTGCTGACTTCCTTCCAAGGTATGTATATATATTACATAGATGGAGCCTCAAACCCTATCTCATGGGTGGCACGCAACCCAACTTCCCAGCCTCTCCCTTCCTGCTTTAATGAAAACCCTAGGGTTTGTCCTTGGGAGATCTCATCTCCATGGGAGGGCCATGGCGGGATCAGGAAGAGGCGTACAACCCAGGTGAAGGTCATATGAAACACGGCTAATGCTTGCTTAGTTCTTGATAGAGATGGAGTTGCAGAATGAAGAATTTTAGTCTGGTGTATGGTGAGGAGATCCATCGAGGACTCCTGGATACTCCGCTGTCCTTGGAGCAACGTCCAGGTATGCCTACTCGCTTGTCTTTCCAGTTCTGTCAATCCGTGTACCTGCAACCATAGTGTGACCCTTTTTCTCTCACCCTTACGCCTGTGGCAAAGCCAGCGGTACCTTCGTGTGCGTGGTGGGCAGTCAGAGGCAATGGGATTCGTTCTTGGTCCCTCGGTGACTGGGAGAAGGGACCTGAGCCCGGTTGGCCCATCCAGGATCGCGGACGATGCCCTTCCGCGACGAAGAAGAAGGTCGTCCCTCTATTGGGCGGTTTTGCCCCCGAGCTCTCTATAGCCCGTGTATCTGTGGGAGGGGCAATGAAGTAGTTCCATTATAAACTTAAAAAGTTCATGATTTAAGTGGAACAGATATAGATGTACTGACGTTTCAACCAGGGATTGGCCAGTTAGTTTTATTTTGCAAAAATCATAGAAATTACTACGTAGCTCGAATGAAAATAAGTTATATATGAAAATTGATCAGGAGAACACGTAGAATCTAAATAAAATATGTTTGAGACCTAAATATGATATTTATTATAAAAGTAGTGCAAAGAAGGATTAAAGTAATGAGTAATGCTTTAAAACCCTAGTTTTGGGTATTAAGACATTGAAAATGTCAAAAGCCTTTCTTTTATGATATTATCTGATCCTTTTGAGCATGATGATAATAAATGTAATCATGGTAATAATGACAAGGTATTTAGGATATCTAAGGGAGATATTCTTTAATGTGTGGAATTAGGGCTAAAGATCTTAATTTTGCTATGTTGTTAATGAACATATTCGATCTAAGTGATCTTAATAAGAGGATAAGATGGTTTTAGTAACTAGGGTTCACCAAATGTTAAATATGTGATGGAAATAGGGTTAATACCCTTATTCCTTATCCAAAACCTAAGCCCTAGATTAGGGCCGAGTAGGGTATAATGTATTTAATGTGTTCAGTGACACTTTAGAATTTACATAATGCAGATTATATGATGATTGCTTGATTTACTTTCTTGCTTGGACAATATGCTTGAGGTATGATTGAATGATCTGCATGGAAAAGGTATGTGGTTATGCTTATGAATAATCTCTTTAGTTTCACGGTAATTTCCGAACGTGTTTATCAGTTGCTTGAAAATAACTGTTGGATGCCTTTTATTTCATGCAACTATAAAGTGACTATGATTATCACCCTGAATATATATATATATATATATATATATATATATATATATATATATATATATATATATATATATATATATATATATAACTGGCTAGATCCAAATCCACCTCTGTGGCTTGTAAAGGCTAAAAAGGGGTAACCTAGAGTAAGGTCTAGGTTATTGTGGGTTAGAAACTAGGCTACCAAGTGTAGTGCCATGAGACCCTTTAGCATGCCATGAGTTAAGGAGTGGGCTACTTACGAGTAGTGCCATGTGACTCAACCCTAGAAACTGGTTCACTTATGGGTGGGACCATGAGGGGTTTAATGGGGATCTACTATAAGGAAAGTAGCATCCAGGTCCAGGGACAACACAAAGGACAAGGAATGCATGGATCACACAGTTATATTTAAAACGTAAAATTGTTTGTTAAAAGGTAATTGGGTGTAATACATTAATATCATAATTGCACGATTATTGTTTCCCCCACATACCAGCTTCGGCTGACCGACGTTTTGTTTGTCAGTGTTTTAGGTATAAAGCCAAAAGGACAAACAGTAAATCATCATATTGAGAAAAACATGAATTGAAATACAAGGAGGATTAGTTAGAATAGTGATTCACATGTGGATAGAAGGTTAGAGATCCAAATTTTCAAAAGGTATGCAAAAGTTTATTTTCATACAGCTTTTCAATTTAGTCTGTTAAAAATTAATAATTGTTCTTGGTTAATTTCCGAACCTTTGATCCGGAAGTTATGGGTGCGGCTTTGACCTCTCGGTCTCCCTTAATTGGGGGTTACCGGAAGGTGGGATTGTAACAACGATGGAGCTGCTGGTTAGGCAAGGAATCTTAGATAGCAGAAAACTACACTTCCATATCATACGAGAAGTTGTACAATGAATAGATGTGAAACATGCAAAATATCGACTAGAAGCAAATGTTGCTAACCCTCTACACAAGAGCTTACATAGCAGGAACATGATGGAAAAATTAAGATCACTTGGAATAAGATTAATGGTTGATTGGCTCTAAGTGAAGTGTGAGTCTATTGGTATATATGCCTAGAGATCCAATCATATGATGATTGTAATGGGGCATCATATGCTTGATTTTATAATGATAAATGTTATTATGTCTATTATTTTTATTTCAATCATTAGATGATGACACATACATAGTAGATGTCTAAAGAACAATGTTACCCAATGAAATATGTCTTCAGATTGAGGACCTGAACAATAAGATCATATGTATGATAAGAGTGTATACATTCTTGTTACATCCCTATCGGATATTACTATGGAAGAAAAAAAGACAACAATGATACATATGACTAGAGTGTGTGTTGGTTGATGATAAAGTCTCATCAGTCATGATATGTGATATCAAACTAAACACACATGTACATGTTAAAGAACAATGTATTAAATAGACACACGAGAGAGTGATACATGGAGACCATGGAATGGTAGTCAAAATCATCTCTCATAGTGACAGTGGTGATTGTGGTTCTTAGACCTAAAATCACTACACTCATCACATGTCACTTAATATATTTAGACATCATCAAATGTGACTTTGAATAAGGGTTACCATAAAGCTGATGGTCAGGTACACTGAGACACATAGGGATTGCATGTGAGTGATGTAGATGGGATTTGTCCCTCCTACAACCGATTGATATCTAGGCCACCTAATAAGTGAGATTGAGAAACATATGGCCATACTCATGTGAATATATATATGATATGTGAACTCGCATGCATCTCAGAGAGTTTGTTGTAGTTTAGGGAACATGGATTCAATGTTGAAGAGGATGACGATTCCATTCTGAGAGTTCAATCTGGATATGACAAAGGAACTATACAATCATGATAACACTAATCACAGATTGTAGGTTGAAATTTTCTCAAACTTTTTGAACTACTTGGGTAGCAATGTTATACTGATAGATATTGCTCATTACTTGTGATATCATAAGTTGGTTTTGGACATTCACTACCAACGTAATTTGGGACCTATAGGGTCACACGCATAGGATGCACTTGGAATAGGAGTTTTTTCATGAATGATGTTTAACTTGACATCTAAAGTATTTAGGTATTCAATTTAAAAAACGTTGGTTGAAAATTGACTGACTGGACTATCAACTGAATGGTTCAAGTCTTGAACCATTTGATTGGAGTGTCAGGTTAATTGAAATTGCATTGGATGGATATTGGTTGAGCTAAGGCATGAACCGACCGGTTCACTTAGTGAAATAACCGATTCAAGGTCTAAAACGACCTGTTCACTTTTGTGAACTGCCTGGTTCAATGATAAATTTGATTGGATCAAGGATTGATGCTGATGTCATATTGTGTAATAATCGAATATTAGTTTCCAGTACAATTTTGATTGGGAAACTTAGTGAAATGATTGATTCAAGGGTTGAACTGACGGATCACATGTAAACTGACCAGTTTAGTTCTAAACTAACTGATTCATCATTCAAAGGTTCTAGATAATTCATGAAATTAGTCTTTTGAATCATGGTTAAATTGAAAACCCTGACCCTGACCCTCCTATAAATAGAGGGGTATTCGAGGCTTTCAGAGATGCAACATCAAGTCTCTTTGGCAAAGAGTTGTCCTATCTAGTTGTGGTAACTAGAGAGCCCAAGAAACTCCTTCTCGTAAAAGTAAAGGATAACAACAGAGAGAAAATCGAGAGCGAGATTCAACCCTAGTAGATTGATGTTTGAAGGACAACTCCTTCCTGTTGTCTATGGTAGCGCAACGTGGAGTTTTCAGTGGTCTACATGGACTACTCTTGAGGAGAGGAGGCATTTGCCCTGCGAGGAGGAAAACAACCACCACTATTCGTGCTGCTACACTAGGAGGCTGTCATCACCAATTATTGTAGATCTGCTTGAAGAAGAAGCATGATGCAATAAGAGTTGGCACTGGACTGTTTTAAGACCAAGTATAGATGTTGGTACCTTCCTTCCTAGATACATTGTTGTTGATGCGATCTCACTAGTTTGGGAATCGAGCATTAATTTTTTTTTGTTTTCGCTGCCTAATCTATTTCCCAGATTTTCCAACAGAGTGTTACTTCCAATTTCAGTTTTTTTTTCATTTATTTATCTCTACATTTTTTTCATTAGTGCATCCCATGATAGGATCGTATGTTATAACAAGTTTGATTGTAGAAAATTTTGCTTAATGGGGGGAAACCTCGGTTCTTGGACCAACCAATATAGTTGTTCTCCTCTATATTGACTATAGTGTTTTCTTGGGGATGAACAAATATCTAAGCTTCGTGTGGAGGGTGGGTGGTACATATATTACTTCATACCCACATATATATGTATCCAACTTATCATCTCATCATTCAATTTATGTATTGCATTTAGGCTTACATTTTTCAATTTTTACCTTTTTTATAGTAATAAAAGCCATTATCTATCTGAAATAGATTCAAAGTATTGTTCACATACATACACTTTTTCATCAATAGACTCCCCTTAATTGAAGAAACAACTCATAGTAACCAAATTCTGAAACAAACCAATGGCTAGAAATCACCCCTTGTGGCCTAGGAACCAAAACATTATGTTTCCATGGAAAAGAGGCAAATATTTGAGGAACTGAGAGAGATCAAACATATTTTCCTTCTAACTAACTAATAAAAAAAATGTGGAATCATTACTTTCTCCCTTGTCATGTCTCTATTTGAGCACAATGGGGCCAAGAGAACAACCAATGCACTGAACTATAAATCAAGTTGCATGTTGATCCCACCCCTCTTTTACACATATTCTTCCATTTTTTGCCTTCTATTCATCAAGAAGAAATAAAAAACCATACAAAGTTCCAAACTTCAAGTTCGGGGTGGTTTTCTTAACCTTAACATTCATTGCCAAGTTTAATTTGGATGTTATCTTTTTGTTCTTTGAGCACAGTCTTTCTTAAGGACAAGCAAAGGTTTAAGCTTGGGGTAGTTGACAACACCCAAATTTATGCATTTATGCTAAACATTTATTTATGGTTTTGTGTCACTATAGCCTTAATATGCCCAAAATAACCCATGTTTATTATCTTTTAGTAATTTATGTCTTTTCTTAGAAAAATTTGCTCAACTAGCCAATTTTGGGACTTGCAGGCACCGAACCTGAAAAGACATATATTCTCCATGATTTCTCCCCAAATCCATATGTTTTTGTAGCAGCTAAGTCTACACCACGACCGCGGTCCTCATGGTCCAGACCGCGATCCCTTCATAACAAGCGGGTCGGTAGTCATAGCGCCTTGGCGAAAAATATTGCGATCTTCACAGTCGTGGTTCTAAAGGTTGAAGTCACCTCGGGCACCCAGTCGCGGTGTCCTACATTCGTGGGATGGGGTTTTCAGGTCTGCTTCACAGTCACAGTTCCTCAGACCGTGGTCGCCTTATTAACCGAAGTCACGGTGAAAAGGAGGTCAAGGTCGCGGTATCCCTGCACACACCGCAATCGCGGTCTCCCTAATCGTGAGCACCTAGGTTGCGGTACCGTGATCATTCACAGTGATCACGGTCTTCGATACCGCGATCACGGTCTTCAACTTGGTCGTGATCCAGACCACGGGCTGATTTGGTGCATTTTTGAGAATCTTCATCGACCTCCGCCACAGTAGAAGCTACCGAATCTACATCAAAAGTATCGACATCATGGACGCCATGAAGAGTGGTTTCAAAAAGCTCAAAAAGTCCATAACCAGGAAGAAAGGGGAAGGGAGCTCAGCATCACCATCGAATAAAGGGAGCCCCTACCCACAACACACCTGACAAACTATGAACCCAATATATGAAGATGAAGTTATGCTTTGTACATCAGGGTTCGGGTCACAAGAACTTGGCTCAAGCTTTCGCAGCCTTGTTGGCAGACCTATGGATACCCACAATGGTGAGTCAGTGCAATAAGCTTTAGGTGAGAGGACGTGGACAGAACGTCGTGATGTTGAACTCCAAACTTTGACTGGGTATCAAGATGGTCCGACAGTTCTTCATAGAGCTTCATCCGCAGGAGACCAGTGTTGATAGTTAGCAGAACGTTCAATTTTCCTACGACGGTCAACTTCCTCACGAGACTCTTTCCAGGGGAACAGACACCAGGCTGCTCATAGTGGTGTAACTCAAAGCTCAATCCCCTCACCATTATTTCTACGCATAAAGAAAAATCTAAGTTTTGATGCTTTTGTTGGAGACAAACGTAGACTTGCGGGACCGAGGTACGCCGATCTAGGAATGCTACTTAGACTCAGGATCCAAGAGCAAGTCAATAGATACCTTGCAGTTGTTCACCTTGATGTGCTCACATATGAATAGTGCAATGCTTACCATAGACATACTTGTGAGTTTTATGGAATGCTAGATCCATGCAAGGATCACCATTACACTGTATTACATTTTTGTCTCCTTAACCAACCCCACGAGGTTACAATGGAAAAATGCAACAATAGGTTATCAAGGTCTACTGAAGACTACGCTGAAATGACTAGGGGACGGCTGGAGACAATGGACCAAGACTTTAACGCAGTTCAAGTAGGGAAAATGATTACGGAGGAAGACAAGTACTCCACAAAAAGCTCCAAAGCCTCGCACATCCATAACCCAACAATTCATTATCTACATCAGGTACTAACAAACTGTGTCTTGGAAAAACAACAAAGTCAAGGGCCCTCAGTGCAGTAGACCTCTACATTTTGTGGTGTACAGTGGTAGGAAAGAAAGTGAATGTGGGAAACTTCATAATCTATCACATTCACAACTCCTTCAAGAAACATATCCAATTCATGCCAATGGATGGAATTATAACTTTTATGGCACACCATTTGGGAATTGGGGATGAACAGTTGGCACTCATGCATGATACTGCCTAGTGGTCAAGGCTAGACATAGACCACTTGATCTGTTCAGGAATGATCAGACAATGCAACACTGGCTATCTCTACACCTTTGGTCACTACAAACACAAAATTTTATTGCCGACAAACACATATTTTGCATGTCGAACGTCGTTTATGGATGTCTCTCTTTTGTATGCCCAGAGTAACATTCGTGAAACAAGTGGAGCTACAGGAGCTTCTTCTTCTACACCACCAGTGCCAAGGACTCATGAGGGAGGATAGTAGATGGGGGCAACCATCCACAACATATCTTATCAGGGAGGGCCCTATGTAGAGATGCCTACTATAGAGTATTCACAACCCCCTCCACATCAGTCATACATGCCAAATGATAATCAGGATAACTTCTATGACTTCATGTCAGGTTTCAGAGCTGGCTCCAGAAGGCGGTTCGACACATTGGAGCAAGACGTGCATTACCTCAGAGAAAGGTTTGACATGGTCTTCACCCAGAGCTTCAACAGTTTTATCCGCAACTGTTCCAGCAACCCCCCGGGTCTTATTATCAACATGGACCCCATGTCTATCAGCCGCCCCAAAGCTTTGATTAGGTAGTTCAATTTCGGCAAAACCTAAATCAAAACTTTGAGAACGCACTGAGTGGTCTAGACAACCTGGATCAAAATCTGAATAGAGACTACCAATAAGAAGCTTCTCTCCTCTTCACCCACCATGGCCAGAAGAATTGCTCAAGGACGAGAAAAGATTTTAAGCTTGGGGTGGTGGTCAGGGTGTACCCCCTCCTAATTTTAATTTATTTTAATTTTTCCATGGCATGCATGCATTCTTCCCTTTCTTTTCATTTTAAACTTTGTTTCGTAAGTTGTAGATTTGCAATTCAGGCTATGCAATGCAAATCTTATAGCTAAATGCTTGACCTTATGCCTAAATGCACAATTTTCATCTTAAACTACTTGATCTTTTGCTTGACTTGCTCATTGACTCTTTCCTTAAGTTTGGTATTAAATCTAAGGTTATTTGCCTTTTTCATATAGCTTTTTAGGTCCTCCTTCATGCATAGGCTTTGTATTATAGTCCATTGGGGTAGAGACTGGTTTGACTTTTGCCATATTGGCCTCTTGAAGCTGGTCCAAGACATAGCATTATTGTGACAAATTTCTGAGGTTGAGCAGAGGACTTCAACTCTGAGGAAGTATTGTGTGGTGCCTATATCTTTTGTGTGGAAATGTGCATGCAGGGACTACTTGAGATAGGATATCCCCATCGTATCATCTCCAGTGATGAAAATGATGTCATCAACATATACAACAACAAGAACATGGCCTTTAGAGGACTTGGAGAAGAGCAAGGAGTGGTCGTGGTTGATCTCTAAAAGTTAAGCTGAGTTAGGACATTACATTACTTGTTGAACCAGGCCCTTGGAGAATGCTTAAGGCCATAGGGAGATCGTCAGAGACAATATATTTTTTGAGAAGATGCCCCCTCGGCAACAAACTTGGGAGGTTGTTGCATGTAGACTTCCTCCAGCAGATCTCCGTGAAGAAATGCATTCTTTATGTTGAGTTGGTAAAGAGGCTAGTCAAGGTAAGCTTCAAGGGAGATAAGGATGCAAACAGATGCAATCCTTGCCACTGGAGAGAATGTCTCAAAGTAATTCACATGAAAGTTTGAGTGCATCCTTTGGCAATCAAACCTGCCTTGAGTTGTTCAACAAAATCATCCAACTTATGCTTTATAGAGAAAACCCATTGCCTATTGGTGGGATCACAAGATCACATGTCTTGTTTATGTGGAGAGCATGTATTTCTTCCATCATGGAAGCTTTCCATCTAAGATGGTGTAGAGCATCTGTTGGACACTTAGGAGTGTGTTCAGGGCGGCACCAAAGGATGAGGTAGAAGAAGAAATACATGCTAGACAACACATGCTGGAAATGGGATGCTTGATTATACAAAAATGTATACCTTTGCGTAGTGCCACTGGTAGATTGGATTGGTCTGAAACTGACGACAATGAAGCATATGCAACCATTGATTCATATTCCATGTGCCAGTTTGGTGTTGTGGATGGTGGAGAGGGTGGTTGTGTCAATGGAGTGAATGGATCAGGCAACAAGACCATAGTGTGTGTATGATCAGTGGGGGTGAGATAGATAAAAAGAACATTTCATCCTCATTAAAGGTGACACCCACAGAGATAGAGATGTTCTATCAGAGTTAGGTTCAAGGCATTTGTATCCATTTTAAGAACAAGGATAACTGAGAAACACCATTTGGATAGCTAAAACGGAAAGCTTATTAGCCTTGGGATCAAAATTAGGAACGAAGGCAACACAATTGAAAACCTGAGGCGGTAGAGGGAACAATGTGGATTGAGGGTAAATAATGAAAAAAGGAGTGCACTTCCTAAGAATAGAGGAATGTTGGCAATTAATAAGAAAGAAAGAGGTGAGGACCAAATCAGACAAAAAATACTTGGGCGAGTTGGCATGAATCAGAAGAGAGTGTGTAATTTCAAGTAAATGATAATTTTTATGCTCAACAACGTCGTTTTTTTGTGGAGAGTATGCACATGAGCATTGACGAACCATCCCTACATCGTAGAAAAAGGAGGAGACAACCTTTTGGATATTTAGGGATGTTGTCTGTTCAAAGAATCTTAACTAAAGTTGAAAATTGAATCGAAATAACTTGTAAAACTTGCAAGATAATGTAATGACTTCATCACGAGTGTGAAATAAGTAAAGTCATGTCATTATAGAAAAATCATCCACAAATATAGGAAAATAGTTGTAGGCATTGCAACTTACAGTCCTGAATGGACCACAGACATCAATATAAACTAAGTCAAATATACGAGATAATTGTTTATAGATACAGGCTGGAAACGACACACGATGGTGATTTCCTAGATGATAGGCATTACACCAATGGGAGAATAGGAAGATAAAGAACTGTATAATAGTTTAAGCTTTAAATGATCATGATGTAGATGCAACTAAAGTGGGATGGAGGTATGAAGGGATGGTGGCAGGCTAGAGGGTGGGGCAGAGAAGTAGTAGAGATCACTAGAGCCTACTCTCTGCCCAATCATCTTCAAATTCCTCCAATTCTGTAAAATAAAACTATATGGTTCAAAATTTACAAAACATTTGAGGGAATCTACCATTTTTGTTACAGACATCAAATTGTATGGAAAGTTTGGAACAAAGTGGACATCACTCACCTTCACTTTAGAAGAGATAGGAAGAATCCCACATAGTGTCACTCGTTTAACTGACCCATCGTATATAGTAATAGAGGAGTGATGATTAAATGAATTATATGTGGTTAAAAGATGGGACATACGACATCAAGCATGGACGTCCCAAATTTACCTTGAGGCGCAAGGGCTAGGTGGGCAGAAGAACTGATAGTAGGTAAATCCCCTACGTACCAATCTGAAGAGGTAAAAGCGGTGATGTTGTTGTGGAGAAGAGAATATCCATAATATTAGACAACTTGGTGAAGGCGTTTGTATTCCTCATGAGATAATGGGACATGAGTAGTTTGAGAAGATGCCTGTGGTGAAGGAATTACATGACCAATTATCAGGGTAGATGCTTGGACAACATGGGAATACCTCTTCCACATCCTCTCCTATAATGTGTTGGATATCCATACTTCCAGTGGCAAACATCTTCAATATGGCCCAACTTTCCATAATAAAAGAACTTCAGACGTTGGCTTCATGTACGACCATGACCTCTGGCTACCACAACCATTGTTGGTGGAGGTTCAAATTAGTAGGAGAAATGTGAAGAGAAAATATGCTTGGTTCATGGATGGAAAAGTTGCACCAGCTAGTAGTAGTTGTCGAATAGAAGCAAAGCAAGGATAGAGCTCATTAAGGAAATACCAAGTTATGAGAGATTCTCTTTCTTTGGTGACTTCTGCAAAGGTCATCAGGGAGAAAAAATTTAATTTGTTGGACAGGGCCTTCATTGCATCACAGTACTTGAACAGGGGTCGGTCCCCATACTGTTTAGAGAAGATTTTGTCCATAGTATTGTAGATGCACAAGCTGTCCTCCTCAGTGAAGAACGGGTTCATTTTGTGCCACATTGTTTTGGCACACTTACACCACATGAACTTGACAACAATGTAAGGTTCCATGTACCCCCAAATTCAGGAGAGAACCTGACTGTTTCGTGTAGTCTAAATAATATATGATATGGCAGGGGCATCCTCAATGATAAACTGAGAAACGTCTGAATATCGTTCATTCAAAATAGAAAGTTGTCATCATTAAGCTTAACGGAAGATATATGTGGCATATCATTGTAATGATAGTTGTTTAAGCAACATCACCCATGTTGTGGTGAGTAAGATACTGGATAATAGCATAGTACAAATAGATAGAAACCACCAGAATGGAACACGGTACAAACAGAAAGTGAAGGTACCATAATGTAACACAATACAAACAAAAAGTAAAAGTACCAAAATTATAGGAATGAAAACTCGGTAGAGGGAGGAGTAATACTATCAAAATAGAACTCGATAGGAAAAAAACAGTACTATCAAAATAAAACTCGGTAGAAAGAGGAGTAATATTACCACAATGGATCTCGGTAAGAAAATAAAAAAAATACTGGCATGGTAGGATAATGAACATGAAGTCCCCAATTTTTAACAAAGATACTCAGCCATGTGGACTAGAGTAACCACATGAAGACAATAAAAAACTTTGCCCCTTTTACTTTTTTGGTACTTCATAAATTAACAGAGTCTCGCTTTTTTTGTTATTATTGTAGCAACTAGGAATATACAGACACAAGATGAATCAAAATTGGCCACGACGCCAACAGGAAGCAGTAGCTGATCCGGTACGCCATGTAAAGGAGTAGTTGATGGATATGTCTATAAAGTATGGGTGGAATTTTCTGTAGCGACATCTTTGTCTTGAGAGGAGTAGATGACGGATTGCAACTAATGCATGCAAGAAGTTGCTTTAGCGGCAGCTCTTGTCTCGAGCGTGAGATCAGCTGCACAACCGTCGGGGAGGGAGAAAGTAAAGGAGGGAAAAGGAATGGATGGGAGGACTAGGGTTGGGATATTGCATCGATATCATGAAAAAGACTTTACTTCTCCGATTGGTTTGTCGTAATGAATCTGGAAAACTTATGAATTGAAGTTCCTTGAGAAGTTTTTCATAATTAGTTTAAAGTAGCAATTGTAATTTGAATTCCGTGACTTTCGGTGAGTTCCAGACTTATATAAACACAGTTCTTGAATTCCCTCTTAAAAAGAGCAGAAAATGAATTCGAGACAACTAATAACATTTTTTATACAATTATATTTCTTCATTCATTTTAAGTGACACAATTAAAATATTTTTGACTAGAAATATTAGCTGTGTGGATATAATACATTCTTAAAACCACAACATAATATGACAAAATATCATACACTACAATCGCACTATGTAAAATATTTTACACTATAACCACTATTATCAGTACGATCTACAAAATAAAAAACACAAACATCATGAAAAAAAACACGCAACACCATGTGAAAACAATGTGATTTACGTAATATATTTTTATTCTTCATGTTTAAACAATATGATGTCAAAAATGATAATTAACTGTAACCATGTACGAATAATATAGTAAAGTTCCCTAAAAAATAATGTAAAAATTAATTAATATTCTACATTAGGGAACTTTACTATATTATACACAAAGTGAAATATATTCTAAAAACAAGTTTTCTTGAAACAATGATGAACCAAAACTTATATTTACAAGAACATGAAATACGAATATTACTATAATACATTTATATATACAAAGTGAAATAAAAATATTATGATGTAATTTTAATTATAATATTGTATGAAAAGGTTATAATTGTACCATAATAATTTTTTTAAAACGAACAACATGTGCACCATAACCACTTGTTGCAGTTATTGTGATTTAAGAATATTATGATTTTTTATGGATATGATTTTTTTATGTCCTTGTCATCCTCAATTATTTATATTATACAATAAAAATTAACAATATTTTTAATAATTTCCGTATTTACACTTATAACACACCAATAATATGGAAGTGAATGAAACTTAAGTTTCAAAAACTGAACTAGAGTTTCTAGAAAATGAGTTCCACAGAACTCATGACTTACACCGAACCAATAGGAGCCTTAGAACAGGAGCACTGGGTATCCTATATAAAGGATCCAGGGAGTACATAGGCTAAATAGATAAGAGGAAAAATACAATGGGTCTAAGCCCAACTAATCAAATATACTAGCAGTTAGTGTAGTACAAACTAATAGTATTCTATGTATACAAATTTTTTATAAGTAAATACAGAGTATGAGAACATGAAATAGAAAACACAATATAACCATCATGAAAGAATGAGATTGTGTTATTAGTAGAATCGCATTAATGGTTAACACAAATTATGTGGAATCAAGATGAAAGAGTACGAAGGATAGATGAAAGAGATGAGAAACATATATAGAAGAAAAGAAAATGAAGACAAAGCATTGGAAAACAATGGAAGAAGTCAGGCTAAATATTAGGAACTAGGGGGAGTTTATTACTGGGCTAGGAGAGAGATAACATGGTAGTTAAAGAAAATGAGAGAAAATAGAAAATAGGAAAAAAGTGAGGAGAAAAAATCAATGGGAGTTCACGTTTTATTAAAATCTTTGATCCTAATTTGTTTGAATTACAAAATCATTTTCAAGCACTGGTCTTGTGATTAATGGATTTTATCTTTTATAGTAGTGCTAACTTTAAATTTTTGAATAATGCATAATTTGATAAATTGATAATGATTAAACAATTTTTTTTTGGGAACCATAGAGATTAATTTTCATTCATCCCTCTCTCTATTGCAGGCCAAATTTAGGAAACACAAACATTCAGATCTATATTGAGCCAAGGTGGCTTATTTGAAGAAAAGGGAAAAGGACTAGGGGAGTTTTTGGAAAACTGAGCTATGCCATTGACAACATTATTGTGCTTTCTAGATATGTGTGAGATGTGTGGTTTTCCCACATCTTCACATAGCATCCGAAGACGCCTCATCTGGGGATGAAGCAAGGTTGTGTAGGATTGATCTCAGTAGTAATATGAACCGCGATGAGAGCATCCGACAGGATGGCAGAGGAGTGCCACACTATGGTTTTGCAGAGCTCCAAGGCATATAGGATGCTTTGAACTGCAGCTTCCAACGCCGATCTGGCACAGCTGGGCGAGCCATAGCCCATGATATGTCTACCGTTCCTATCCACAACATGGATACCCAGTTCGGCTGCAACAGTTGATGAAGTGAAAGAAGCATCCACAAATATCAGGATGCTATGATTAGTAGGTGGTCGGTTCACTGGCATAGGCGTGGCAGGGATGTAGTGAGAAATGGCCAGGATGTTCAAAATAGCATGTGCTTTGTTCTTGATGAAAGCAACTTGTTGAGCCATTGTGAGAGACTGTTGGCTATGGACGAAGGCATTGCGATGAAGCCAGATGGCCCAGGTGGCCACCACATGGAATATGGACTCCTCATTGATGCATTGAGAAGAGAGGATCTCATGAAGCCAAGCGTCTTCTGCAAGCAAGAAGAAATGCGGTGGGGTGTTCATGGCGAACCAGACACCTTTACTCGGTGGGCAGTCCCGGAGGCAATGCAAGAGTGTGTCTGTGGCATTATTGCACATGGGGTAGGTGACTTAAGTAGGGATATGTCATCGTGCTTTATCCATATTTGTGAGCAAAGCCTTATGTTGAAGAAGCCAGAGGAAGGTCTTGGGACAGGCACAACTCCAGTTCTCATCATTGCCAGTTTGCAAGCTACTGTGAAGCCATTGATATGTTGATTTAGCCGTGAGCGTCCCTGATGCTGTGAGCGGCCAGTACCACTCATCGTCACCCGCTGCCATAACTGGTGGTGGGATGTGGCGGATGTGTTGCCAAGAGATCTTGGGGAGGTACTCGTGAATGAAGGCCCAATCCCAGTTTCCATCGTCTAGTGCCATAGAAGCAACATATAGGTCTTCAAGTCCTTGGGGCGGTGTGAAATTAGATTCCAGGTCACGCATGGAGAGGCCATGCATCCACTTTGCAAACCAGACATTTGTAGAACTGTCATTGTTAATGTTGATTCCAGAAGCTTGTTGGATGCTTGATAAGTTTTTTCGAATGAAAGCCCATGCGGAGGAACATGTTTTCTTAGTTGGTGTCCCATTATGCATATATTTAGCTTTCATCACACGTACCCAAAGAGCATGTGGATTGCTCATAAAGAGACATACATTTTTAAGCATAAGTGCTTGATTTTGAGTTCATTCTTCTTTAATTCCCAGCCCGCCTTCACTCTTAGACAGGGTGAGAACTTTCCAGGATACAAGGGAGATGTTGTGATGTGCCCTACCACCCGACCATATGAAGTTTTTGATGTGCTTGTTAATATCATCACAAAACGATGGGGATAGTTGAACAGACTGCATGGCATAGCTTGGAATAGCTTGTAGGGTGGATTTTGCGAGAGTGATCCATCCAGCGAGGGATAGGTAGCTGACTGACCAACTGGACATACGATCCTTGATGGTGTATGTGATCGTTGCGTGTGTTGATTTGTTTACCCAGTGGTGCAAAATGGGGATGCCCAGGTATCTTCCCAAGTCAGTAGTGCTTTGAATACCCAATCTTTGACAGAAGGAGGCAATGGTCTGACGTGATGTGTTAGGAGAGAAATAACATCTCAATTTTGCCTTAGAGATGATTTGTCCAGATGCAGTAGAGAAAAACTTGAGCATATTGTTGATAACTTTTGCTTGTGCGGTGGATGCTTCACCCATTAAGAGGATATCATCGGCAAAGAGGACATGCGACAGAGGAGGGCCATGGCAGGATAGTGAAATTGGCTTCCACTCACCACGTTCAATCGAGAGGGAGATGGCTTGACTCAACCTTTCCATACAAAGAATGAAGATATAAGGGATAATAGGGTCACCCTGGAGGACGCCTTGAGAAGCTTTGAACGGCTCAAGTGGGACGCCTTCCCATAGAATAGACCTGCTGCCCTTGGTCACAATTTGCATGATTATGCTAATGGTTTTATCTGGGAGTCCCATACGTTGTAGGGTGTCAAGAATGAAGGACCAACTCATTTTATCAAAAGCTTTAGCCAAATCAATTTTGATGCATGCCATCATTTTCCCCTGATGCTTGTAGTGCATGGTATGGATTACTTCTTGGATGAGGATGATGTTATCAGTGATCCTCCTGCTCGGGATGAAGCTAGATTGGGTTTCAGAAACCCACTTATGGAGAAAGGGTTTAATGCGTTCCACAAGTATCTTGGAGATGAGCTTGAAGCATGTGTTGTTTATAGAGATGGGTCTCAGGTCACCACATGACTGAGGCTGCTTGCATTTGGGAATCAGGACAGTGAAGGAATCAACAAGACAACTATCTATATCACCCGTGTAGAAGGTCATTCGTACGGTGCGGGTGACAGAAGGTCCCACATAGGTCCAATTCTTCTGCATGAATGAGTTGTAGACACCATCAGGCCCGAGCGCTTTATTGGGTGCCATCATGTGCATGACTTTCTTTACTTCTTCAGCAATAGGAATTTGATTTACGAGGGCGCAATCATCAGTATTAGGATGCAGAAAAGAGCCAGGGAAAGCCTCAGTAGACGCTAAGAGCGTTGGACGAGCAGGGGGTGCCGTCATCAGGTTGAGGAAGAAAGTGTGCACCATGTCTTTCACAATAAGCGGGTTGTCTACCCAAGTACCGTTTACATCTTTAAGGTGAGAGATTTTGTTGTGTCGTCTCCGAGCTTTGACATAGGTGTTGAAGAATTTGGTATTCTCGTCCCCTAGACTTGTCAATTGATATTGGCTCGCTGCCGCCAGTCAGCCTCATCTTTGAGAAGGATGTTGCTGTATGCATCTTGCAATATATCCATGGTGAGATTAAAGGAAAAGGAATTTGAAAGTTCAGTTAAAACCTGATGCTTTTTGAGTTTGTGTAAGATTTTGTTCTTCAATTTGTTGTTGGAATGGTGGTGCTCGTCGTCCCACTTCATAGCAGCTACACAGAAGGCAGGGAGGGCATCCATGAAACTTTTGCAAGGATCTCAAGTGATGTTGAGGAAGCTTTTAAAAGAGGGCATGAGGGATGAGCTATCTTTGGTGCAGAAAAAAATGAGGGCCTCAGTTGTTTGGTGGACTCGCATGAACAAGAAGCGGGTTGTGGTCACTATAGAGGCGAGGGAGGATAGTGATGGAGGTGGTACCAGCTTGAGCCATCCATAGCTGATTGGCGATGACCCTGTCAATCCGTTCAAGTAGTTGGAGGTGCTTAAAGGTGAAAAAGGGTCTGTTAGCTTTCATATCAGCAAGACCTATTTGGAGGAGGGTGGAGTTGAATTTTCTGCTGGATCGACGATCAAAAGAACGTCCACTGAGCTTTTCCAATATATCTAGCATTGTGTTGAAGTCACCGAATACTGCCCAAGCACCGTGGATAGTGGTGGAGATCTCACGCAGTCTGTTCTGGAGGTACGTAATCTCTCTTAGAGGGGTTGGGGCTCCCTTACACCACGACCAGGTGCCAGGAGTTGTTGATGAAACATTGGATGAATTGGCAGTGTAGCTGAACGACCTCAACTGAGCAACGGGCGTCATCCCAAAGGATCCAAATACCACCGGAGAAGCCAATGGCTTCCACACGATGGAAGGAGGTGAAACCAAGTTGTCGGATGACATTCTCAGCTTTAAAGCCACTAATACGTGGCTCGACAATAGCGAGCATGTGTAACTTGTAACACCTTTTGTAGTCTTTAAGAAGACAAATTTTCTTCTTGAAGTAGGCACCTTGTATATTCCAACAGAGGATGTTAAGCATTAAAAAAAGGATTAGGAGGGTGTGGTGCAACCATCAAGCAATGGCTACACAAAGTCCGATCGAGGTATCGTCACCGACCATCTCATCATCAGGGACTTCCATTGTCTTGTTGTTGAAATCAATAGCCTGCTTGGTCACTGGACCTTAGCTCATATTGCCCACATATTGTGCAAGTTTCCCTTTCTTTCTTTCCCATCCTAGAATGACATCTTGATACACAATCTTTCTACTCCTGAGAAGGACTCCCCCTCCGCTCCCCCTATCACCCCAATGGAACCCCTAGTGAGGAGAGTTGAGCACCACCGAGTTTTCTTTGGCAGTGAATTGGAAGGGGGGGTCAGTAGCAGTGTCTTGGTGCCTCCCCGAGCAGGTGTCATCATCAACCAAAGTGAGAGTATTATTACTACCACTATTGTTTCTGTTGACACCCGACAGAGGTTTGGGTGGTAGGTTTGCGCTTTGGCTTGCTTGTTTGTGTAGCTTTTCCTTTTGAATTTTCTTCTTCTATTTTTTGGATTGGACCGTTTGCCATTCACCCTCATCATCCAATCCTTCTTCAAGTGGTGGGGTATCAGCAGACTTTGGTGTCTCAGCCACCAACTTACTGGAGTCGACGTTGCCATCTGCATGACCTACTTGATCACGGGATGACTTCTTTGTTGTGGGGGGCGTCGTTCTGGTTTTTTTGCATGGATTTGTTGGGTGTATGCAGTAGTATTCAAGAGGGCAGGGCCCGACGAAGACGAGGGATCTGTAGGGATGAACAATGTGAAAAATGTGCAATCTTTATCCTCATGCCCAACCCTACCACACTTCATGCTGACAGTTAGCACGTTCTCGTACTCAAGCCTAAAGTATTCTCCATTGAGGTAGAAAGCTGGTAGTAGCGGTTTTTCAGTGTCCACTTGTACTACTAGTCTGGAAAACTTACTTCGATGGCCAGACAAGGTTGTGGTGTCCATCTTGATCGTTTTCCCCACAACATCACCAATACTGGATAACAGCTCATATTGGTAAAGGAAGACCGGGAGTTTAGGGATCCTTAACCAAACCACGAGTTTGCGAGGTATATGGTCTGTAGGATAAAAGGCTGAGGACCAAGATTGGATAGATAAATAATTCCTGAAGATCGTCCATGGACCTTCCGTTAGGGCATGTATGTAGTCATCGTGATTGCTCAATTGAATTATGTAGTACCCCAACTCCAGATCAACCACACGGAACTTCTCTGTTAACCTCCATAGGGATGTGATGGAGTTGACAAGGGCGGTGAATCCCACGTTGATCTCAATGACCTTAATAACGACTACAAACTTCCACAGCTCCAGAAGCGGCGGTAAGGCGTCCGGGTTGACAATGATATGGGGAAGGACGCCATTGCGGTCGGCGTGAATATCATCTGGCTTGAGAACATCTGGCGATGTAGGCCCAACCAGTGTTGGGGCACTGTCTGAGCGACTTGAGACCGCATCTCAGTAGGAGACTTGGTTGTGGGGATGATTCGTAGTCGAATTTAGGCACGACAGCAGATTCCTCAACCATGTCATCGACGCCACCATCCGAAGTCGGAGGGGGGTCATCTTCGAGCATATCCAGTAGGCTTGCCTTACTCCCAGCACCGGTGGTGTGGGCGATGTTGAAGTAACCTCTTCCCACACCACGACCATCACGGCCGCCGACGCCACCTCCACGCATGTGCGAGAATGCCGAAAATCATCTCCCAGGGAACCCTAGCTGTAACATCCCTGACCTGGGTTATACTCTAACCCTAGGTGTTTTAATTAAGAAATATGATTATAAGCTTAATTGCATATTGTGAAAAGTAATTAGGGCTCAAGAGGAACTTATATTGTAATTCTAGTCCTTTTTGAACATTGTTGAAATCAATGTTTTGTTGTTTTGGACTAAAGTGCAAATTACCCAAGTTGAGGGGTTTAAGTGCAAATTGTGCATGATAATATGTCACTCATGTGTTGAAGCATCATGAAAGTGAATATGATGTAGATGTATGGCTTATGGAAGCCTGAGTACAAAGAAAGAGCTGATAAAGCAATGTATGTGCATTAAAACCTAGTTTTGGTGTAATGTGTAATTTACCCAAAACCTAGGGTTCAATATGCAAATTACCACTTCAATAAGGTACCTAATGTTTCTTGGCATCATGTAGAGCAAATAAAATGAGAGGGGCATCTCATTTGAATTAAGTTGGAGGAGAGAGAATCTTGATATTAAAATAATCAAGATTTAATCTTAAGTGAAACCCTAATTCAATTTAGGGCAAAAAAATGATTGTATTAATTAAAGGGCCTTCAAAAAAAATGTTATTGGTTGATTTTGAATAAGGATGGACGCTCTTTTTCCAAGATAAGGAACGAAAATATCCTAAGGAGGTGAAATTCCACTCACCTTATTATAAGTTAAAGAATTCCCACTCAAAAAGATATATTAGTATTATAAGGGTTAAGGTGCTTAATTTCTTTTCCCTTAATTCATGGATAATGGAAGGGAGTTCGGTGTGGATAGAGATGCCCTTGCATGTAAGAAACCAAGGGGGAAGTGGTGGCAACAATTTTGGAATTTAAAAGACTTTTATAAAGTATCTTCTCTCTCCTCAATTTTCTTATAAAAGTACCTTTTCCAAGCCAAATGCGACCCCACTTCTTCTCCTTGCTTGCAAAACTGACCAAGAAGGCTAAGGACATCAGGGAGCACGTCCCCAACCTGTTGGTAAGCCTTTGATCTTCGTTCTTCATGATTTCATGGTGAAAATCATAAAACAATGTGTAATTCCTTCATTTCTTCACTCAATCTTCAATTCTAGCCGATCATTTCACTCCAAATCTTGAAGTTGAGCCTTGGAATAGTTCAAGAAGCTCCATCAACCATTAGAGCCGTGTATCTTGGAACTTGGAGATCAGATTTGAGGCGGGTTTTATAACTCAAACCCTTAATCATTGATATTGCATCAATTCTCTATACTTTGTTGATTGTTTTCTTTAATTTGATACACTCTTGTTTCTTTGCTGCAATTTCCATCAAGAACGGTTGCTGTTCTTGGTTGTTAGAAGGAAGGGGATGATGAAAGCATCCTAGATGCTTATACAAAGAAAAGTACCAAGCCAAACGGTTTTGATAGCTACTCCAAATCGTTTTAATTTGATTGGTTATGCGGTTTCAGCAAACCGTTTAAGGGCAAACGGTTTGAAACCATTTGGGAGAAAACAGTTTCAAAACCGTTTGAGATGGTTGACTAAGCGTTGAACGTTTGGTAAATTTGTTCCTAATTATGTATTATGATAACCCACAAAATTTGAAGGATTAACTCCCAAGGAATTGAGAGTTGAAGGCTTATCAATTAGGCAATCGAATTGAATTAAGTGCTGATTTTCAATCTGTTTAACTTGACCTTTTTGGGTAAACGGTTTCAAACCGTTTGAGATGGTTGACCAAGATTTGACCGTTTGGGATTAATGTTCCTAATGATGTTGGTTAATTACTCACCAAAGATTAGGGATTAACTCCATGGGAATCGTGAGTTGAAGGTTAATCAATTAGGAAAACCTAATTGGATTAAGTGCTGATTTTCAATTTGAGTAATTCGACTTTTTGGGCAAACGGTTTCAAAACCGTTTGAGATGGTTGACCAAGCATTGACCGTTTGGGATTACTGTTACTAATTGTGTTGGTTAATGACTCACCAAATTTTATGGATTCGTTCCAAAGTAATTGTGAGTTGAAGTCTATTCAATTGGGCAAACCCTAATTGAAATCAATGCTGAAATTCCAATGAGTTAATTTGAGATTTTGGGGTTGATTAGGCCAAACGATTTCAAAACCGTTTGGGGATCACCCAAACGGTTTCCAGACCGTTTGGGGATCACCCAAGACCGTTTGGAGGTCTGGTGTTAAGTATAGTTGACCAATTGAAGGTCCAAAGGTACCAAATCATATTGCAACTAAGTGCTGATTTGTTGATCAACTCAAAAGACTAAACCTTGATGGAATTTCACTAGAATCCAAGGTTTGGATGAGCCAAACGGTCTCAAGACCGTTTGGAGCTCATCCAAATGGTCTCAAGACCGTTTGGAGGTCACCCAAGACCGTTTGGAGGTCTAGGGGTGAGTATGGTTAAGCAATTGATGATCCAATGTTACTAAGTTAAAGTGTAATCAATTGCTGATTTGGTGATCAATCCAATGATCCAAACCTTAATTGGTTGACTTGGATTTTGATGATATGATGGGAAAACGGTCTCAAGACCGTTTGGAGGTCATCCAAACGACCTCAAGACCTTTTGGGGTCAGGTCATGTTCAATTTGGATGATAGTTCAATGGTTTCAAAGTAACTAATCTTGCATTGATGAGTGTTGAAGGATCATCGATTCCAAACCCTAATTTAATTGAATCAAACTATAATTGATGGATAATTGAGGGTCGAATGAGGGTCAAATAAGTTGAAGGTTGACCTATTTAACTCAATTGAAGTATGAGGATAGGTCCAATTGATGATTGGTTCCATGAATTCAATGATTGAAGGAATCAACATTGGAATCCCTAATTTAGGTTGATTCAATGTGAATCTCTAATTGAGGTTGATTCCATGTGAATCCCTAATTGAGGTTGATTCCATAAGAAACCCTAATTGAGGGTGATGCCATGAGAAATACCTAGTTGGGATGAATAGTAAACATTAAGTATAGGTAATGAGATGTGAAAGCCTAATGAAGGATGATGCTACATGCAATCCTAACTCTGATGAAGTATGATAGCATGTGAAATTCCAAAGCCCTAATAAAGGGTAAATGTATGTGAAACTCTAATTGGAGTTATAATACATAAAGTCCTAATCTTGGGCAATATGATAATGAATTATAATCCTAATTTTAAATAAGGGTATAAGGAAACCCTAGTGATGAAATAAAAGGAATTACCTTGTAAAGGTGAAACATTTCATGTGGTTGATTATAGGAAAGCTTATTGTAAGCAATGCCTTAATCTAAGATGGGTCCATATCATTAAAGATAGTGGAACCATTCTTATGTGTAACCTATGCACTTTATGGTAAGAGTGATAGGTTAGTGGATGAAAGGATTAAGATGGGAAATACCTTAATCCAAGATAAGTTGATAACTTAAGAAAGTAGTATGTGATGATCAATGATGAGTTAAAGGAATTAAATTCCATGAACTGTGTAAATAGGATTGGCTAACTCCCAATACCTGGAATAATAACACATGATTGGCTAACTCCCAATACCTAGAATGCACATGATTGGCTAACTCCCAATACCTGGAATAATAACACAGGATTGGCTAACTCCCAATACCTGGAATGCACAGGATTGGCTAACTCCCAATACCTGGAATAATAACACAGGATTGGCTAACTCCCAATACCTGGAATGCACATGATTGGCTAACTCCCAATACCTGGAATAATAACACAGGATTGGCTAACTCCCAATACCTGGAATGCACATGATTGGCTAACTCCCAATACCTGGAATAATAACACAGGATGGGCTAACTCCCAATACCTGGAATGCACAGGATTGGCTAACTCCCAATACCTGGAATAATAACACAGGATTGGCTAATTCCCAATACCTGGAATGCACAGGATTGGCTAACTCCCAATACCTGGAATAATAACACAAGATTGGCCAACTCCCAATACCTAGAATGCACATGATTGGCTAACTCCCAATACCTGGAATAATAACACAGGATTGGCTAACTCCCAATACATGGAATGCACATGATTGGCTAACTCCCAATACCTAGAATAACAACACAGGATTGGCTAAATCCCAATACCTGGAATGCACAGGATTGGATAAATCCCAATACCTAGAATAATAACACATGATTGACTAACTCCCAATACCTGGAATGCACAAGATTGGCTAACTCCCAATACCTGAAATAATAACACATGATTGGCTAACTCCCAATACTTGGAATGTATAGGATTGGCTAACTCCTAATACCTGGAATAATAATACAAGATTGTCTAACTCCCAATACCTGGAATGCACAGGATTGGCTAACTCCCAATACCTGGAATAATAATACATGATTGGCTAACACCCAATACCTGGAATGCACAGGATTGGCTAACTCCCAATACCTAAAATAATAAAATAGGATTGGTAATAACCCAATACCTGGAATAGTTGCACAAGATTGACATAGATCAATACATGGGATAGTTGCACATGATTGACATAGATCAATACCTGGAATAGTTGTACATGATTGACATAGATCAATACCTGGAATAGTTGCACAGGATTGACATAGATCAATACATGGAATAGTTGCACATGATTGACATAGATCAATACCTGGAATAGTTGCACAGGATTGACATAGATCAATACCTGGAATAGTTGCACAGGATTGACATAGATCAATACCTGGAATGGTTACACAAGATTGACATTGTTCAATACTTGGAATGGATACACAGGAATAATATAAGTTTAAGGCTTGTACTAGTTGCACAGAATTGGTGTAATCCAATGCCTGGAATATTTTTATAGGATTGGTATATACCAGTGCCTGAATAAGAGATGATGATGTACACTCTCATGTCCAATATAACCAAAATTTGTTTAGCCGATTGGCTAAGGCCAATAAGTTGAAACAAGAATGTCTCATGGGTGACAAATCAAGATAATGAGTGTCATAAGAGAAGTTTGACATGATGGTATAATATGGAGGATAAATGATATACATGTTCTTCCTATTCCTTATTAAGAGAATAGTTGATCTATTGTTCTATCATGAATAGTTACAATGCTTTAAGATGCGAATGCTTTAAACTGCTTATCCTCTACCTAGTTTTATATCATTAAATTGCAATAATAATGTTTTGGCAGAGAGTTATATCTCTCGCTGGGGCAATTTACAATTGTCTCACCCCCGTGGGATCCAACATTTTTAGGTGGATGCGGATAAAGAGGCAAATACTCTTTTGTAGGAAAAAGGAAAGCAACAACTTGGACAGCAGTGAGATCTCAGGTGGAGGCACTGACTGTCAAGTCATATAGCTAGAAGTCCTATGTGTCGTCTTTGTACTCTCAGGTCCTCAGAGTTTATAGTTAGTGTTTTAATGAATCGATCTGAGATATTGGCTTGATGCCTCGAGGTTTTATGATGTATGTATATAATGTCATAAGACAACTGATGTTGTATTTCTCAAGAAGAGATAGTACAGACATGTACTTTGAAACATGATGTAAATGTTATTCTATGGTTCTTGTTGAAAAGATTTCCTATGATTGGATTTCTTTGCAAAACGTTTTAATTTTTCTTTAGTGATTTTTGGTAATCTGCTGTTAGTGATTTCTTCCGCTTAGTTAATAATGTTTGTCCGATCGACGTTGTTACAATTGTGGTATCAGAGCTCTAGGTTCGCTGAGTCTACAGAGACATAGGACTAAGGTATCGAGTCTATGTTAGTGTCCTCCAGTATACCCTATAATGATTTCTGCTTGTCCAGAGAAAGGGTAAAGTTTAAAATGACTGGAGAACACAAGGAACACATTGCTGAGAGCAATGTTGTTGCACCAAGAAGAGGTGCAAGGGATCAGGAAAGAATAGAATGAGTGCCTGAGAATCCCCATTAAGACCTGATCAGGATAGAGAATCCTATGATCATGCTCTTGTTGGGAAGATTAGGGCAACAATAATGCATTTAGGGGACTGGATACTAGCCTTACGATCTAGGTTGTCAGTCCTTAATACAGAAAGCTTGAGCTTTAAAAAAAAATTCCTGAATGACTTAGTCATGTTGGAACAAAGGAAAATATGGAAAAGATTAACTTATGGAAAGGAAGTAGACTCTGCCATGAGTTTAGATAGATAATAAATCTGTGATGGAAATGCCCAAGAAGGGGCAATAAGCTGAGAAGTATGGAATGGTCTCTATAATTCTAGAGACATTTGCCTAATGGTTTTAAAAAGCCAAGTTTTTGGTACTAATAGTGCAATAAATGCCTAGTGTACCAGGGCAGTAGCCACTGAGTAAGTGCAAAGGTCTTAACCTTTCACCTGTAAGATTCCATGGCTTAGTTTTTGTTTCAGTAATAAGACTAATAAGACCATGATGTGAGGACAAGGTATGTTATAAATGTATACATGTTAAGTACACTAAACCCTTTTTGTTATAAAAAGGAGGATTGTTGATTTTGTTTTCCCTATTGGTTGCTATATAGGGAAGAAATGATGAGAACTAGAATTTGAATTCTGTTCAATATTCTTTTAAATGCTCTATATTGTTCTTACCTCTATGAAAGAGGAAGGGGTATAGGAGAGATGTCTGGATAAAATCCAAGAATGTTGAATCTTATGTTTATGATAATATGAAAAGCAAGGAATATGATAGCATGTAAGTGCATACTACTTTATCTCAGTATTTATATACCCTGGCCAGGTATACAACTATTGATGATAAAGTGAGTATGGAAACTCTTAGATTGTAATCTCTCTGATTGCCCTGATCAAGCAGTCATTCTGATATAATGTAATGAGTATCATGAAATAAGAAATATGGAATGAATAAATGTGTCATGTCCTAAGTATAAGAAAGACAAATCTGAGATAACTTCAGATGAACATGTTTTTATGAGGAAATAAAAGTATAATCCTCATAAGATAAGAATGAGAATAAGGGATAATGACATGAAATCATCCTTACAAATTCCTATGCTGAAGGCAAGGAACTAGAGGATGAGATGAGGAGGAAATATCCTACTCTTTTCTTTTAATGTTTTGTTGATGATTTCGGGGACGAAATCATTATAAGGGGTGGATAACTTGTAACATCCCTGACCTGGGTTATACTCTAACCCTAGGTGTTTTAATTAAGAAATATGATTATAAGATTAATTGCATCTTGTGAAAAGTAATTAGGGCTCAAGAGGAACTTATATTGCAATTCTAGTCCTTTTTGAACATTGTTGAAATCAATGTTTTGTTGTTTTGGACTAAAGTGCAAATTACCCAAGTTGAGGGTTTTAAGTGCAAATTGTGCATGATAATATGTTTCTCATGTGTTGAAGCATCATGAGAGTGAATATGATGCAGATGTATGGCTTATGGAAGCCTGAGTACCAAGAAAGAGCTGATAAAGCAATGTATGTGCATTAAAACCTAGTTTTGGTGTAATGTGCAATTTACCCAAAACCTAGGGTTAAATATGCAAATTAACACTTCAATAAGGTCCCTAATGTTTTTTGGCATCATGTAGAGAAAATAAAATGAGAGGGGCATCTCATTTGAATTAAGTTGGGGGAGAGAGAATCTTGAAATTAAAATAATCAAGATTTAATCTTAAGTGAAACCCTAATTCAATTTAGGGCAAAAAAATGATTGTATTAATTAAAGGGACTTCAAACAAAATGTTATTTGTTGATTTTGAATAAGGATGGACGTTCTTTTGCCAAGATAAGGAACGAAAATATCCTAAGGAGGTGAAATTCCACTCACCTTATTATACGTTAAAGAATTCCCACTCAAAAAGATATATTAGTATTATAAGGGTTAAGGTGCTTAATTTCTTTTCCCTTAATTCATGGATAATGGAAGGGAGTTCGGTGGGGATAGATATGCCCTTTCATGTAAGAAACCAAGGGGGAAGTGGTGGCAACAATTTTGGAATTTAAAAGACTTTTATGAAGTATCTTCTCTCTCCTCAATTTTCTTATAAAAGTACCTTTTTTAAGCCAAATGAAAGGCTTTTACGACCCCACTTCTTCTCCTTGCTTGAAAAACTGACCAAGAAGGCTAAGGACATCAGGTAGTACGTCCCCAACCTGTTGGTAAGCCTTTGATCTTCGTTCTTCATGATTTCATGGTGAAAATCATAAAACAATGTGTAATTCCTTCATTTCTTCACTCAATCTTCAATTCTAGCCGATCATTTCACTCCAAATCTTGAAGTTGAGCCTTGGAATAGTTGGAGAATCTCCATCCACCATTAGAGCCGTGTATCGTGGAACTTGGAGATCAGATTTGAGGCAGGTTTTATAACTCAAACCCTTAATCATTGATATTGCATCAATTCTCTATACTTTGTTGATTGTTTTCTTTAATTTGATACACTCCTGTTTCTTTGCTGCAATTTCCATCAAGAACGGTTGCTGTTCTTGGTTGTTATAAGGAAGGGGATGATGAAATCATCCTAGATGCTTATCCAAAGAAAAGTACCAAGCCAAACGGTTTTGATAGCTACTCCAAATCATTTTAATTTGATTGGTTATGCGGTTTCAGCAAACCGTTTAAGGGCAAACGGTTTGAAACCGTTTGGGAGAAAACGGTTTCAAAACCATTTGATATGGTTGACTAAGCGTTGACAGTTTGGTAATTTTGTTCCGAATTATGTAGGCTGATAACCCACCAAATTTTAGGGATTAACTCCCAAGGAATCGATATTTGAAGGCTTATCAATTAGGCAATCGAATTGAATTAAGTGCTGATTTTCAATCTGTTTAACTTGACCTTTTTGGGAAAACGGTTTCAAAACCGTTTGAGATGGTTTACCAAGAGTTGACAGTTTGGTATTAATGTTACTAATGATATTGGTTAATTACTCACCAAATATTAGGGATTAACTCCATAGGAATCGTGATTTGAAGGCTAATCAATTAGGGAAACCTAATTGGATTAAGTGCTGATTTTCAATTTGAGTAATTCGACTTTTTGGGCAAACGGTTTCAAAACCGTTTGAGATGGTTGACCAAGCATTGACCGTTTGGGATTAGTGTTACTAATGGTGTTGGTTAATGACTCACCAAATTTTATCGATTAGTTCCAAAGGAATTGTGAGTTGAAGTCTATTCAATTGGGCAAACCCTAATTGAAATCAGTGCTGAAATTCCAATGAGTTAATTTGAGATTTTGGGGTTGATTAGCCCAAACGGTTTCAAAACCGTTTGGGGATCACCCAAACGGTTTCAAGACCGTTTGGTGATCACCCAAGACCGTTTTGAGGTCTGGGGTTAAGTATAGTTGACCAATTGAAGGTCCAAAGGTACCAAATCATATTGCAACTAAGTGCTGATTTGTTGATCAACTCAAAAGACTAAACCTTGATGGAATTTCACTAGAAGCCAAGGTTTGGATGAGCCAAACGGTCTCAAGACCGTTTGGAGCTCATACAAACGGTCTCAAGACCGTTTGGAGCTCACCCAAGACCGTTTGGAGGTCTAGGGGTGAGTATGGTTAAGCAATTGATGATCCAATGTTACTAAGTTAAAGTGTAATCAATTGCTGATTTGGTGATCAATCCAATGATCCAAACCTTAATTGGTTGACTTGGATTTTGATGATATGATGGGAAAACAGTATCAAGACCGTTTGGAGGTCATCCAAACGACCTCAAGACCGTTTGGGGTCAGATCATGTTCAATTTGGATGATAGTTCAATGGTTTCAAAGTAACCAATCTTGCATTGATGACTGTTGAAGGATCATCGATTCCAAACCCTAATTCAATTGAATCAAACCCTAATTGATGGCTAATTGAGGGTCGAATGAGGGTCAAATAAGTTGAAGGTTGACCTATTTAACTCAATTGAAGTATGAGGATAGGTCCAATTGATGATTGGTTCCATGAATTCAATGATTGAAGGAATCAACATTGGAATCCCTAATTGAGGTTGATTCAATGTGAATCTTTAATTGAGGTTGATTCCATGTGAATCCCTAACTGAGATTGATTCCATAAGAAACCCTAATTGAGGGTGATGCCATGAGAAATACCTAGTTGGGATGAATAGTAAACATTAAGTATAGGTAATGAGATGTGAAAGCCTAATGAAGGATGATGCTACATGCAATCCTAACTCTGATGAAGTATGATAGCATGTGAAATCCCAAAGCCCTAATAAAGGGTAAATGTATGTGAAACTATAATTGGAGTTATAATACATAAAGTTCTAATCTTGGGAAATATGACAATGAATTATAATCCTAATTTTAAATAAGGGTATAAGGAAACCCTAGTGATGAAATAAAAGGAATTACCTTGTAAAGGTGAAACATTTCATGTGGTTGATTATAGGCAAGCTTATTGTAAGCAATGCCTTAATCTAAGATGGGTCCATATCATTAAAGATAGTGGAACCATTCTTATGTGTAACCTATGCAATTTATGGTAAGAGTGATAGGTTAGTGGATGAAAGGATTAAGATGGGAAATACCTTAATCCAAGATAAGTTGATAACTTAAGAAAGTAGTATGTGATGATCAATGATGAGTTAAAGGAATTAAATTCCATGAACTGTGTAAACAGGATTCGCTAACTCCCAACACCTGGAATGCACATGATTGGCTAACTCCCAATACCTGGAATAATAACACAGGATTGGCTAACTCCCAATACCTGGAATGCACAGGATTGGCTAACTCCCAATACCTGGAATAATAACACATGATTGGCTAACTCCCAATGCCTAGAATGCACAGGATTGGCTAACTCCCAATACCTGGAATGCACAGGATTGGCTAACTCCCAATACCTGGAATAATAACCCAGGATTGGCTAACTCCCAATACCTGGAATGTACAGGATTGGCTAACTCCCAATACCTGGAATAATAACATAGGATTAGCTAACTCCCAATACCTGGAATGCACAGGATTGGCTAACTCCCAATACCTGGAATAATAACACAGGATTGGCTAACTCCCAATACCTGGAATGCACATGATTGGCTAACTCCCAATACCTGGAATAATAACACAGGATTGGCTAACTCCCAATACCTGGAATGCACAGGATTGGCTAACTCCCAATACCTAGAATAATAACACAGGATAGGCTAACTCCCAATACCTGGAATGCACAGGATTGGCTAACTCCCAATACCTGGAATAATAAAACAAGATTGGCTAACTCCCAATACCTGGAATGTACAAGATTGACTAACTCCCAATACCTGGAATAATAACACAGGATTGGCTAACTCCCAATACCTGGAATGTACATGATTGACTAACTCCCAATACCTGGAATAATAACACAGGATTGTCTAACTCCCAATACCTGGAATGCACAGGATTAGCTAACTCCCAATACCTGGAATAATAATACAGGATTGGCTAACTCCCAATACCTGGAATGCACAGGATTGGCTAACTCCTAATACCTGGAATAATAAAATAGGATTGGTAATAACCCAATACCTGGAATAGTTGCACAAGATTGACATAGATCAATACCTGGGATAGTTGCATAGGATTGACATAGATCAATACCTGGAATAGTTGCACAAGATTGACATAGATCAATACCTGGAATAGTTGCATAGGATTGACATAGATCAACACCTGGAATAGTTGCACAGGATTGACATAGATCAATACTTGGAATCGTTGCAGAGGATTGACATAGATCAATACCTGGAATAGTTGTACAGGATTGACATAGATCAATACCTAGAATGGTTACACAAGATTGACATAGTTCAATACTTGGAATGGATACACAGGAATAATATAAGTCTAAGGCTTGTACTAGTTGCAAAAGATTGGTGTAATCCAATGCCTGGAATATTTTTATAGGATTGGTATATACCAGTGCCTGAATAAGAGATGATGATGTACACTCTCATGTCCAATATAACCAAAATTTGTTTAGCCGATTGGCTAAGGCCAATAAGTTGAAACAAGAATGTCTCATGGGTGACAAATCAAGATAATGAGTGTCATAAGAGAAGTTTGACATGATGGTATAATATGGAGGATAAATGATATACATGTTCTTCCTATTCCTTATTAAGAGAATAGTTGATCTATTGTTCTATCATGAATAGTTACAATGCTTTAAGATGCGAATGCTTTAAACTGCTTATCCTCTACCTAGTTTTATATCATTAAATTGCAATAATAATGTTTTGGCAGAGAGTTATATCTCTCGCTGGGGCAATTTACAATTGTCTCACCCCCGTGGGATCCAACATTTTTAGGTGGACGCGGATAAAGAGGCAGATACTCTTTTGTAGGAAAAAGGAAAGCAACAGCTTGGACAGCAGTGAGATCTCAGGTGGAGGCACTGATTGTCAAGTCATATAGCTAGAAGTCCTATGTGTCGTCTCTGTACTCTCAGGTCCTCGGAGTTTATAGTTAGTGTTTTAATGAATCGATATGAGATTTTGGCTTGATGCCTCGAGGTTTTATGATGTCTGTATATAATGTCATAAGACAACTGATGTTGTATTTCTCAAGAAGAGATAGTACAAGACATGTACTTTGAAACATGATGTAAATGTTATTCTATGGTTCTTGTTGAAAATATTTCCTATGATTGGATTTCTTTGCAAAAAGTTTTAATTTTTCTTTAGTGATTTTCGGTAATCCGCTGTTAGTGATTGCTTCCTCTTAGTTAATAACGTTTGTCCGATCGACGTTGTTACACTAGCAGAGCGTTGTGATAGGGTTTGTGTTAAAAGAGTTCATTAACCAATGATTAAACAATTTTGAAAATATAACACTTTGTTTAGTTAAGATATATCCCTCAACCATTTTTGTTGAAAAAAATAATTCAGAGAGTAGACTTTCATGTTGCAAAAGGATTATATGTCACGTCTATTACAAAATTATAAAATAGGATTCATCAAAGATACAATACATATTAAAAACCATCTACTTTGAATTAAAATCACAACATGTGAGATTAAGTGCACCAACAAGTGGTAAGTTAAAGTATTTACATCTAAAATTTCATATAAATAAACAAAATATGAATTATATATTTGAAGCTATGTTAGGTATTTACATTCTATATAGGGTAGTAAGCTTCAATTTTTAAAAGACACACATACCTTAGTTCATAGAAATTACGATATTCTTTCCAAAATAGTTTCTTTTAAAAAAAGGTGTTGATATGCAAATACTATTTCACATTCACAAAAGTAACTATTTATTAAAAATATTATATGCATCTTGTTTGTGTCAATCAATGATGTAACATTGTGGTCTATACTTATATAACAACGTTTAGTTTCATGTTTTGAAAAATGTTTTAAAGTTTTTTAGTATAGGAACTAAATTTATCTCTGGTTCTTGTTCATAATCATTTTTCACATATGGGTTTGATTCTTTTTTATCTAAAGATAAAATAAAAGTTGCATCCAAATTGTCATATATGCAATTTAATATAGTTGACCAAATATGAAATTTGACCTTGTCATTAATAAGAAATTCCATGTGATATGCAATTTAGGCTTTTGTCATTATATTAAAACTGAACATATCTTGCAATAATAAGAATCCTTCCTATGATTGAGATTTTTATCTCTACATTCAAAATGAACTTAACACATGCACAAGATTATAAGTTTTTATCAAATTTGAAATTGGAAGAATGTCACTCAAGATTTCATTATTTAAAATCAGTCATCTTTCAATTCCATCATATATTAAATTTAGTAGCACATATGAAAAGTAACAAAATGGAGGAAGGTAAAAGTAAAATTAAAAGCAAGCCATTGGATAAATATTTTTTAGTCAGACTCCTACTTGTAGTGATATCCTTCTTGACAAATTGTTTCAACATTTTCTTATATTTGATACTCTAATACTTAGTTGAAATCAAATTAAGTGTCAAAATAAGATTGAAATACGAAAGTGTATAACAAATATGTAAGTATTGATATTATAAAATAAAATGAAAAAGGTAGATATATATATATATATATAATAGTGGAATTTAATATACTTTTTTTGCATAGATAATTATTTATGTATTTTTGTTTTACATTTCCATAATATATTAAATTCAATAACATATTAAAAATAATAAAAAATGAAGTAGGTAAAAAGAGATAAAAGCAAGACATTGGATATATATTTTTAATCATACTATTAATTATTGTGATATCCTACTTGACAAGTTCTTTTCTACATTTTTTTATATTTGATACTCTAACATATACTTGTAACCAAATTATGTGTCGAATAAAGATTTAAATTTGAAAAGTATAACAAAAATTTTAAATATTGATATCCTAAAATAGTTGAAAGAAAAAATTAAATACAAAATATTTAAAATTAATTAACGTGCTTTATTTTGCATGGTTATATATTACAATTTATTTGTTTGTCAATTACATCATATGTTAAATTCAATAATCAAGGAAAAAGAAAAAATGGACATATGTAAAAGGAAATATAAAAGCAAGCCATTGGATATATACATTTTTAATCAGACTCCTACTTATAGTGATGTCCTACTTGACAAATTGTATTCTATAATTTTTTATATTTGACATTGAATGAGTTAGTCGAAGTTAAATTATGTGTTGAAAATAAATAAATTTGAAAAGTATAACAAAGTATCTAGAATATTAATATTATAAAATAAAATATAAATGTAGAAAAAATTATATAGAAAATAGTTGGAATTAAATGACATACTTTATTTTTCATGGTTTTGTATTTAAATTTATTTCTTTGTCCATTCGATCACATATTAAATTCTATAGCATATGCAAAATAACAACAATGGAAGCATGTAAAAGGAGAAATAAAAGCAAGACATTGTATGCAAATTTTTTAATCTGACCCCTAATTATGTTGATATCCTACTTGACAAATTGTTTTGTACGCTTTTTTTATATTTGATATTCTAATTGTTAGTTGAAATCAAATTAAATGTCATAAAATATTAAATTAGAAGTCTAAAAAATATATAAATATTAATATTATAAATAAAATGAGAAAATCAAGAAAAAAAGTAGAAAATAGTTGTTGTAAAATGACATACGCTCTTTAAATTAGTAAACTATAAAATAGAAAATAAAAAGACATGTTGTGTAATTATAACAAATAAAACGAATAGAAATACATCATTATAGTTTGAAAGAATGCATTCATTGAATGGTTAATACAAGTGTGTCATGCATGTCAATTTTTTTATTAAATTTGAAATCTAACAACGTAAAATATGTATGGTATGGAGATGATGATTTCGATTTTGCAAACTGAGAAAAAAATTTAAATCTGTTGTCATATATTGTTAAAATCAAGAAATATTTAAAGGATTTAAATTTCAAAAGGTTACCGTAAATTGGATTACACTCATGGTGAAATGAATACAAGATTCTGAGACACATGCTAAAAAATTTTGAATAAATATATAGAATATAATATCTAAGTTGAACTGAAGTAATTTTTAAATATGATTTTTACACCACAAATATTTTGCTATACTGTATACGAATATACAATATATTACAAATACATAGTCTTATGCAAATAAGATGGATTAAAAGAGAAGTTTGAATCATATAATTGGGCAATTATTTTACAAATAGGATAAATAAATAAACAGTCGAGGAAATATGACATGAAATGCATCAATTTCACAAAATTAACTCACATTCACATACAATTGACGCTAGTACGTTTCCGACATGTTCTGAGGTGGTGTTGTAGTATCAATCTTAATGAAACACAAAATGAGACTTTTTTATCTCACTAACTAACGACTAAAAAGATGCACATGTAAGTCCTTGGTATACCCGTATATGAAAGAACATATTATATAAGTGACAATGTGTGGACAATCGATCTTATTAGCCAAAATTGAAAAGGCAAACTCATGTTTAAGAAGATTTGGTCAATTTAATATCTTGCACTGTCTTTGTTGGAAGAGTGGCCGGCCATGTAGTGGTGTAATCTGTCAATATGTACTTATTTATAATGATTAAAGCTACAGCCTAATTAGCCACTCATTCATTCACATTTCACGGCCACATTACAGTTCTGTGATCTAACAAACACTGATGGTGCAAATATAATATAGTACCTACAAATGTAAAGATCAATCATAGATATATAGAGCAACGTGTGATCTAACAAACACTGATGGTGCAAATATAATATAGTACCTACAAATGTAAAGATCAATCATAGATACATAGAGCAACGTAGAAGTGTACAAACAGGTGTTGTGTTATCCATGCACAACTCAGATGTGCGTCACAGACATGGACGATTGGGCCACTCTGTGTTGCCCACGTGAATGTTGTCCATTTCCTTTATAGCAATGTCGCTGAGTGATTCTTGAGTCTATCCATTAGCTGTTTGGTATTTAACAACCAGGACGGAAGTTGCAACCTATGTAATTAAGAGGCAAGTTGTCACATTTTGTTGAGGAGGTAGAGTGGTGGCAGTTCTGTTGCGTCTGGCTACTGTTGGTGGCGCCAGCCTACACCAATCACCAAAACTGCATATGTCGAACAGTGGTGCAATCGCCGTCCATGATGTAGCCCTCCCAAGCTTGTTGAGCAACACCCAATTGAGTAGCACGTGGATGTGAAATCCGACTACTGATATCACTATCATGACCCAGACCTTGCTCTTATGTTGAAGAACTTCCAGAATGAGAAGTTGAAGACGTACACGAATATCTAGGTATGAAGGACCAACAGGAGCAGGGTGGTCGGCAAAGTTGAAGGTGATAAAAGCCAGGGAAAGTTTGGCCGCATGTAGTGGTGGAGGCCGAAACTTATCTCCAAGTGAGACACCACAAAATGAAGTGATACGTTGACTATAGATTGTAAATAAACTTTAGTTATAATATGAATATGGAACAAAACGCATAGTTGATACTTGGAAAAAGTACATACTTGCAACTTCTTCAAGATGTGGCTGTAGTGTGGCAACTTGGGTAGATGATGTTAATGACCAGTTGCTTTTCAATATTTGAGATGCTTTCCAGCATAAAAGACCAAAGAAATCAGGTACATTCATGTGGGTTGCAGAATACGACTAGTTTATATGTATAGAATCTCAACGTCTTCAAAACATCGAACAATTTAGCTATTTTTTGCATTTGCTATCTGAATACAGGGACACCACAACATAGTCGATTGGATAGAATACCAAAGGTAAGCGATAGTTGGAATAGGAGAGAACAACGAGGACCTTCACTAATGATAGTAGGTATTCAAAAACTTCAGATCAACGGAATATATATATATATATATATATACAGATATATATATATATATATATATATATATATATATATATATATATATATATATATATATATATATATATATATATATACAGATACATATATATATATATATATATATATATATATATAGGTATATGTATATATATATGTGTGTGTGTGTGTATATAGGTATCTGTATATGTATGTATATATATATATATATATATATATATATATATATAGGTATATATATATATATATATATATATATATATAGGTATCTATATATATATATACATATATATATATATATACCTATATATATATATATATATATATATATATATACCTATATATATATATATATATAGGTATCTGTATATATATATATATATATACATATATATAAACATATATATATATATATATATATATACATATATATAAACATATATATATATATATATATATATATAAACATATATATATATATATGTATATATATATTTATTTATTTATATATGTATATATATATATGTATGTATCTCTCTCTCTCTCTATCTATCTATATATATATATATATATATATATATATATATATATATGAGATTAAGAGAGAAAGATTTCACCCCCCTCTATATATATGTATACACATATATAAACATATATATATATATATATATATATATATATATATATATATATATATATATATAATAGACATTTTCTTTTATTATATGCTCTATGAATATCATATTGCAATGATTTTTGGTACACATCTTATCTAAGGGGTATACTATACATCCATAAGGTTGGATTATTCAATACAATTTTACAATCCCCAAAAATGAAGGTGGGTACATGTAAGCTACATGTACTCGGGTACACAATTCTTTTAGCCTATATATATATGCGAACCAATGAGGTACAATAGAAGAAACAAATATAAATTCAAGAAAAGGAAAAGGTTTGGATTCAAACCTAAACCGAAACAAAAATATTACAGAAGAAAGAAAAATTATAATAAAAAGAAACCAAAAGAATGTAAATGCTTTATATGTCAGGATATAGGACATTATGCTAATGAATGCCCAAAAAGAGGATCTAAGAAGATTAATCAAAAGCAATTCAAGGAAATTATAGAAGAAGAACTTTCTGAGATCGAAAATATTCAAGAATTGGTCCAAATAACTGATGATGAACAATCTGATGGATCAATCTATTATTTCTCAGACACAGAATCAGACTGAAGAAGAAATAATAGAAGAATATCAGGAAGAAGCAGGAAACTTCTTGCAAGAGGTATTAATAGATAGAAAATTATTTAATAGAATAAGAAACACCGAATTAAGATTGGAAAATTCTGATGGATTTAGAACATCTCTCTTTGAAAAGATTACTCAAAGAAAGCATATTTTCTATAATGGAATAACTAATAGAGAAATGCCTATGCAAATAGAATATACTAGAAATAGAAAAAATATACCTTTACTACGAAAAGAAGACTTAATGAGAAAAATGGAAAAAAATAAAAGATAGATCTAAAATAGGATGGATTCACATAGGAGCTATTCAAATGATGATTAAAGCAACTTTTAGAGAAGGAATAGATTCACCTATAAATATTATATTAATGGATAATAGAATTAATGATAGAAGAGATGCTACGTTAGGAATATTATAGGGAAATCTTAGTCATCAGAAACTAATCTTTAATATTTATCCAAAGATAAGTGTAAATATTAGAGATAATAATATAAACATAACCTTAAGTTTAATACATGATTTTCAAAGAACAAAATTCATGAAAAAAGGATCCATTCCTTACTCGATAACGTATATAATTAGTTATGCTCTTAGTAATACACATCATTCTGAAAAAATTGAAGATAAAGATATTATAATGCTTCCTAATATATTTAAAGATATAGGAAAAATTACTAAGCCAGATATAATATCAGAAATAGAAATACCAGAAAACATAAACATAGATGTTTCAGAAAAACCCCTAGTAACAGATAATAAAATCCCAAGGAGATTACGATATGATGGAAATCAATTACAATTAACAAATGGAGATAGAATAGAAGAAGCTAGAGCAAGCATGGATAGATATAATGGTAGATTAAGACCAATAGTAAGAAATTTGCCAAGAATGACAAGTTTAAGATTTTTTTTTGAGGTCCAGCTTAGACTGGTTACAAGCTATGGTTCACTACATTTGATGAAGAAAGCTAAAAAGGAGAGGATAAGGCCTTGTCCTCCAGGGTGGCCTGGATTTGGTGCGGGCACACAGGCCACTCCGCAACACTGGATGGATGCTTAATGCATCGTTTTGCTAACCAATCTGCGAGCTTGTTCTGATTCTGACTGATGTAGTACACCGGAGGAGACTGGTTTCCTAGAAGTAGCCTTTTGATAGCATGGACAAGCAGCATGTACTTCCTGGGTATTGAATTTGTCTCAGAGATCCAAGTAACCGCAGTCTTGGAGTCAGTAAAGATCGATCCAGTCTGAAGGTGTTGTTCTGAGAGATACTCCAAACCGTGTTTGATCGCCATCAGCTCTCCTCTCATGGGATCAGATCCCTTGCCTTTCCAGCACCTCTCGAGGATCCAGCTACCTTCTCTAGAACGCGCCACCAGGCTTGTGGCCACTAAGTTCTGAGACTTATTAATAGATGTATCCACATGAATTAGGACGTCACTGTTTGGAAGAAAAGAACGAACTCTCCCAGAACTCGGTGGAAGTGGTCTAGTAGATGTTGAGAATGCAGCCTTAGCAGTCCGGGTATCTGACCTACAATTCGTCTCCAATACCGCCACGGGAAGCTGATGCTGTTCGAAAACAAAGGCATTCCTAGCTTTCCAGATCCACCAACAACCAATAGTGAAATTTTGAGGCCAATTGATCACTTTCTTTAGCCCTTTGAGGTTATAGGCAATCCAGTCCACCGTCAGAGTACTCTGAAAGAAAAGTGTTGCTTCGTTGGGCAGCAACTTCATCCACAGGGCTTTGGCCGCCGGGCAATCCCTGATAGCATGAAGGACGGATTCAGTAACCTGGCGGCAACGAGGACATAAGTCGTCTGTGGAAATCTTTTGGATTGTACGCATCTCATTCGTGAACAACCTATTACGATAGATTAACCACAGATGCATCTTAATTCTATGTTGAATCAGTTGGTTCCAAATGGAGCAGACCACCACAGCTTGGTCGAGAGGGCTCTCATTAGTGAGGCTTCTATAGGCTGAAGTTGTAGTAAACTGTCCATCCACAGTCAGCGTCCATATCCTTCTATCACCACCATATTCCTTCCTAGGAGGAGGCATGAAAAGAATTTCCTCCAAGGTTTCCTTTGTGAACCAGTGGCTTAGGAAGTCATTATCCCATTGACCCTCATCCAATACGAGGCATTCTACCTTCAAGTCATATAGGTCATCGGGGATCACCATACCAACTTTCAACTGCGGTTGATGACCCTCCCCCATCCAAGGATCCGTCCAAACGTTAGTATCGTTACCGGAAATCAGTGCCATTCTCGAATTTGCCATAATGAAAGGCAACAGCGATTTGATGCCTCTCCAGGTATGAGAGCCCGATCTGCTACGTGAGTTCTGCCCACCATACTTTGCTTGCATGAGATTTATCCATGGAATATCCAAATTCTGTGCAAAGTTCCAAGCTAGCTTGGCCATAAGCGCCTTGTTAAAATATCTAGCAGGTTTGATGCCCAGTCCTCCTGAGTGTCGTGGGAGGGTGACCTTACTCCATGCAATCAGACTGACTTTGGAAGCAGTGTGAGAGCTACTCCAGATGAAATTCCTTGTGAATTAGTCTATCTTAGCCGCCACCGAGCACGGAAGAATGGCCGTTTGCATTGCATAGCATGCTTGTGATAGGAGGACATATTTAGAAAGGGTGACTCGGCCTGCCAACGATAGAAACCTGTGTTGCCAGCTTGAAATCTTCCCATGAATTCTTTCAATGAGAAACTGAAAGTGCTCCTTACTCTTCCGCTTGTGTATGATGGGGACCCCAAGGTGGCGCCCAATATTTGAAGTTTCCTTCATGCCCAGAATACGACCTATCCTTGATCTTACGTTCCTGGGGGTGTTGGTGGAGAAGAAGATAGAAGATTTCTCTGTGGATAAAAACTGCCCTGATGCATTACTGAAGAGCCGGAGACATCGTTTGATGACCCGATCCTGTTTGGGGATGGCTTTACCAAAAAGAATGATTTCATCCGTGAAGCAAACATGGGAGAAGGAAAGATGTTGCCTTGTGAGAATAACATGTTTCCATTCGCCTCTAGATACCGACTCTACAATAAGTTGGCTAAGCCGATCGAGGCACAAGACAAAAAGATAGGGAGATAAGGGGTCTCCTTGCTTGACACCACAAGAAGGTTTAAAGGAGCTGATGATATTGCCATTCCAAAGTACTGAGGATTCCCCAGATCGAAGAAGCTGCATGATGATGGATATCACAGAAAGCGGAATCCCTGTTCTTTGGAGAGTGTCTTCCACGAACTGCCAACTCATCTTGTCAAAGGCTTTGATAAGATCGAGCTTGAGTGCCATGTAGTGCTTGCGGCTCTATTTGGACTCCATTGAGCTGATGATTTCCTGAACAAGAAGGACATTGTCCCCAATCTTCCTCCCGGGCACAAAGCTGGACTGGAAAGGTGAGATCCACCTCGACATGAAAGGCTTCAATCTTGTGGCAATCACCTTGGACAGAAGTTTAGTACAAACATTGTTCAAGGAAATTGGCCTGAGCTGGCTGCAGGTTTCCGAGTGGGGGGTCTTGGGGATTAACACCAGCATGGAGTTGGCGCAACCTTCCTCGAGCTTAGACTCATTGAACGGGGTTTGGATGAACTGAACAATTTGTTGCTGTAGAAGACTCCAGTTCCATTGCAAGAAACTTGCATCAATGCCATCCGGGCCAGGCGCCTTCAGTTGTGCCATGGAGTGAAGGATGTGCCATATTTCGTCTGCGCTTGGTGTGATCTGCACATCAGCTACCTCCTGTGCTGATAGCGGTTGGAAAGCTCCAATGAAGGATGAGCAAGCTAGACGCCTTGTAGGTGTAGGATGTTCCTGGTACACATTAGCAAAGAAATCTAACACAAGATGATTTAGATCGTCACCTTCCTCCACCCAAACGCCGACACTGTTCTTGAGCCTCGTAATCTTGTTGCGCCTTCTTCTTTCTTTGACAGTAGCGTGGAAGAAGCTTGTATTGTTATCGCCAAGCGCCACCCAGTCGCATCTAGCCTTTTGTTTCCAGTCGGCTTCCTCCCTTCTCAGGATAGCATCCAGCTCCGCCTGGATGTCCACCGTGTTCCTGGCGATGATGGGGTCATAGTGGAGAGAGAGCTGCAATTGATTCTAGCATATTTGATTGCCCAGCCGGTCCTTTTTCCTGTTGTCCTCTTTTCTTCCTCGGGCAGTCCAAACTGAGGCCTTCTGGATGAAGTTGGAACCCGCGGATACAAGGGGGACCGTTGTATCCCAGTTTTGTTGAAGAAATTGCTGAAACCCCTCCTTCATGTTCCAGCTAGCTAGCGTGTGTTGCATGGGTTTCCTCTGACTCCCGGGCACCGCAGAAGAAAGGAGGAGTGGGGCGTGATCCGAATGGTTTTTCTCTAGCACCGATACAGGTCCAGCCATGGAGGACTCCAGCCATGCCGCGTTGCCCAAAACTATGTCTAATCGCTCGTGTAGCAGGCCCCGCCAGAAGGTCGTCCTGGCACCATCGGCTCTGAGGTTGTGAAACCCGCACTGCTGCATAGCTTCAACAAAGTCATAGCTGTTCGCACTATCAAAGGATGAGCTACCAAACTTCTCAGAACGAAACATCACCACATTAAAGTCCCCCGCCACCACCCAAGGGGAACTAATGGTGTTAGACAGGTTCACGAGGTGGTTCCAAAGAAACCTACAAGAGCTTCTCGTCGTACCTCCATAGACGAAGGTGATGAGGAGGGAATTGTCCAGTCTACAATGGACAAACTGTTTGTGAGAATGCAGAATTTCCAGATTGATGGACTCCTTCCAAAGTACCCAAATGCCCCCCGAGAAGCCCACCGCCTCCACTCTGTGAGATTGGGGGAAGCCAAGCTTCTTGATAACACTCAATGCCCTTGTGCCGTTGCAGCGGGTTTCAAACAGACATACAACCGAGATTTGATATATATGAGTTAGATCTTTAATCGTGTTCTGGGTGTCTTTGTCACAAACACCCTGTACATTCCAGCACATTGCTGTCATGGATTATCTTTGATGAGGGTGGTGCTACCCATCTCTTGCGCTTCCTTCTCGAGATCCTGGAGCAAGGAAGGTTTCCCTCGCTTTCTTGTTGACGCCCGTCCGGGGTCCCCTGCGTTGATCACCTTTCTATTCCTGAGATGGATGCCAGCCGATTTTTTTGTCGGGCTTCTGTAGGATACGTACGAGCCACTCCCTGCAGTGGCATCGCCCATATGAAAGGGTATCGAAGGAAAGGGGCGTGGAGTGCTGTCCCGGCCATTCAAGACCTCATCGCCGGATGGGATTGCTGCTGTGTGGTTGGGGTTGGACTCACGATTCTGAACCGTGCTGGGGGGACGATCATTGACTGGTTCCTGCCTGGGGGTCTCCTGGTCTTTGCTAGCAGTCCTCGTGGTCTTTTTCCAGTGCTTCTTCTTCACGCTCCAGTCGGTACCACCCGTAACCCTAGCTGCCACACTGTCCACATCAATAACTTTGTGTACCTACTCTTCCTCTTCCAAGTCCTCGAGGTTCTGGAACCTATTCGACGCCTGTCCGGGTTTAGTCGGTGGAGGGGCCGCGGCTGCTTGCTTCCTCGTCTTCCTTGGGATCGGTTTTGCGTGTATGGATTCCGAGAACCCTTCCCGCCTTGGGGTTTCCTGGGGAAGTAGGTTGCCCGCCTCAACATTGGCTTTCATGGCTTCTACTTCTGCTTCACGTCGAACCCTGCAATCTTTTTCAGCGTGCCCCGCCATCCCGCAGTGCAAGCAGATGTAAGGGATATTCTCGTACTCTATGCTGTATTTGAGACCGTCCACCAATATGACTGGTACCAGTGGTTTCGTCATGTTCAGTTCGACTGCGATCCGGGCAAACCTCCCCCTCCGTTACATCTTTGTGTTCATGTCCACTTTTATGGTTTTGCCTAGGGTATCCCCAATCTCCTTGAGAAGATCCTCCTGGTACAGATGTATTGGCAGGTTTGGTATTCTAATTGAGGCTACCACCGGCGGTGGAGTTGCTATATCCGGGTTGAAAGCTGGGGTCGAGCGTTGGACAGAAAGGTAGGACCCAAAGATCGGCCAAGGCCCGCCGGCCAGGGAGTTTACATAGTCCTCCTCTGCCTGAAGTTGAACAATGAAGAAGTCATTGGCTATGTCGATGAGATTGAACCCCCCCAGAGGTTTCCATAGAGCCTTCAATCTGTCTCGCAGGGTCAAATACCCTATCTCGCGGGATAGAAGTTTTACGACAATGGTGTACATCCAGGGTTTCAGCAGGTCGTCTAGGGCTTCCTTTCGGACCCGGAAGGAAGGGAACCCCTATTCTGCTCGTACTTCGATGTCCGAGGTTTGCAGCGCCACACCACATGTGTCTGCATCAATATGGATGAAACCATGTGGGTTCCCGGCTGCGGTGCCCCTCGTCGCATCTTTGTAGGAAGGTCGGGTGGTGTCTGTTGTTGCTGTTTCCTTCTCTCCGCTTCCCTTGGACAGCGGCGGGAAGAGGGTTGGACCCCTTGCTTCGTCTACGTCCATGGAACCTTCTGTCGCCGTCATCGATGACCCGCCTTCCTGTCTGGAACCGCCCTGGTCACGGGTGGCAAAGTTGAGTCGCAGCCCCGTCGCCCCCAGCGGGATGGAATTCTGGCATTGCACAGGATCCCCGTCCCCTTCTTCACCTTGAGTTCCCTATTCGCCTCGACCGTCGCCTTCCGTCGCCCTCAGAGCAACCCTAGGCGCCGCATTTAGTAGACAATAGAAATGCTAGAAATTATAAATTATATGGAAAATATTTTAATGGACTAGAATGGAATATGACTACAATATTAATAGATTCAGGGGCAGGAGCTTCATTTATCCAACAAGGAATGATACCTTATATAGAAAAAATACCTATAGGATCACCCTATGCATATACGAATTTTGATGGACAAGAATATGAAATTACACATCAAGCCATAGTTCCAATTGAAATACAAAATATAAAAATTGACATAACACTTTATGTACAATCAGATAGTAGGAATGGTGATATAGAAATTATATTAGGAATGAGCGCATTACAGCAAATGGAACCATTCTCCTTACAAAGAGAAGGATTATATTTTACATATAATAATCAAGAATATTTTTGGAAAAAAGACAATGACTAGTATATATAGTGTCTACATAGTAGCAGGAATTATATATGAGGAATATAAAACAAAATATTTTCATGCATTCATAGACACAGGTGTAGGAACTTGCATTGCGCGAAGACAATGTTTTCCTGAAAAATATATCACAACACTACCTACGTTATATGGAAAATATTTTACGGGGAAAAGACATGAATTAACTCATGGAGTTAGAAAACCTAAAATTATTTTAGGAAATTATATAATTACATGTCCACCATTCTACACTCCTGAATATGCACAACAAGATATATTATTAGGAAATAACTTCACACAAAAATTTAAATTATATATACAACACCAAAATTATATTCAGTTATTAACACCATGTGATCATTGGATTACAGTAAAAAGAGTACAAAAAGCATATAAAAGAAATAAATTTAATTTTCGCAGCAAACATGGTGATTATATTACAAATAAAAAACAACCAATAACAGGGAGAATCATTGCACAACTCAATATACAAGATATTAAGGCATTATTTGAAAAGAAATATAGTGATAATCCAATAGCCCTTTGGAATATCAGTCAAGAATGGGCTACAATCGAACTAATTGATGAAAATAAAATAATCAGAGTAAAACCCATGAGATATAATCCTGTTGATATTGAAGAATTCTGTACCCAATTACAAGAACTAGAAACATCACAATTAATACAGAAATAAAAAAGCCCTCATTCTAGTCATGCATTCATGGTAAAAAACCATGCAGAAATAAAAAGAGGAAAAGCTAGAATGGTAGTAAATTATAAACAACTAAATCAATATACCAAATTTGATGGATATTTTCTTCCACATAAAGAAAGTTTAATAAATATGACAAGAGGAAAAATATTTATTCAAAATTTGACTGTAAATCGGGATTTTACCAAATACGATTAGATGAAAAAAGCATACCATTAACAACATTTAGTACTCCACAAGGGCATTATGAATGGACGATAATGCCTTTTGGATTAAAAAATGCTCCGCAGATATATCAAAGAAGAATGGACAAAGTATTTGAACCATATAATTTTTTTTGTCTAGTATATGTTGATGACATTTTAATAGCCAGTAAAAATGAGGAAGAACATTATAAACATTTACAAATATTTTCCCTTCTTTGCCAAAAAGCAGGGATAGTATTATCTAAAAAGAAAACAGAAATTTGTAAATCCAGAATAGAATTCTTAGGACTAAAGTTGGACTCAAGCGGAATAGAACTATAAGAACATATTGTAGAAAAAATTGTTAAGTTTCCAGATAAAATAGAAGATAAAAAAATTACAAAGATTTTTAGGATGTTTAAATTACGCTGAACAATTCATAGAAAATTTGGCAAAATTAAGGAATCCCTTACAAAAACTATTAAAGAAAAATACTATTTTTCTTATGACGGAGGAACTCATAAATCATGTTATATTTATAAAAGAAAAATATAAAAATCTGCCAAGATTAGATCTTCCTTTAGAAAATGACGACTTAATAATAGAAACTGACGCCTCAGAAGAATTTTGGGGAGCAGTCTTAAAAAAGAATGACGAACAAAAGGAAAAAAATATGCAGATATACATCTGGAACATTTACAGATACAGAAAAAAGATATCACTCAAACAAAAAGGAATGATTAGAATTAAAAAAGGGAATTAAAAAGTTTTCCTATTTTTTATTACCGAAAAAATTCCTAGTAAGAGTTGATAATACCCAGGTAAAAGATTTTATTAAAAATAATTTGCCATCCATGCCAGAATATAAAAGACTAAGTAGATGGCAAACATTCTTTGCAGAATATATTTTTGATATAGAAATTATTAAAGGAGAAACTAACGTTCTTGCAGATTTTTTATCAAGAGAATACAATGGAGCAGGTTGACAAAAAACTTGCAGAATTGGAAGCTCGACTGCAACAAAATTATAATTTGTTACAAGAAAATTACGTAGAATTAGTAGAGATGATCCAAAAGCAAGATAAAATTATTGATAACATAGAAGAAAGTAAACAAGACATTGCAGGAATAATTGCAGATTTAAACTGCTTCAGAAGGGAGATTCAACAAAAAGGATAAGAAACAACAAGGACGGATAAAATGATAGGTAAAAGGCCGATAGACATATCCCTTCAGATTTTTGATTCTGTCAGAAAAAATACTAAAAATACAAGCCTGATGGCAAAAGAAAGCAGCATTAAAACTGCTAAGACCGGCTTTGCAGCTGAGTATACTATCTCCTCGGAGAAATAAAGTAGCCAAGTGGCAAGAAGCAATTTTCAAAGTGCTATTTCTTCAGAAAATAGTTCCCGCCTAACATCGGAGAATATGATCTCTTCGGAGAAAGAATCCCGCAATAAAGCGAAAAATATAAAACTGATGCCCGAAAGGATATTTAAATTCTGGGTATCTCAGAACGAGCAGGAGTATGACCTGCAATTGAGTCTTGTAGAGTTTTTAACAAAAAATGAAAATGAATATATAACTTTATTAGAGATTGTTTACAATCTCAAAACAACGGAAACATGTGTTCCACATCATACAGGAATATATCACAGTATTAACTTTGACAAAGGAGTTGATCTAAGAATCATCAGAGACTGTTTCAGAATTGGAGCAGTAAATTTAATATATTTAAGCCAAGACCTTGAGGAAATACAAGGATTGCCCCAAGATATTGCCAGAGCAGTCAGAGAATTTAAAAACAATAGTCCACTAGTAAAACCTACTAGTGACATTTATATCAATATTTTCTCAGCATCGGAGGACTGAGAAAAATTAAAGAAATTCAGTCCAATACACTGCATTCAAATTGGGGTATCTTCCCCAGAATACGTCAAAGAAATTGACGCAGATTACAGAAAAGAATTTGAAGAAAACAAGGTTAACAAGGAATTTGTTGATACAAGAAGGGCATTAAGATTAAAAGTCCTTTGCCAAGTATTGGAAAAATTAATTAATGAAAACCAAAGTTGGCTTCATAAAGTTTCAGATAACACAATTATTCTATCCAATACGAGAAGAGCTAATACATCCACAAAAATCAATTTAGAAAGGTTTCTAAAAAGAATAAAAACTAGACAAATCAGATCAAGCAACAAATGTTAGCAGATATTTTTCCAACTTAGAAGACATGAAGGGAAAACATGCCCCGCATGTCAAGATAAGATGGAAAGAGATAGCCACAGTAGTATGAGCCGGTAAAAGTATTCTAGAAAGAAAACACGTCATCAATGACGTAAGAAGACACTCGCAAGAAGAAAAGAAGACAAAGAGCTCTCCACCGGACAGATGTGCGTTGGAGAAAGATTTCAAAAAAGTAGAACGCTTGCCACCGGACAGGTGTGCGACAACCATGTAAAGAAAAAAGAAAGAAGCATCAATGTAACGAAGAGAGTGCCTATATAAGCTCTCGAGGACTAGGAGTGAGGGGCACTCGTAGTTGGAGAGAGTCCCAAGAGTAGCTATGTATGCACATTAAGTCTTGTAATAAAAGAGTAGAGTCTCGATTCCCTAATTCTATTCCAGATTCCATTTCAAGTTCTTGAGATGATTCTTGCGTGTTAATTCCATAAGTGTAGGAAGAAAGCTCCAGCTTGAAGATCATAATCCTTGTACTATCATAGAGTAGGAAAGGTAGTGTATAACCCGTCACACCCCCAGTTCTTTCTATCTTCATCGATCGAGAGTTATCTCTCCCTTATTCCATCCCGGAGGCCATCGTCTAGAAGTCCGACCAAGAAAAGAAGTGCATAAGGACACGGGGACATGAAGGCTATAGGATGATGAGGAGTCTGAGATCCAGAATGTCGAAGTCTAAGGAGTACTTCTCTTAGAAATCGTTAATAGAAGATCGACTGGCATTGAAGATAAGAGGAAGCGAGGTGGGAAACACAGGTATACAGATTATCTTTCTATCTATGATACTCAGAGTGTTATCGTCTTCTTTCTGGATGCTAGTTTCTTACACTATGAATTTAATTATGTGAAAAATTCGTAGTATAAAGGAGAAGATATTAAGAATCCAATCCAAAAAATGTAATAATTATAGACAAAATGATAAAGCTAAGAAAGAATACAACACCCATAAGGGAAGTTCGAGTATTTTTTCAAAGCATGATAACATAATAAAAAATTTCTGCACCAATGAAGTGGTATCAGAGCCGTGTAACGATTCAAAATATAAAGATAAAATTTTAAGGAACAAATTTAACGAGTTAGAAGATAATAACATATACGAAGCTTTAGATCTGGAATTTGAAGTTAATATTGAATAATATGTATAAGAAATTAGAAGTATATGTTCATGAAAACCATTCAAAGAACTTTCAGAAGATTCAAGAAATGATAGTAGAATTACAAAGAACAATGGAATATTTGTATGAAAAACAAAATAACGAATGTTTATAAAAAATAAACCTATTCCAAACAAGTGGAATTGAAATAAGTCTATGTCCTCTTCAGATAGAAGAAATAGATGACTTTAAAATCGAACAATTAGAAAATAGATACTTAGAAGCCGAAGCAGAAGAATTAGACAGTCTAAGTCAAGAAATAGTAAGATTAATGGAAAAAGTTATAACAGTAAATATGAAACCATTACAGGAAGATAGTTCTGGAAGTCAGGTTACCATGCGAACAACAATCCCTAGAGGACAAGATGAGATACCAGAACAATCAAGAACTAGATATAAGTAAAATCCTAGTTTTAGGAGAAAACCTACTGACAGAAATAGATACGAAGGAATAAACTGTAATCCAATGATCACAGGGTGTTAATAACTGAATCTAATTTTGATGTTGTATATATAATTTAAATTTTTGTGTGAAGTTATTTCCTAATAATATATCTTGTTGCACATATTCAGGAGTATAGAATGTGGACATGTAATTATATAATTTCCTAAAATAATTTTAGGTTTTCTAACTCCATGAGTTAATTCATGTCTTTTCCCCATAAAATCTTTTCCATATAACGTAGGTAGTGTTGTGATATATTTTTCAGGAAAACATTATCTTCGTGCAATGCAAGTTCCTGCACCTGTGTCTATGAATGCATGAAAATATTTTGTTTTATATTCCTCATATATAATTCCTGCTACTATGTAGACACTATATATACTAGTCATTGTCTTTTTTCCAAAAATATTCTTGATTATTATATGTAAAATATAATCCTTCTCTTTGTAAGGAGAACGGTTCCATTTGCTGTAATGCGCTCATTCCTAATATAATTTCTATATTGTCATTCCTACCATCATAAAGTGTTATGCCAATTTTTATATTTTGTATTTCAATTGGAACTATGGCTTGATGTGTAATTTCATATTCTTGTCCATCAAAATTCGTATATGCATAGGGTGATCCTATAGGTATTTTTTCTATATAAGGTATCATTCCTTGTTGGATAAATGAAGCTCCTACCCCTGAATCTATTAATATTGTAGTCATATTCCATTCTTGTCCATTAAAATATTTTCCATATAATTTATAATTTCTAGCATTTCTATTGTCTGCTAAAATTCTTAAACTTGTCGTTCTTGGCAAATTTCTTAATATTGGTCTTAATCTTCCATTATATCTATCCATGCTTTCTCTAGCTTCTTCTATTCTATCTCCATTTGTTAATTGTAATTGATTTCCATCATATTGTAATCTCCTTGGGATTTTATTATCTGTTACTAGGGGTTTTTCTGAAACATCTATGTTTATGTTTTCTGGTATTTCTATTTCTGATATTATATCTGGCTTAGTAATTTTTCCTATATCTTTAAATATATTAGGAAGCATTATAATATCTTTATCTTCAAATTTTTCAGAATGATGTGTATTACTAAGAGCATAACTAATTATATACGTTATCGAGTAAGGAATGGATCCTTTTTTCATGAATTCTGTTCTTTGAAAATCCTGTATTAAACTTAAGGTTCTGTTTATATTATTATCTCTAATATTTACACTTATCTTTGGATAAATATTAAAGATTAGTTTCTGATGACTAAGATTTCCCTGTAATATTCCTAACGTAGCATCTCTTCTATCATTAATTCTATTATCCATTAATACAATATTTATAGGTGAATCTATTCCTTCTCTAAAAGTTTCTTTAATCATAATTTGAATAGCTCCTATGTGAATCCATCCTATTTTAGATCTATCTTTTATTTTTTCTATTTTTCTCATTAAGTCTTCTTTTCGTAGTAAAGGTATATTTATTCTATTTCTAGTATATTCTATTTGCATAGGCATTTCTCTATTAGTTATTCCATAATAGAAAATATGTTTTCTTTGAGTAATCTTTTCAAAGAGAGATGTTCTAAATCCATCAGAATTTTCTAATCTTAATTCGGTGTTTCTTATTCTATTAAATAATTTTCTATCTATTAATACCTCTTGCAAGAAGTTTCCTGCTTCTTCCTGATATTCTTCTATTATTTCTTCTTCAGTCTGATTCTGTGTCTGTGAAATAATAGATTGATCCATCAGATTGTTCATCATCAGTTATTTGGACCAATTCTTGAATATTTTCGATCTCAGAAAGTTCTTCTTCTATAATTTCCTCGAATTGCTTTTGATTAATCTTCTTAGATCCTCTTTTTGGGCATTCATTAGCATAATGTCCTATTTCCTGACATATAAAGCATTTACATTATTTTGGTTTCTTTTTATTATAATTTTTCTTTCTTCTGTAATATTTTTGTTTCGGTTTAGGTTTGAATCCAAACCTTTTCCTTTTCTTGAATTTATATTTGTTTCTTCTATTGTACCTCATTGGTTCGCATCCTATGGTTATTGGATGAGTTAATTGGGAACAACAAAGTCCTTGTTTTACTACTTTATTTGTTTTTCTACTTAGTGTGGCTTCTGCACGCCATTCTTCTAATTTCATTCTTAAAAATTCTATTCGTCCTCCGAATGTATCTACTCTTTGTCCGATATATTGAGGATATAATTGCATCGCTTTAAATCCCCATGGGTCGGGTACCTTGGTATAAAATAAGTTTAATAAACTTTTACTGGTAACATTTTCTTTATCCGTTCTATCATATATTTTATAAAAATATTCCTGAAATTTACATATATATTCATCAATTCGGCACATATCACAGAGTTTTAAGTTATATAATAAAAAGATAAATCTCTATTTTTCTTTTTCTTTTTCTGTGTCTTTATTTACATTCCACATTTTACCTAAAAATTCTCTTCTTAATTCATTTTCATAGTTATTTACCACTTGAGCTAATGTGGTTGTTGTTCCTTTTACTGCTTCTTTATCGTTGTCAGTTAATCCTTTCCACCAATCTGCACTACTACAGAAACAACATTCAGTGTCGCTTTTCTGGGCGTCAGTTATTTAGGAAAACCACCGCCTATTATAGTAAATATCAGTTATTTATGCAAACCGACGTCTATATTCGAAGACCAGCCAGACACGGGTACCGCTTTGTATTCTGCGTCGGCTGGTTATAACAGACCGACGCCTAAAATCGCCCGCGAAATCCAATTTTCGAGCGAAAACATTTTAGGTCACCTACAGCGTCAGTTTTTTAACTATTCACCGACGCCTATTTAAAATGAAAATTTGCGCGAAAAGTCCCACTTTCAGTGTCGGTTATCCTTAGATAACCGACGCTGATAATGGTTCCCGCCAAATAATTTAGGGTAAAGGTTGTCTAGTTGGGCTTCGGTGTATTACTATCAACCGACGCTAAATCATAATAGGCGTCGGTTTTGTAGATAACCGACGCCGTTGACCAACTTAATAGAGGCCCGATCACCTGGCTCTCCCCCTTTCTTCCTGTTTCATCGATTCTCCTGTGTGCTGCTCGTCGCCGCTCTCCCAAAATCACTGCCTGGTGCCTACTGCTTCTCGCTCACCGCCGACGCTCCCTGCTGCTGTTCTGCATCACCGCCGTGCCGCCTTCCTCTTTGCTCACGCCCTACTGTGGCATACTCCTTCCTCCCTGCTCACGCCCTACTGCGGCACTGTCTTCTTCCTTTCCGCCGCCCACTGCTTGCTGCTCTGCTCTCCAGGTATTAGTCGTAGCCTCTGTTCTTCTTTCTCCCTAGCTCTTTAACTACATCACTTCCTGACTTCAAAACCTAAGCACCTTAGCCACTTGGCTATGGTTACCTAGAAATTCAGTGAGATACGTTCTAGTTATAGAAGTCCTTACTTCACTTTCTTCCCGACTAAATAATCAATCAATTTCGTTAAAGACTAGTTAGTGTTCTACTTCTTTCACTGAGAAGAATGGCCTACCACGGTCGTGCTGGGCAGCACGGTCGTGCTGGGTAGCACGGCCGTGGTAGTCTAACACAGCCACGGCCGTGTTTGTTGTTGGTAAGGATATGAACAAATCTATATGTAATGCTTTATGTAAATTCTAGGATACGAACAAATCTTTTGCTTGCATATATTTGTGCTTCTAATCCTAATGCTTGACCTAATTCAATAAATTTTGATGCATGTTGAAATAAGATTTAAACTTGTCCATTCTAGCATCCTAATTTGATTTGATTAAACCCTAACATTGATGAAACCCTAACATCAATTGTGATGAAACCCTAACATGTACATATCTATTATTGTGTTTGTTGTCCTAGAAACCCATCCAAGATTTACTCATTAGGAGTAAATCTTGGATAGTCCCCGGTTTGGGACTGTTCTTGAACACCTAATCTCACTTAGGATGTAAGTGTATAATGTGTATTGGGTTTTTGAGAAAATTTCGGTAGAATTTCCTCGTTTGTTCTCTAAGTACATATGTACTTAGAGAACAGTGGGGAAATGCTGCCGAAATTTTCTTGAAAACCCAATACACATTATACACTTACTAGTGAGATTAGGTGTTCAAGGATGGGATAGGTGGTACACATTTATTATATATAAGAATGACATCACATGTGTTTGTTGGCCTAGAAACCCGTCCAAGATTTACTCATTAGGAGTAAATCTTGGATAGTCCCCGGTTTGGGACTATAATAGGAGTAAATCTTGGATAGGATGTAAGTGTATACCCTAATCTTATCCTAATATATACTTGTTTTCTCTTTGATCATAGAATGGATAGATCATGGATGTCCATTCGCAATTGCTGCACCCCAGAGTTTATATCTGGTCTTGATCAGTTTATTAGATTTGTCGAGGAACATAGGAAAAAACCTACAGATAGGTTCTACTGTCCATGTAGGCATTGCGGTAACAACTTGAAAGTCAACACTGGTGAGGAAATCAAAAGTCATGTCATGTGCAACGGGATTGTACAAGGCTATACAGAATGACACTGGCATGGAGAGATTTCAAACTCGAAACCAGTAGATGTCGATAGTAGTGCTTGGATGGAAGAAGAAATTGCCTCCGATGACGTAGATGTGAACGAACTAGTTCCAGTAGACATCGTTGATGCGATGCTGGATAGTTGTAGGGTAGAGCACACCGATCCACCTCCTATCTTTAGAAACATTGTGCATGATGCTGAGATACCGTTATACACAGGTTGTGCTAAGTTTACGAAGCTTAGCGCTGTGTTGAGATTGTATAAGTTGAAAGCTAACAATAGATGGAGCGACAAAAGCTTCACTGAATTGTTGACTTTGTTGAAAGAAATGCTTCCTGAAGGAAACGAGTTGCCAATCTCAACATACCGGGTAAAGAAAATGTTGTGTCCAATGGGAATGGAGGCCAAGAAGATACACGCATGCCCGGATGATTGTGTATTATTTCAAAAGGACTATGTAGATTTGAAAGATTGTCCAAAATGTGGTGCGTCACGTTATAAATTGATGACTTCGGGGGAGTCCAAAACTGGTTCTCCTGCCAAGGTGTTGTGGTATCTACCTATAATATCACGGTTTCAACGCTTGTTTGCAAATCCGAAAGATGCAAAGAATTTGAGGTGGCATGCAGATATTAAGAAATATAATGATGGGATCCTACGACATGTGTCTGATTCCCCACAGTGGAAGAAGATTGATCTATTGTACCCCAAATTTGGTGAAGAAGATAGGAATCTAAGACTTGGGCTTTGTACAGATGGGATGAATCCGTACGGGACATTGAGCAACCAACATAGAACTTGGCCAGTCATGCTTGTTATATACAATCTTCCTCCCTGACTGTGTATGAAAAATAAGTACGTTATACTGTCGTTGTTGATATTGGGCCCTAAACAACCTGGAAATGATATCAATGTTTTTCTTGAACCTCTGATTGATGACTTAAAGAAACTTTGGGCTGAAGGTGTGATGACCTATGATGCTTCAGGAAGAGAGACATTTCGTTTGCACGCTATGTTGTTTTGCACTATTAATGACTTTCTAGCATATGGGAATTTGTCTGGATATAGTGTCAAAGGAGCTAAAGCGTGTCCTATATGTGAAGAAGACACTGATTCAATAAGACTAAAACATGGCGGCAAGACTGTATATCTTGGTCATCGAAGGTTTCTTTTAAAATTCCATATGTATCGTAGGAAGCGCAAAGCATTCAATGGATGGAATGATGAACGTAGTGCACCTAAACCTATACCAGGGGATGTTGTTTATGAAAGAGTAAAATACATTGTCAATGAATTCGGTAAGAAATCACAATGTAGTATGGCCACACGGAGTGAAAATTCTTCATTCAAGAAGAAGTCAATATTTTGGGATCTTCCTTATTGGAGTTCTTTGACAGTCAGACATTGTATCGATGTAATGCACGTTGAGAAAAATGTCTGTGATAGCATCATTGGTACTCTGTTAAATATACCAGGTAAGACTAAAGATGGGATAAATTCCAGACTGGACCTACGTGAAATGGGAATAAGGTCATAATTAATAGAATTACGTGAAATGGGTAATAAAATAACATACTTACCTCCCGCTTGTTACACGTTGTCTAGAAAGGGGAAGAAAGCTTTTTGTGAATGCTTGGTAAATGTTAAGGTGCCACATGATTACTCATCCAACATCCGTAGATTGGTATCAATGAAAGATCTAAAGTTGATAGGTCTTAAATCTCATGATTGTCACACTCTAATGCAACAAATATTGCCCATGGAAATTCGATCTATATTGCCGAAGCATGTAAGTTTTGCAATCACCAGACTTTATTTCTTTTTCAACAGTCTATGCAGCAAAGTTATTGACCCTAATACTCTCGATAATTTGTAAAGAGAAGTGGTTGTTACCCTATATCAGCTTGAGATGTATTTCCCTCCTTCGTTCTTTGATATCATGGTACATCTTGTTGTCCACTTGACTAGGGAAGTGAAAATGTTGGGACCAATTTTCTTGCATTGTATGTATCCCTTTGAACGATACATGAGCGTTTTTAAAGGTGATGTTTGAAACCGTTATCGGCCTGAAGGGAGTACTATTGAAGGTTATGTGGCGAGAGAGGTTATGGATTTTTGCAATGACTTTTTGAGTGGTAATAACACTCCTGTTAATGACAAGAATATTGAGAAGGGCAAAGGAATTTTGGGATCACGGGTGAAAGTAATCAGCCGTGAGCAGTTGGAAGAAGCTCACTTGTATATTTTACACAACATGGACGAAGTGAGTGTTTATATCAAGGAACATACCAATTTCATCAAGAGACAACATCCTCGAGCAAGTTCAATGTGGCTTGCTAGAGAGCATAATAAGACTTTTACTAAGTGGTTTGAAGATAAAGTCTTACATCAACTATCTCAAACACCAAATGATATTACAGAAACTATCAAATGCCTCGCCTTTAAACCAAAACTGAATGTTATGTCTTATGAAGGGTTTGACATTAATGGGTTCACATATTACACAAAGCGCCAAGATGATAAGAGTGTCGTCCAAAACAGTGGGGTCACTCTTCAAGCGTCGACTATGTATTTTGAAAGTGCAAAGGATAAGAGTCCACGTGAAGCTAAAATGTCATATTACGGTGTCATTGATGACATATGGGAGTTTGACTACATAGATTTCAGAATTCCGCTCTTTAAATGTAATTGGGTTGATAACACCAAAGGAGTTATAGTGGATGAATTGGGTTTCACTTTGGTGAACTTTGAAAAGATGGGAGAGAAGGGTGAACCATTCATATTGGCATAACAGGAAAAACAAATATTCTATATCGATGATCCTGCAAATGATAAATGGTCGGTTGTTCTTCATGGTAAAAGACAGTTCATTGAAGATCCTATAGATGAAGAAGAATACTATGATAAGTATGATGACTCCAGTCCATTCTCTATTGGGTTGCCAACTCCACAAAATATTGAAGCTAATGATGACTTATATGTGCGCGAAGATCACAATGAAGGATTGTTAATTGATAAAAGATCACAATTTTAGAGGCATGTATGTTTATATTTTTTTATTGAAGCTAAATGTTTGCTTTTTTAATATCAATATCATTTTCAGATTTGATTTTTCATTATCTTCTAGTTAATACAAATGCTAAATGTTTGCCTTTTTCTAGTTAATACAAATGCTAAATGTTTGCCTTTTTCTAGTTAATACAAATGCTAAATGGCCTGTTACATGAAAAGGATCTAAAATCCAAATCCCTAGAATGGGTCAAGTTCAAGTCAAAATAGCTACAAGTGTGCGTTTTGGGTTTTGTATGTAAACGACCTTAGAACATCTATGTAATCACTTGTAATGATGAATTGACTTGTAACTTAGAAGAGAAAAATGTTTGGGACAAATTTCACCAAGTGCTAATCACTTTAAATGCAAATTAGAAAATGGATTACAGGCACTTGGTCGGTCGAGTTTTCCTGGATTGAAACTTGACCGATCATCCTTGGTCGATTTTCTGAAGATTGCATCGGTCGAGTTGTGCACTCACAGAACTCGACCGATGCAATCTTCAGAAAATTGACCAAGGATGATTGGTCGAGTTTCAATCCAGGAAAACTCGACCGACCAAGTGCCTGTAATCCATTTTCTAATTTGCATTTAAAGTGATTAGCACTTGGTGAAATTTGTCCCAATCATTTTTCTCTTCTAAGTTACAAGTCAATTCATCATTACAAGTGATTACATAGATGTTCTAAGGCCGTTTACATACAAAACCCAAAATGCACACTTGTACCCATTTTGACTTGAACTTGACCCATTCTAGGACTTTAGATTTTAGATCATTTTCAGATTTGATTTTCATTATCTTCTAGTTAATACAAATGCTAAATGTTTTCCTTTTTAATGACATTTTTAGATGGCTGACCATGATGAGCATGATGTCCATGATGAGCATGAAGTCCATGATGAGCATGCTGTCCATGACGAGCATGGCAAAGATACCAATGTAAGTTCTAAAAACATATCCTGTATTTCTATAAAATTCATTATCTTCTAGTTATGTCATATATCCCATATTTCTATATTCGCTAATTCAGTGTGTTTATTTTTGTCAAATTTTAGGTTGATGATGCACATGTACCCACTGAAGCACTGGAGCAACTTGATGCGCAACACCAAACACTTAACAAGAAAAGGGGCATCACTCTGTTGAAGAAGTTAATAGCGCTAAGTGGTAGTGGATCCAAATTGGTTATGGAGTTTGATAATGGAGGAAATGCAATTGGAGTGAACCGCAATAATTTTTTAAACTATCTTCGGTGTGTCTCTCGAAGCCATTGTGGTGTTAAGTATGATAATTGGCATAAAGTTCCTCAAGGGAAGAAAGACTTGATATGGAAGGATTTATGCGTGAGTTATTATTATTTGAAATTCTATTTTATAGATTACAAATTATATTATTTGCAATTCTATTTTTGGATACTAGTTAATAAAAATTCTATTTTATAAAATCTATTTGCATTGGATGGGAAGCTGCATCGTAAAAGCGTGATGCAACACACTTGAAAGATGCTTAGGAACTATAGGACAAATCTCAACAGAGAATACATAAAAGATGGTGATAAGAAGAAGAAGTCAGCCCTTGAACAGTTGAACTTCTTGGACAAAGAAGATTGGGACAATTTTGTTGCTTCAAGAAAATTTGAAGAATTCAAGGTATTAGGCGTCACTCCCAATTTAATTAATATACGTTGTATTCACCTATTCAAGATTAACATTTAGTGCTACTAACCAAATCATTAATGTGCATACTAACTAGGCCCTCAGTGACATGCAAAAAGCAAGGCGTGCACTGAATGTGCATGACCACACTATGGGTCCAAAGGGCTATGCAAGCGTTCGCCAAAGACTACAGGCGGAGTTTGCGGCTACTCAAGAGTCTGCTCCTACTCAGGAGTCTGCCACACCCATGCCTCGCCATGATATCTAGATAGCTGGGAGGCAAAACAAGAAGGGTGAAATAAATAAGCCCGTAACTGCTGAGGCGGCTGCGAAAATGGTAAAATACAACTCATAGAGCAATTGTTTGAATATTGATTATTTGTGGTGTTAACTTACCAATTTCTGTTGATGGTGATTAGCGGGAGCTGCACGAGCAGAGGAAACAAGGCACGTTCATCCCTTAGGGCACAAGGGATGAATTGATAGTTGCTCTGGGTAACCCAGAGCATCCTGGACGTATTAGGGGTGCAGGCGCTGGTGTGGGCATCAAAGCATTCTTTGAGCCATCCCAGCGCAAACCCAGAGCAGAACTTTCACAAGAAGAGGTAACCTATTCATTTTTTAGAATGTTACTGCAAAAGAGAATTCAATAATAAGAAGCTAATGTTTCTTTTATCCATGTATAGGAGAATAAGAGAGTCGAGGATATAGTTGCCAAGAAGGTCAATGATATAGTTGTTGAGAAGGTCAAGGAAGAAATAGTATGGTGGCAGGCATCTCAGGTTTCCAATCAGCCTATGGCGACCCACTCTTCTCCTGATGCACAGACTGCGAGTAATCCTGGAGACCCATCGCCTAACACGTCTGCTGTAAGTATTGTTTATGACATTGTAGCTAGTCTTTTCAAGATGATATGCTTTCAAAATGATATGTATATATGTGTAATATTCTTCATGTAAATTTGTAGGCATTGAAGCCATGCCGCTTAAGAATGCAAGAATGTTGTTGCAGAGGCGCATGCTTACCCGTCCCTTCCTGGGGCAATGTTTCACGGGACTCCAATGCCACAGGGCTACGTTCGTGTGAGCCCGATACGTGTGTTACCCGATTGGAGGGAAGCTACATTGCCGTATCCCCACCCGGATATTGATATACTTGCTAAGGCAGAAGGCGGGGTGATATTGTGGCCCAAAGCAGATGTCATCTACACTACTGAAATTGTAAGACAAATTTACATTACTTTAGATTGTTAATGTGTATATATGAGGTCAACTGATTAGAAATTATATATACAGGTTAAAAAGAAGACACCCGGAGCACCTAGGCCTCCACCTCCACTTCCTACATTACCAAGTTGGGTTCCAACTGACCTAAAATACCCGTTAGGTCCTGCTTGTAGGGGAATGGCATGTTGGCTACGGGCACATAATATACATTGCCCTATAATTGTTTCTTTAGAAGCAGATTATGCAGGTCAATCATACGATAGCTCTTTATTTATACAAGATATTATTGAGTTGTTTATGTATGATTGGTTGAATACATCAATGATAGAGACATGGATAAGGTGAGATCTTGTTTATACATCCATATACCTTGTGTAAGATCTGGTGATCTGGTTTCTTATATATTAATGCATACGTAATACATGTTTTGCAGCTATTTAGTCGAAGATCAATGCAAACAATTTGCATTTGATCATGTGGGTTTTTTGATTCCATCATTGATTAGTATGGTAGCTAAAGACCCTGATAGTGTTCAACAATACTCTATAGATGCTTTTAGAATTTTCGGTCAGTAAAAGAAGACGATAATAATAGCTCCATTCAATGTCAAGTTTACTTTATTTATAATTTGGACTTAAGAAAATTCCATTTTTATTGTGCATTTTGAGTTATTAATTTTTAACTTTTTTACCTCTAGCGGTAGACATTGGGAGTTACTAGTTATTGTCCCCGGGACGTTCACTATTTATTATCTAGATCCTGCGGGAAGTACATTGAACACTAAAATTGGACACATATTGAGAATGCCATTATTCTGGTGAGAAATATTTCATTTTTATATCCGTTAACATATGTTATTACATTACTATTTAATTATGCAATTTATTGTGTTACATTAACATGTAGGGGCTTAGATGCATTCAAAAATGTTGGAGGAAATGTCCCAAGGAGAAAGAACCAGCTAATAATTTGGGAGAACATAAAAGTAAGTTCCCGACTCCAATGTATATATTATTTATGTGAACTGTGCTTAGTTGTATTTTTTAATATTTTGTATGTTTCAATTTATAGTGTGCTACACAAGACAACAGCTGGGCATGCGCATACTATGTGATGTGATTTATGCAGATAATTATCCGACATGCCGCATTGGATATTAATACCATACATGAGGTATTATATAATTCTCATTAGTTAGTATGAAATATATCAATCTTATTTTTATATTATTACTTATATATACATCAGTCTCTTTTCAGGTGTTTAAAACTGACCACACTATAGGTAAACGCTTAAAAAATATACATGCTCCATATATGATGGAAGCATTAAATGAAATAAGAGAAGAATGGGAAAAAGCCATACAAGAAGTGGCGATTGTAAGATATAATTGGGATGCTGATAGCGATGCTGAATGATATTTTATAAATGAATATTTCTGAATGTTTATACATGTCTGAATGTTAATTTCTACGTGTATTTGAATGTTTCTACATGTGTGAATGTGAGAATTGAATTGATGTCTGAATGTATCTATTTGTGTGAAAAAATATTTGTTGATTTTGCAGGTTTGTGGCCTGTTTGTAGGTTGATATCAATGGATGTCATAAACCTACAGTTCAGAAAATTGAACTGCAGGTTCTCATCCTGCTGACCAGCCACAGTAGGCCTGCAAACTGATAAGAAAAAAAAAATAAAGTATAGGCGTCGGTTATTTATAAAACACCGTCATCAAAGGCCTACAACGTCGGCTATTAGATAAAAATCGACGCCTAATATGACAAACAACCCGACCGTGCAGGAGAGCACGGCCGTGGTGGAAAAGGCGTCACTTATTCGTATAAAACCGACGCCTATAGTACTAAACAAGGCCGTGCAGTGAAGCACGGCCGTGTCGTCTGGGAGTATGGCGTCGGTTGTTCAGTTGTTAACCGACGCAGAAAGTGTCCTAGGTGGTGCCGTTCTTTGTGGCATGAACCCTATAGACGTCGACCAACTATATATAACTGACGCCTATAGATCATATAGGCGTCGGTTAGAGAACTGACGCCGAAGAGTTCGACCTTTAGCGGCGCCCACATAGGCGTCGCTTTAAAACCGTCACCAAAGGGGGTTAAATAACCGACGCCGAAGGCATATTCTGTAGTAGTGCTGCTACGATTCCTTATAAGGTTAAATGACAAAATCTTTCTACTGTTTCTACATCATAGCTTTGTGATGTTATTGATAAATATGTGGCTTTTTCCCATCTTGTTATGGCTTCGTCTATATTTCTTACACAATTTAAATTTAAATAAATTCCGTTAGCACTAATATATTCTTGATTCATATAATCAACTAGGGTTTCTATAGCAATATTACTTGGTCTTCTATCTGATGCCCAGTTTATTCCTTTGTATCTATTTCTATCAGTAGGTTTTCTCCTAAAACTAGGATTTGACTGATATCTAGTTCTTGATTGTTTTGGTATCTCATCTTGTCCTCTAGGGATTGTTGTTGGCATGGTAACCTGACTTCCAGAACTTTCTTCCTGTAGTGGTTTCATGTTTACTGTTCTAACTTTTTCTGTTAATCTTACTATTTCTTGACTTACACTGTCTAATTCTTCTGCTTCGTCTTCTAAGTATCTGTTTTCTAATTGTTCGATTTTAAAGTCGTCTGTTTCTTCTATCTAAAGAGGACATAGACTTATTTCATTTCCACTTGTTCGGAATAGGTTTATTTTTTATAAACATTCGTTATTTTGTTTTTCATACAAATATTCCATTGTTCTTTGTAATTCTACTATCATTTCTTGAATCTTCTGAAAGTTCTTTGAATGGTTTTCATGAACATGTACTTCTAATTTCTTATACATATTATTCAATATTAACTTCAAATTCCAGATCTAAAGCTTCATATATGTTATTATCTTCTAACTCGTTAAATTCATTCGTTAAAATTTTATCTTTATATTTTGAATCGTTACACGGCTCTGATACCACTTCGTTGGTGCAAAATTTTTTGATTCTGTTATCATGCTTTGAAAACATACTCGAACTGCCCACCTCGCTTCCTCTTATCTTTATCATTTTGTCTATAATTATTACATTTTTTAGATTGGATTCTTAATATCTTCTCCTTTATACTATGAATTTTTCACATAATTAAATTCATAGTGTAAGACACTAGCATCCAGAAAGAAGACGATAACACTCTGAGTATCATAGATAGCAAGATAATCTGTATACCTGTGTTGCCCACCTCGCTTCCTCTTATCTTCAACGCCAGTCAATCTTCTCTTAATGATTTCTAAGAGAAGTACTCCTTAGACTTCGACGTTCCGGATCTCAGACTCCTCATCATCCTATAGCCTTCATGTCCCCGTGTCCTTATGCTCTTCTTTGCTTGGTCGGACTTCTAGACGATGGCCTTCGGGATGGAATAGGGGAGAGATAACTCTTGACCGATGAAGATAGAAAGAACTGGGGGTGTGATGGGTTACACACTATCTTTCCTACTCTATGATAGTACAAGGATTATGATCTTTAAGCTGGAGCTTGCTTCCTACACTTATGGAATTAACACGCAAGAATCATCTCAAGAACTTAAAATGGAATCTGGAATAGAATTAGGGAATCGAGACTCTGCTCTTTTATTGCAAGACTTAATGTACATACATAGCTACTCTTGGGACTCTCTCCAACTACGAGTCCCCCTCCCTCCTAGTCCTCGAGAGCTTATATAGGCACTCTCCTCATTACATTGATGATTCTTTCTTTTTTCTTTACATGGTTGCCGCACACCTGTCCGGTGGCAAGCGTTCTACTTTTTGAAATTTTTCTCCAATGCACATCTATCCGCTGGAGAGCTCTTTGTCTTCTTTTCTTCTTGTGAGTGTCTTCTTACGTCATTGATGATGTGTTTTCTTTCTAAAATGCTTTTACCGGCTCGTGCTGCTGTGGCTATCTCTTTTCATCTTATCTTGACATGTGGGGCATGTTTTCCCTTCATGTCTTCTAAGTTGGCAAAATATATGTTGACATCTGTTGCTTGATCTGATTTTTCCGGTTTCTATTCTTTTTAGAAACATTTCTAAATTGATTTTTGTGGATGTATTAGCACTTCTCGTATTGGATAGAATAATTATGTTATCTGAAACTTTATGAAGCCAACTTCGGTTTTTATTAATTAATTTTTCCAATACTTGGCAAAGGACTTGTAATCCTAATGCCCTTCTTATTTCAACAAATTCTTTGTTAACCTTGTTTTCTTCAAATTCTTTTCTGTAATCTGCGTTTAAATTTTTTTGACGTATTCTGGGGAAGATACCCCAGTTTGAATGCAGTGTATTGGACTGAATTTCTTTAATTTTTCTCAATCCTCCGATGCTGAGAAAATCTTGATATAAATGTCACTAGTAGGTTTTACTGGTGGACTATTGTTTTTAAATTCTCTGACTGCTCTGGCAATATCTTGGGGCAATCCTTGTATTTCCTCAAGGTCTTGGCTTAAATATATTAAATTTACTGTTCCGATTCTGAAACAGTCTCTGATGATTCTTGGATCAGCTCCTTTGTCAAAGTTAATCCTAGGATATATTCCTATATGATCTGGAACACATGTTTCTGTCATTTTGAGATTTTAACAATCTCTAATAAAGTTCTATATTCATTTTCATTTTTTGTTAAAAACTCTGCAAGACTCAATTGCAGGTCATACTCCTGCTCGTTCTGAGATACCCGAAATTTAAATATCCTTTCGGACATCAGTTTTATATTTTCCGCTTTATTGTGGGATTCTTTCTCCGAAGAGATCATATTCTCCGTTGTTAGGCGGGAACTATTTTATGAAGAAATAGCAGTTTGAAAATTGCTTCTTGCCACTTAGCTACTTTATTTCTCCGAGGAGATAGTATTCTCAGCTGTAAAGCTGGTCTTAGCAGTTTTAAAGCTGCTTTCTTTTACCATCAGGCTTGTATTTTCAGTATTTTTTCTGACAGAATCAGAAATCTGAAGGGATATGTCTATCGACCTTTTACCTATCATTTTATCCGTCCTTGTTGTTTCTGATCCTTTTTGTTGAATCTCCCTTCTGAAGCAGTTTAAATATGCAATTATTCCTGCAATGTCTTGTTTACTTTCTTCTATGTTATCAATAATTTTATCTTGCTTTTGGATCATCTCTACTAATTCTACATAATTTTCTTATAACAAATTACAATTTCGTTGCAGTCGAGTTTCCAATTCTACAAGTTTTTTGTCAACCTGCTCCATTGTATTCTCTTGATAAAAAATCTGCAAAAACGTTAGTTTCTCCTTTAATAATTTCTATATCAAAAATATATTCTGCAAAGAATGTTTGCCATCTACTTAGTCTTTTATATTCTGGCGTGGATGGCAAATTATTTTTAATAAAAGCTTTTACATGTGTATTATCAACTCTTACTAGGAATTTTTTCGGTAATAAAAAATAGGAAAACTTTTTAATTCCCTTTTTAATGCTAATAATTCGTTTTTGTTTGAGTGATATCTTTTTTCAGTATCGGTAAATGTTCCAGATGTATATCTGCATATTTTTTCCTTTTGTTCATCTTTCTTTTTTAAGACTGCTCCCCAAAATTCTTCTGAGGCGTCGGTTTCTATTATTAAGTCATCATTTTCTAAAGGAAGATCTAATCTTGGTAGATTTTTACATTTTTCTTTTATAAATCTAACATGATTTATGAGTTCCTCCGTCATAAGAAAAATAGTATTTTTCTTTAATAGTTTTTGTAAGGGATTCCTTAATTTTGACAAATTTTCTATGAATTGTTCAGCGTAATTTAAACATCCTAAAAATCTTTGTAATTATTTTTTATCTTCTATTTTATCCGGAAACTTAACAATTTTTTCTACAATATGTTCTTGTATTTCTATTTCGCTTGAGTCCAACTTTAGTCCTAAGAATTCTATTCTGGATTTACAAATTTCCGTTTTCTTTTTAGATAATACTATCCCTGCTTTTTAGCAAAGAAGGGAAAATATTTGTAAATGTTTATAATGTTCTTCCTCATTTTTAGTGGCTATTAAAATGTCATCAACATATACTAGACAAAAAGAATTGCATGGTTCAAATACTTTGTCCATTCTTCTTTGATATATCTGCGGAGCATTTTTTAATCCAAAAGGCATTACCGTCCATTCATAATATCCTTGTGGAGTACTAAATGATGTTAATGGTATACTTTTTTCATCTAATCGTATTTGGTAAAATCCCGATTTACAGTCAAATTTTGAATAAATATTTTTTCCTCTTGTCATATTTATTAAAGTTTCTTTATGTGGAATAAAATATCCATCAAATTTGGTATATTGATTTAGTTGCTTATAATTTACTACCATTCGAGTATGTTTTCAAAGCATGATAACAGATTCTGCACCAACGAAGTGGTATCAGAGCCGTGTAACGATTCAAATATAAAGATAAAATTTTAAGGAATGAATTTAACGAGTTAGAAGATAATAACATATATGAAGCTTTAGATCTGGAATTTGAAGTTAATATTGAATAATATGTATAAGAAATTAGAAGTACAAATTCATGAAAACCATTCAAAGAACTTTCAAAAAATTCAAGAAATGATAGTAGAATTACAAAGAACAATGGAATATTTGTATGAAAAACAAAATAATGAATGTTTATAAAAAATAAACCTATTCCAAACAAGTGGAAACGAAATAAGTCTATGTCCTCTTCAGATAGAACAAACAGACGACTTTAAAATCGAACAATTAGAAAATAGATACTTAGAAGTCAAAGAAGAAGAATTAGACAGTCTAAGTCAAGAAATAATAAGATTAACGAAAAAAGTTAGAACAATAAACATGAAACCCCTACAGGAAGAAAGTTCTGGAAGTCAGGTTACCATGCCAACAACAATCCCTAGAGGACAAGATGAGATACCAGAACAATCAAGAACTAGATATCAGTCAAATCCTAGTTTTAGGAGAAAACCTACTGACAGAAATAGATACGAAGGAATACACTGGGCATCAGATATAAGACCAAGTAATATTGCTATAGAAACCCCAGTTGATTATATGAATCAAGAATATATTAGTGCTAATAGAATTTATTTAAAGTTTAATTGTGTAAGAAATATAAACGAAGCCATAACAAGATGGGAAAAAGCCACATATTTATCAATAACATCACAAAGCTATGATGTAGAAACAACAACAAGATTTTGTCATTTAACCTTCCAAGGAATCGTAGCAGATTGGTGGAAAGGATTAACTCACAACGATAAAGAAGCAGTAAAAGGAATAACAACCACATTAGCTCAAGTGGTAAATAACTATGAAAACGAATTAAGAAGAGAATTTTTAGGTGAAACGTGGAATGTAAATAAAGACACAGAAAAAGAAAAAGAAAAAGAAAAATAGAGATTTATCTTTTTATTATATAACTTAAAACTCTGTGATATGTGCCGAATTGATGAATATATATGTAAATTTCAGGAATATTTTTATAAAATATATGATAGAACGGATAAAGAAAATGTTACCAGTAAAAGTTTATTAAACTTATTTTATACCAAGGTACCCGAACCATGGGGATTTAAAGCGATGTAATTATATCCTCAATATATCGGACAAAGAGCAGATACATTTGGAGGACGAATAGAATTTTTAAGAATGAAATTAGAAGAATGGTGTGCAGAAGCCACATTAAGTAGAAAAACAAATAAAGTAGTAAAATAAGGACTTTGTTGTTCCCAATTAACTCATCCAATAACCATAGGATGCGAACCAATGAGGTACAATAGAAGAAACAAATATAAATTCAAGAAAAGGAAAAGGTTTGGATTCAAATCTAAACCGAAACAAAAATATTACAGAAGAAAGAAAAATTATAATAAAAAGAAACCAAAAGAATGTAAATGCTTTATATGTCAGGAAATAGGACATTATGCTAATGAATGCCCAAAAAGAGGATCTAAGAAGATTAATCAAAAGCAATTCGAGGAAATTATAGAAGAAGAACTTTCTGCGATCGAAAATATTCAAGAATTGGTCCAAATAACTGATGATGAACAATCTGATGGATCAATCTATTATTTCTCAGACACAGAATCACACTGAAGAAGAAATAATAGAAGAATATCAGGAAGAAGAAGGAAACTTCTTGCAAGAGGTATTAATAGATAGATAATTATTTAATAGAATAAGAAACACCGAATTAAGATTAGAAAATTCTGATGGATTTACAACATCTCTCTTTGAAAAGATTACTCAAAGAAAACATATTTTCTTTTATGGAATAACTAATAGAGAAATGCCTATGCAAATAGAATTTACTGGAAATAGAATAAATATACCTTTACTACGAAAAGAAGTCTTAATGAGAAAAATGGAAAAAATAAAAGATAGATCTAAAATAGGATGGATTCACATAGGAGCTATTCAAATGATGATTAAAGCAACTTTTAGAGAAGGAATAGATTCACCTATAAATATTGTATTAATGGATAATAAAATTAATGATAGAAGAGATGCTACGTTAGGAATATTACAGGGAAATCTTAGTCATTAGAAACTAATCTTTAATATTTATCCAAAGATAAGTGTAAATATTAGAGATAATAATATAAACAGAACCTTAAGTTTAATACATGATTTTCAAAGAATAGAATTCATGAAAAAAGGATCCATTCCTTACTCGATAACGTATATAATTAGTTATGCTCTTAGTAATACACATCATTCTGAAAAATTTGAAGATAAAGATATTATAATGCTTCCTAATATATTTAAAGATATAGGAAAAATTACTAAGCCAGATAAAATATCAGAAATAGAAATACCAGAAAACATAAACATAGATGTTTCAGAATAACCCTAGTAACAGATAATAAAATCCCAAGGAGATTACGATATGATGGAAATCAATTACAATTAACAAATGGAGATAGAATAGAAGAAGCTAGAGCAAGCATGGATAGATATAATGGAAGATTAAGACCAATTTTAAGAAATTTGCCAAGAACGACAAGTTTAAGAATTTTAGCAGACAATAGAAATGCTAGAAATTATAAATTATATGGAAAATATTTTAATGGACAAGAATGGAATATGACTACAATATTAATAGATTCAGGGGCAGGAGCTTCATTTATCCAACAAGGAATGATACCTTATATAGAAAAAATACCTATAGGATCACCCTATGCATATACGAATTTTGATGGACAAGAATATGAAATTACACATCAAGCCATAGTTCCAATTGAAATACAAAATATAAAAATTGACATAACACTTTATGTACAATCAGATAGTAGGAATGACGATATAGAAATTATATTAGGAATGAGCACATTACAGCAAATGGAACCATTCTCCTTACAAAGAGAAGGATTATTTTTATATATAATAATCAAGAATATTTTTGGAAAAAAGACAATGACTAGTATATATAGTGTCTACGTAGTAGTAGGAATTATATATGAGGAATATAAAACAAAATATTTTCATGCATTCATAGACACAGGTCCAGGAACTTGCATTGCGCAAAGACAATGTTTTCCTGAAAAATATACCACAACGCTACCTACGTTATATGGAAAAGATTTTACGGGGAAAAGACATGAATTAACTCATGGAGTTAGAAAACCTAAAATTATTTTAGGAAATTATATAATTACATGTCCACCATTCTATACTCCTGAATATGCACAACAAGATATATTATTAGGAAATAACGTCACACAAAAATTTAAATTATATATACAACATCAAAATTATATTCAGTTATTAACACCCTGTGATCATTGGATTACAGTAAAAAGAGTACAAAAAGCATATAAAAGAAACAAATTTAATTTTCGCAGCAAATGTGGTGATTATATTACAAATAAAAAAAACCAATAATAAGGAGAATCATTGCACAACTCAATATATAAGATATTGAGGCATTATTTGAAAAGAACTATAGTGATAATCCATTAGCCCTTTGGAATATCAGTCAAGAATGGGCTACAATCGAACTAACTGATGAAAATAAAATAATCAGAGTAAAACCCATGAGATATAATCCTGTTGATATTGAAGAATTCCGTACCCAATTACAAGAATTAGAAACATCACAATTAATACAGAAATAAAAAAGCCCTCATTCTAGTCCAGCATTCATGGTAAGAAACCATGCAGAAATAAAAAGAGAAAAAGCTAGAATGGTAGTAAATTATAAGCAACTAAATCAATATACCAAATTTGATGGATATTTTCTTCCACATAAAGAAACTTTAATAAATATGACAAGTGGAAAAAATATTTATTCAAAATTTGACTGTAAATCGGGATTTTACCAAATATGATTAGATGAAAAAAGTATACCATTAACAACATTTAGTACTCCACAAGGACTTTATGAATGGACGGTAATGCCTTTTGGATTAAAAAATGCTCCGCAGATATATCAAAGAAGAATGGACAAAGTATTTGAACCATATAATTCTTTTTGTCTAGTATATGTTGATGACATTTTAATAGCCAGTAAAAATGAGGAAGAACATTATAAACATTTACAAATATTTTCCCTTCTTTGCCAAAAAGCAGGGATAGTATTATCTAAAAAGAAAATAGAAATTTGTAAATCCAGAATAGAATTCTTAGGACTAAAAATGGACTCAAGCGGAATAGAACTACAAGAACATATTGTAGAAAAAATTGTTAAGTTTCCAGATAAAATAGAAGATAAAAAACAATTACAAAGATTTTTAGGATGTTTAAGTTACGCTGAACAATTCATAGAAAATTTGGAAAAATTAAGGAATCCCTTACAAAAACTATTAAAGAAAAATACTATTTTTCTTATGACGGAGGAACTCATAAATCATGTTAGATTTATAAAAGAAAAATGTAAAAATCTACCAAGATTAGATCTTCCGTTATAAAATGATGACTTAATAATAGAAACTGATGCCTCAGAAGAATTTTGGGGAGCAGTCTTAAAAAAGAAAGAAGAACAAAAGGAAAAAATATGCAGATATACATCTGGAACATTTACAGATACAGAAAAAAGATATCACTCAAACGAAAAGGAATTATTAGCATTAAAAAAGGGAATTAAAAAGTTTTCCTATTTTTTATTACCAAAAAAATTCCTAGTAAGAGTTGATAATACCCAGGTAAAAGCTTTTATTAAAAATAATTTGTCATCCACGCCTAAATATAAAAGACTAAGTAGATGGCAAACATTCTTTGCAGAATATATTTTTGATATAGAAATTATTATAGGAGAAACTAACGTTCTTGCATATTTTTTATCAAGGGAATACAATGGAGCAAGTTGACAAAAAACTTGCAGAATTGGAAGCTCGACTGCAACGAAATTGTAATTTGTTACAAGAAAATTATGTAGAATTAATAGAGATGATCCAAAATCAAGATAAAATTATTGATAACATAGAAGAAAGTAAACAAGACATTACAAGAATAATTGCAGATTTAAACTGCTTCAGAAGGGAGATTCAACAAAAAGGATCAAAAATAACAAGGACGGATAAAATGACAGGTAAAAGGCCGATAGACATATCCCTTCAGATTTCTGATTCTGTCAGAAAAATACTGAAAATACAAGCATGATGGCAAAAGAAAGCAGCTTTAAAACTGCTAAGACCAGCTTTACAACTGAGAATACTATCTCCTCGGAGAAAGAAAGTAGCCAAGTGGCAAGAAGCAGTTTTCAAACTGCTATTTTTCTTCATAAAATAATTCCCGCCTAACAGTGGAGAATATGATCTCTTTGGAGAAAGAATCCCGCAATAAAGTGGAAAATATAAAACTGATGCCCAAAAGGATATTTAAATTTCGGGTATCTCAGAACGAGTAGGAGTATGACCTGCAATTGAGTCTTGCAGAGTTTTTAACAAAAAATGAAAATGAATATAGAACTTTATTAGAGATTGTTTACAATCTCAAAATGATGGAAACATGTGTTCCAGATCATACGGGAATATATCCCAGGATTAACTTTGACAAAGGAGCTGATCAAAGAATCATCAGAGACTATTTTAGAATCGGAGCAGTAAATTTAATATATTTAAGCCAAGACCTTGAGGAAATACAAGGATTGCCCCAAGATATTGCCAGAGCAGTCAGAGAATTTAAAAATAATAGTCCACTAGTAAAACCTACTAGTGACATTTATATCAAGATTTTCTCAGCATCGGAGGACTGGGAAAAATTAAAGAAATTCAGTCTAATACACTGCATTCAAATTGGGGTATCTTCCCCAGAATACGTAATAATAGGGAGAATCATTGCACAACTCAATATACAAGATATTGAGGCATTATTTGAAAAGAACTATAGTGATAATCCATTAGCCCTTTGGAATATCAGTCAAGAATGGGCTACAATCGAACTAATTGATGAAAATAAAAAATCTGAGTAAAACCCATGAGATATAATCCTGTTGATATTGAAGAATTCCGTACCCAATTACAAGAATTAGAAACATCAAAATTAATACAGATATCAAAAAGCCCTCATTCTAGTCCAGCATTCATGGTAAGAAACCATGCAGAAATAAAAAGAGGAAAAGCTAGAATGGTAGTAAATTATAAGCAACTAAATCAATATACCAAATTTGATGGATATTTTCTTCTACATAAAGAAACTTTAATAAATATGACAAGAGGAAAAAATATTTATTCAAAATTTGACTATAAATCAGGATTTTACCAAATACGATTAGATGAAAAAAGTATACCATTAACAGCATTTAGTACTTCACAAGGACATTATGAATGGACGGTAATGCCTTTTGGATTAAAAAATGCTCTATAGATATATCAAAGAAGAATGGACAAAGTATTTGAACCATATAATTCTTTTTGTCTAGTATATGTTGATGACATTTCAATAGCCAGTAAAAATGAGGAAGAATATTATAAACATTTACAAATATTTTCCCTTCTTTGCCAAAAAGCAGGGATAGTATTATCAAAAAAGAAAACAGAAATTTGTAAATCCAGAATAGAATTCTTAGGAATAAAGTTGGACTCAAGCGGAATAGAACTACAAGAACATATTGTAGAAAAAATTGTTAAGTTTCTAGATAAAATAGAAGATAAAAAAACAATTACAAAGATTTTTAGGATGTTTAAATTACGCTGAACAATTCATAGAAAATTTGGCAAAATTAAGGAATCCCTTACAAAAACTATTAAAGAAAAATACTATTTTTCTTATGACGGAGGAACTCATAAATCATGTTAGATTTATAAAAGAAAAATGTAAAAATCTACCAAGATTAGATCTTCCTTTAGAAAATGATGACTTAATAATAGAAACTGACGCCTCAGAAGAATTTTGGGGAGCAGTCTTAAAAAAGAAAGACGAACAAAAGGAAAAAATATGCAGATATACATCTAGAACATTTACAGATACAGAAAAAGTATCACTCAAACGAAAAGGAATTATTAGCATTAAAAAAGGGAATTAAAAAGTTTTCCTATTTTTTATTACCGAAAAAATTCCTAGTAAGAGTTGATAATACATAGGTAAAAGCTTTTATTAAAAATAATTTTCCATCCACGCCAGAATATAAAAGACTAAGTAGTTGGCAAACATTCTTTGTAGAATATATTTTTGATATAGAAATTATTAAAGGAGAAACTAACGTTCTTGCAGATTTTTTATCAAGAGAATACAATGGAGCAGGTTGACAAAAAACTTGCAGAATTGGAAGCTCGACTGCAACGAAATTGTAATTTGTTACAAGAAAATTACGTAGAATTAGTAGAGATGATCCAAAAGCAAGATAAAATTATTGATAACATAGAAGAAAGTAAACAAGACATTGCAGGGATAATTGCAGATTTAAACTGCTTCAGAAGGGAGATTCAACAAAAAGGATCAGAAACAACAAGGATGGATAAAATGACAGGTAAAAGGCCGATAGACATATCCCTTCAGATTTCTGATTCTGTCAGAAAAAATACTAAAAATACAAGCATGCTGGCAAAAGAAAGCAGCTTTAAAACTGCTAAGACCAGCTTTACAACTGAGAATACTATCTCCTCGGAGAAAGAAAGTAGCTAAGTGGCAAGAAGCAGTTTTCAAACTGCTATTTTTTCAGAAAATAGTTCCCACCTAACAACGGAGAATATGATCTCTTCGGAGAAAGAATCCCGCAATAAAGTGGAAAATATAAAACTGATGCCCGAAAGGATATTTAAATTCTGGGTATCTCAGAACGAGCAGGAGTATGAATGCAATTGAGTCTTGCAGAGTTTTTAATAAGAAATGAAAATGAATATAGATATTTATTAGAGATTGTTTACAATCTCAAAATGACGGAAACATGTGTTCTAGATCATACGGGAATATATCCCAGGATTAACTTTGACAAAGGAGCTGATCCAAGAATCATCAGAGACTGTTTTAGAATCGGAGCAGTAAATTTAATATATTTAAGTCAAGACCTTAAGGAAATACAAGGATTGCCCCGAAGATATTGATAGAGCAGTCAGAGAATTGAAAAACAATAGTCCACTAGTAAAACCTACTAGTGACATTTATATCAAGATTTTCTCAGCATCGGGGGACTGGGAAAAATTAAAGAAATTCAGTCCAATACACTGCATTCAAATTGGGGTATCTTCCCCAGAATACATCAAAGAAATTGACGCAGATTACAGAAAAGAATTTGAAGAAAACAAGGTTAACAAGGAATTTGTTGAAACAAGAAGGGCATTAGGATTAAAAGTCCTTTACCAAGTATTGGAAAAATTAATTAATAAAAACCGATGTTGGCTTCATAAAGCTTCAGATAACACAATAATTCTATCCAATACGAGAAGAGC